>OY744521.1:147962203-148019703 GCA_963556195.1 Sepiola atlantica | reverse complement strand
ATCGGACGCGAGATAACAGCTGGATGGCGTCAAGCCTACTCAGAGGGGACACACCTCTCTTTTTACTTATCTCCACTGTCATCTTCACCCATCTCATCTTTCGAACACGACAGACAAGCTAATATCAATCGACGAAACGGAGGAGAAACAAGTATACATCAATACGTATTCCGTTACTTCTTGATTAAAAAGAAAAGAAGAAAATGAATGAAAGTCTAAAAAAGATTTGTTCCAAGTAATTTACTCTCACGCAGAATAAAATTGGATGAAATTATAACGGAAGAACCAGATTTTTTAGCCAACAGCGTCGTCTTTAAATATTACCACAAAACTATTGTTGGAATAATAGTTTTTTTTATTTTTTTATTTTACATTCTACGTATTGAACATATATTCTAAACATATCTATCACCAGAACGAATAATAAACGAAACTAAAGTCAAGTACGATTAACACATTTATTTAAAATTGACATTTATAAAGAATAGAAACTTAACATCATACAAACAATAAAATACATTAGGTTTTACTCTACCTTTTCCGATAAAACAAGCCGCGCGTGCGTGGTCCCCCTCTGTATGTGACTCGATGTGGTGAGTGTAAAATGCAATAAATTTGGGCAATTTGGGGCATTATTGACCCCCCCCCCCTTTGACCCCCTGGGGGCACGAACCAGAATTGTTCTGAGGTACAGGATGCTCATTTTATATCCAGAACAATTGCCTCTACATTTTGGCCAAGTTTCAGAAAAATTGAATGGATGGATCAAACGTTATAGGATAAAAGGGTAATTTTTGCCATTTTGGGGGCTTTTGACCCCCTGGGGGCGCGAACCAGATTTTTTCCAAGGTCAGCGATACTTATTTTCTATTAGGAACAATTGCCTCCATATTTTGGCCAGGTTTCAGAGATATTGAATGGATGGATGAAAAGTTATGGGGCAAAAAATGTCATTTTTTTGCCATATCGGGGCTTTTTGACCCTCTGGGGGGGGAAAGAAAACCAGATTTTTTTTTCAAAAATCGGATATTGTCACTTTCTAACCTGACCAAAGTTACAATTTCATGCAAAATTTCAGAAAAATTCAATGGAAAAAAATCCGGACGGACGGGCCTCAAAACATAAGTCTCCCGATTTTATAAATCGGGGGAGCAAATATAGATATGTGGAGAACCTAGATATTCTTCATTCTGCGGGAATCTCGTGGGAGAGGTCCAATGCTCTCTGACACTATTTGTTTACAACCAGTGGTGCTCAGAACCGGTGCACAAACAGAATCGGTTCCCTACACAATCTTAACGATTCAATTTACTACCAGTGGACTAGATACGAAATAAAGCATAGTACCTTGTATTAAGAACATCATGCCTTTAAAAAAATACAATAACAGCTTCTTATCGATCCACGAAAAAAGTAAAACATTACTAAACACTTCTTTTAAGACTACGCAATACAATCAGGTGGAAAATAACAGGATAACATCACGATCAATACAACAGAAAAACATCCGTTTCTTCTTTTCATATACGTAGGAAATAATCTAACGGTCTTTTTGCAGTGATTTCGAACTGATAGTCACCTCAGCAGACGAAAGAATCAAAATCTATATCTGTATAACTTATTAAAATATGAGAAATAAATTAAGAAAAGTGTTGGGTGAATGGGTAGAAGTATGCTGGAAACTGATAGAAATGACACAGAAAAGATCGATAACTGATCATATCTATTAAAAAAAACAACTAAAACTAAATGGAACTAAATGAAAAAAAGCAGCCGAACGAGTTAATCAATATCGAGGTTCCATCTCTTTCCTGATCTCCGATGAATATATCTTTACAACTGCACTATAAGGCGATCAAACATTTGCTGATAGATGCTTTAACTACAGGAAGTTATCGATCACACAAAGCAAACTATCGATCTGCTAGAACCAATCATCTGACTTGGAATTCAGGAGGATGTATGAGCAAACTTGCCAGGTACGGGCGAGTGACTCCGAATAACGATTTAGGCTTTCTTGCCTCGGCATCTCGGAGATTTGCAGATCTTAAAAAATGCGCTTTCGCTCATAAACACGTAATACAATTTTTAGGCGTTCCTGTGTAATGGGCCTTAAAGTTGCGAGTACATCATAACAGATCTAGTGGAATAATCTTCATTGCGTCGCCTGATTATGCCGCCTCATATCAAGCAGCAAAGCGAGTGACGCAAAAGGCACGCACTCAATATACGTCGTTGGAAAATATCACATGACTCATGACGTCAAATTGAAATGGGCGTGCTGCGTTTCGACCACGTTTAACTACAAAACATCAGACAAATACTCCATAGAATAAAAAAAAAGACATTCGCACACATTTAAAATCGGCTTTAAAAAAAATCCTGTCATATTTTTTATTTATAAAAAAAAAGAAGATTTTCATATAAATTCATGATTTTGAAAAAAACAACAACTTCGGAGTACTAGATACATTGGTTTATTTGTTCTTGTTTTGTCTTGAAAGTTAGACAGTATATCAAACATTGAATTTATTCAATGCCGAAATATATTGTAAACAATTAATTTAAGACAAACTGCCTTTTTTATTGCTTCCTTTTCTCTTGAATTGAGATTCATACATTTTTCAACAGTGTGAGTGCAAAATCGAACGTAATACATTCGATAGAATTAAACATAGCGTCCCTATTCCATTGTTCTTGTCAGTATTCATTATACCCTTACATCCATTTTGACGACATTTCTGGTAAGAAGACTAGTTTTATTCATAGACCCTAAGCTTGACTATGTATCAAAAGTGGGTGTAATACCTGTTAGGAATTTAAAACTGCCAACATTAGATACCGAAGCTCCATGAAGCCGTTCTACCACCCCATTATACAGAGGATGAAGGGTGAGGTTCAATCACTAATGTATGTGGTACCCCAAAAGATAAAGCCGAACAAGACTGGGTGATATGTTTGAAGAAGAAAATATTTTGGTAGAGTCATTTCTCGTATCGTAACGGTTGGTTTTATTTCTATCCATCATGTTTCTATTACTACATAAACAATAATACTTTCGACAAATCAGACTAGAAGCAAAATCACACCTCTTTAGAGGTTGACAGATGCCGGGAAACTTTCTACTCAAACGCTTGCCTTTGGAATTTCCTCCCTGCTCCCTGTTTCCCCGACTGAGCGAACATGCAGACATTTAAATGTAATGTGAACAAATATATTACTGCCCAACTCCTCACTTAGAATGTCCCCTATAAACCTGGCCCATAATCGCAGTAGCCCCTTACATCTTAATGGCTTTGTTTGGGGCGAATAAAAATATTTGAAAAAAAAAAAATCCTCCCAAAGCCAGTTAAAGAAATCTAAAATTATTCAGTCTGAAAAATCACTAGCAGAAAGTTTGTAACTCAAGTTCAGGGTCAAAAGAGTGTTAGGGTTAGGGTTAGGGTTAGGGTTATCCGCGCGTCTTTGAGCTTTAATCAGTCGGGGGAGACCTCCCGGAGGGGCAAAAGAAACTAATCAACGTTGAGAGACATGAGTAAATGAAGTAGGGTCAGAGAAGATTGACAGATCTATTTACAAAGAGAGCGTGGCGTGCGTCCACGTCAAGTACCTGCCCCGTCCCCGCTTGCCTCACAAGAGGGGCGGGCAGGGTGCTCGAAAGATTTTGGCACTCTTACCGCCCCAGAACCATGCATTCCATAAAGCTGAATCCCATCTCGTCAAACCTTCGTCATCGAAAGATTTTGAAACGGTCAAGAGGCCTATTAGTGGTCGGGATGAAAATGCTGAAAATTCTTTTTTTCTTTTCTCAACTTTGCGATTTCGCCATGATGAGCAGACGTGTGTTGAGCCGTGGGATACGGGTTAGAAATCTCGTCGCGATGAGTATTTCAATCAAGTACATTTATCTAGAACGTCTGGTCATGAGATAACGAGTTTCAAACAAGTCTAAAATTAATTACCAAGGCAGATATCAAAACACTAAATCTATTAACCATTTTTTTTTGCTAATATAGGAATATATTTTTGGAAAACTTGCCAGATCAGATTAAGAACAACAATAACGTGGAAAATGTTAAGTTGGAATTCAGTACATTTTAAATTAAAGCAAATATAGGCCACATTACCACCCCTTACGCGTTACGGCTGCTTCTAAAATTAATAATAATCGGTTTATTAGTTTAGGAGTGAATATATATATAATATATATATGTGTGTGTGGGGGGGGGGGGTGTTTGTTGATAGGAACGAAACTGGTCAAATCTCCCGTTCGTTTTTTTAGTTCTTGTGTTTGTTTTTCCTTTGAGACTTTCATACATTCTGTCTCGATTACTTTACGTTTTATAATAAATCGTGTATATAAATAAAAGCGAAAATTGGGCTCATTTTTCGAACTAACGGTGAGGTCAAACTATCTTATTTCAAGTTAATTCAAATTTATACAATAGCAGCAACACATATGTTTATATACTGCTTATGTATATATGATCTCAGTAGTAAAATTAACTAATTTGCATATTGCTGTGCAAAAGGCTACTTCATTAATTAACTATACTTCGTTGTTGTTTTTTTTAAATTCAACGATAGTTTTTGTTTTAATATAATAGATAGTTGTTTAAAAATATAGTTTTATTTTGTAACAAATATTTAGTAAGTCAATAGAATTCAGAAATGTCAACGATGGTGAGTTCTCTTTCTTGTTTTTTATGGCAAGAGTTAAAACCAAAGCCGAACGCAAACACTTATCAAGGCAAATTGATTTCTTCTGTCTTTTCTTTTTTTTACGGTCATATTTAAACGATAAATATATGTGTACCAAAATTATCCAAAAGTTAATGTTTATCTATATGAATAAATGTGAAAATGTTTGGGCTGTGTTTACAACAAAATGTTTATTATTTAAAAGTTTTGTGTCAAGTATTTTAAGTGAAGGATAACAAAGCGATAGCGAGCTGATAAAGTCTCTCTCTCTCTCTCTCTCTCTCTCTCTCTCTATATATATATATATATATATAGTGTGTGGGGGGAGGGGGTATAAGGTGCGAAATAAGAGTGAAAAGAAAACGTAACCATAAAGATCATATAGCCAAAAAAATGCTAAAAAGAACAAAATCAAAGATATTTCCAACAGTTTAAACAAAATGAAAATTAGTTTTGAATTGAGCTAAAATCGGCGATCGAAAATAAATGAGTAAAAGAAATATGAAAATACTTTAAAAACTAGTCAGTCCATCTAGAAAGTTCGATACATTGATGAATCAATTTAATCTCGCCGTAAAATGTTCTAGTAGTATTCACAATAAAAGCGATCGATATTGTTCTTTAATCTTAAAATATGGCAAATATAGCTCATTCTTCCGAAGATAAATATATTCAAATACCGTGCGTACGGTTTATGTTTTAAAATGTCGTGTTAGTCTTGTATGATCATTTAATATTTAATTTAAAATGTTGAACAAAAATTAACAATCGAAAAAGAACGGATTTGTCGAAGTTACGGTAATTTCAGAATTTAAAGTTAATCTTCCTTTCGTAAAATAAATGTCGTTGATATAATTTGGAAAACTGTTGATAAGATGACGTCGCAGTTTTTAAGGATTTCAACGAAGGAAAATATTTGTTTCTTTTTAAATTTAGTTAATAATACGAGCTAGTGTTCCTTATTACTTTGTGTCTACCTTTCCCTTTCTCTCTTCTCCTTTTATCTTTTTATCGCTTGCCGCGTTCCGCATACTCTTCATATAACGTCTCCTCCTCACCTTACAAACACACTAACCGGAAGTGTGCTCTTCTCACTTCCTCTTTTTCATACCAAGCGTGACACAAAAGGAAGAAACGTAGTAGTGGATTAATACTAGAATACGTTAAAATGTAGTGTTGTTGCTCCAGCATTAAGCAAACGTCATTATTCTAACTTATTGATTCACAGAAAATAATCTTTCAGGTTAGATTTATTAGTTTAGTAGATCGTGGACCTCGAGTTAATTTTCTGCAGACTCGGAATATATCCATCATACACTTCTCGTTGGCTCGTTTTTGAACTTGAAATTATATTTCTTTTAGCTCCTTACATCAAATGGCTTCGTGCTTTGCCTGGAGCGATTTCAATTTAAAAAATCCATCAGTTCTATTCGATTTTATATCCACTAAATTGAAACACACTTGTTAAAATATCAATAAAAAAAGATTCATCCTTTTCTATATATTTTAATAAAAAAGAAGAGCTACGATTTTAGAGTTGTAAATGATCAAATAATCAGTTTAAACGACTGTACCGATCTCAAATATTTACCATGGCGTTCTGTTCCTTTGCTGTTTAAACACTATAAGCAAAGAAGATTAAAAAACCTCAGAGTTTACACAATTTCGTTTACTTTAGTTTTCTCCTGGAACATTAAAAAGTGATCAGTATCTATTTCATGTTGATATAATACTTCACTTTCTTTTTTATTCCGGAGAGGTGGGAAAATGGTGCTAAAGGCGAAGGAACTGGTACGAAATGGTGGAGGAAGGAATTAAAGACGGACTAAAATAAAATAAAATAAAATAAAAAGAAGGATAACCGAAGAAGTGGATAAACGTAACGGTTGGAGATAAAAACTTGTAAATATAGATATGTGCAGTGTTGTTTTCAATGTTTTATTTATATTGGCATCGGTCATTACAACAATATATACGAACCGCCATCGACAGGATAATCGCCGTTCGTTGACAGCGAGAGTAACAACTCGCTCAGTTCAATTCCCGACAGGCAAAAAGAAACTACCAACGTACATATATATGATCATACGGAGTTCAAGCATCTATTCAGTTTCATTAAAACGTGATTGTACGACCGACCGGAAAACAAACATAGCATCTATATAATGATACGGTAAAGCTATTTCATGTTTGTACGTACGTTATCACCCTACACCTTTTTTTATATGGGATCACCCGATCGTCGAAGATGCAATGCAAAAACAAGTATTTTTTTTTTTAAATTCCATCTGATGACGTAGTTGTGTCGAACGCTAAACTCAAAGTAAAATACACTTTATTGGGCTGTGAGCTTGAGGGGGGGGGGGACTTACTGACCGTTTTTTTAATTTTTTATCCCACTCCCCACTTTTACTGAATGTGTACATGCGAATATTATGAATAAAATATTATTTTTTCCAACATTTTGGGGATGTTTTAAGTAGGAGATCTCTCCGAGTAAATATGGAATTGTGGTGACTGCAATAAGTCTAGCCAAGAGTAGAATATGTTAGAATAGACAAATGGTGACCAACGACCCCATTTCCCCACACTTTTGATGATCTTGTGCCTAATTTGTCAAAATGCATATTTTCTATTTTCTCTCAAATAAATAATTCAAAGTGTTGTATGTGTTCTGTATAAAGATCGTACAATAATAGTATGGGGTCTGCGTTCGCGCCGGACGTCCATAGAATGGAAATATATCAGAAACTCCTACAAGGGTTTGGGAGATAAACTCCATTAAGCACGGCAGCATTATACAACATATGAATAATACATTTGTGGAATTTCCACGGGCCTCACTATTCTGATAACACAATTAAGTACAAGTTTTATCAATGTTTGGAATGGATAAAAAGAAATTTCTAATAAATCACAAATTTTAGGATTAACAATACTTCATATCAAAGTTGATGAGTAATTATCTAAATTTTTGCTGTTGTTGGAAACGCCTGTATATATTCCTGGTAATTGATAATCACCGCAATGTTTATCATAAAAAAAACAGGCTGGGCGTTAAAAATGAGTAAGAAAATTCTAGATAAAAAAATATAATGTCAGAATTTGCCGTTGAATCATAACTAATAAACATGGAAACTAATTTGTTGTTTGTAGACAATGGGGTATCCTGAAAGTTACCAAGTGAAACTTTATCGTTAATTCTCGACAATTTCCGGTATAACCGAAAGCAGCCGAAAAATAATAGAGCTTCTTAAGTTTGTCATTTTCCTCGGATCATATACTTTACAAGCAAGACTAAAAATAATTACAGCTAAGCAAGAATGATAAGTGGAAATAAAGATGAGAGTGATAACATTGTCAGAAAATTTGCTCAGATTAAGATTCTGACGTGATTATGTTTTATTTTCTTCGATATTATTACTATTCCTTCTTAATTCACTCTAAGTATTATACACAGTGCTACGAATGTTCAAAGTTTACTCTGCATTCTCAAAAACGTGAAGTTTCATAAAAAAAATAGGTTCGTACTTAACAAGATGTGTAGAAAACATAAAATAGAAAGGTAGACAAACCACAAAACACACCAGACATAATCACACTAAAAACCACTAATAGACTAATATTTCATTTCTTTTATTGACAAAAACTTCTTCAGAGTGTAACAAGGGTGCAATTTGTATACCTTTTATACAAGAGATGACTTATGAGGAAGGGGGGGGGCTAGAAATAGTATAATACATATAAGGGTGACGGAGGAGGTGGAAAAGAATATTGGGTAGAATGTATGGAGATTGTAGTTCGTTTAAGTATAGAATTTGGGTGGTGACCCATTACATGCGTGGAAGTGGGAAATCACTGGACGGTCGCAGAATATGCAATAAAGGTGTGGATCAATATGATTCATATCTAGATATTTCGATCGTGTATAGGGAGAGGAGGGAGGAAAACCGAAATGAAAATCATATATATCAGGTTTAACGTGTGGGCAATGTGCTGTTTCGTACCTTCTAGCAATTCAGAAATAAATTTTCTTCCTCTTGAATAAACGCTATGCATTACTTAAAATATGTGCGAAGATGAAAGAGAATGAGACAGGCGATATATATATATATATATATATATATATATATATATATATATAGATCGTCACGCTTCGTTAATAATAGGGTAACATTCTGAAATGTGTCACGATAAGTTAATAGTTGACCAGATTAGAAAACGTTTTGCTACTCTAATGGGCCCCTTTAATGACATATCAACAAGTAATTACGAAACCTAACATTGACAGTAATACTAAAATCCTATACTCTACAATAACGAGCAATATATATATATATATATATATATATATATATATATCCGTTTTATTACAGGTATTCGTTGTTAATTTGAAGACCACTATGTTAAAACCAGCAGGGAAGCAATACTGTGGTAATGTGTTTCACAGAAACGGTCGGAAAGAAACTCTGTTCATGGAAATCCCGTTTGATACCAGGCACACGGAGAAGAAAGGAACTTTTTTTTGCATTGGAGGTAAACAGTTATTGTGGTAAATATCTTACAGAGAGGAACTTGAGATCGAAGTTCAACACCTATAGAAATAAGGATGGAGTAGAGAAAGACTAGAAACCTCTCTTCTGTGAGTAATAGACTGTAGAGAACAGATGAGACCATCCGCCACTAGATTGCAACGTGTATTTTGTACCCTATCAAGGCAAGAATGAGTACTCTACGCCCCCCCCCCCCGAGTATAATTATAAATTCTCATCCATTGTAGATTTCTACTTTAACTAGTGGCGGATGATCTCTTCTCTTTTCTGCAGCCATTTTCTCACCGAAAAGACGTTGCTAGTCTTCCCCTACTTTATTGATATTTCCATGGTAGGTGCTCGACTGAGCTTTAGACTCTGTCCCTTCCCCTCCCCGAAATACTTCTCAGCAAGAACTCCTCTTCTTACCAATACTACAAAGAACTCTTCTTTTTTTTTCTTCTATGTGCGTAAACCTCCATAGACATAGTTATTTCCAAGAACTTCTCACCCGTGAAGCACATTATCGAGGGAATATTTCCCTACTTACTACAACATGGTCCTCTTCAAGTCCAATGTTAACAAATATCTGTCATGTAGTCCTCTAAATCAATCATAGTTCTCAATCATTTCATGGTAATGTTCCTTCATCTCAGTAACCCTTATCATCGAGTAGCTTTTGGCCAAAGTAAGTGATGAACCATTAGTATAAAAACATGTTGCTTATTGTTGTCCTGTTTCGTAGCAATATCTCTCTGTAAAGAACAGAAAAAGTCACACACACCCCACTAGATTACGAAGTCGATTTTTTACTTTGTCAAGGCAAGACCAATACAAATCAGTGACACTAATAATATTACAAAATTTCTGTAAAGCTACTGCATTACCTTTTTACCCTAAACACGGTATATTGCCACTAAAGTCTAAGAGGCTACTGTTCTAAGAGTCAGATTGGGGGGGGGGCAGCTAGATGTTCGTTCACATTACATTTACATTTCTGCATGTTGGTACGGTTGGGGAAACAGGGAGCAGGGGGGAAATCTAAAAGCAAGCGGTCAGAGGAAATAATCTATCAGAGCAGAAAATCGTTTGGCATTTAGAGACATCTACAATGAAGGGGTGTGATTTTGCTGCTAGTCGAGTGAGTCGCGAGTATTTACGTTGATGTGGGGAGGACAAGTGTAGGGAGTTTATCGGGGCACTTACCGTTGAAGTACTTGCAAAACAAGCACGGGGTGCAACTTTGCAGCGATACGACAGGGGTTGGAGCTTGGCAGACCGTGCGAGACCTATTCAGTTAGACATTTGTTGTACCCTGTCCAAGAGGGAGTAGCTAATGTTTGGTGCGCCAGCACTATTCTATGCACGGACGAATGGTGGCTTTATAGAGATATATGATACTAGCAGAAGTTTTCAAGCCCATATACGTGACATGGAAACATTTCGGTTGACCAAATAATCAGTTCAAAATGTAACCACTGTTACAATACGTGCGATGCCTGTGAGCAAGTGCAAGTACTCGCCTGGAAATAAAGCTCTGAGCAAAATAAAACAAATAAATAGCCATTAACCATTTTTTCTGGTTATCAAAATAGTCTAATAAAATTACATTGATAAATATGCGCATTAATTGGTTAGACATATAGAAGTGTTACACTTTTCAACTTGTCTTGGCCTTCGGGTTACGCTGTAAAAATATCACAGCGTCAATTCTTGTTTTCTCAATTCTAAGCGAGCAGGCTAATAACTTACACCGATAAGAAAGGGAAAAAATGAATTAGAAAAATTAATACACAGAATAAATAGTATGCGCATAGTCTGAGTAGATAAGCCTAATATCAATTACAGGAGAACACGAAGATTCGGATTGATACTCTGATCAAACAAAAAAAATCGCGTTTTACAAGATCCGAATCGCACATATAACGTATACAACTGTTCATGTCTTTTCTTCTGGTGTATGTGCGCATGCGTAGTCGTATCTATAAATAAACTGTATTTTTAATTAGCATTCGTTATGCGTTTTGCAAATACTCAAGTTGGGATGCTAAACCAAGCAAGTCGGAATCAATAAGAAAAGCTATAGAGACTAATAATTGGTCCGATGTGTGACGCGGTTTTTGAAATGAACATATTACATGAATAATCAGATGAAGAAAAAGTATATATTTAGTTTTATCTCAACGCAGAGGCGTTTCTAAGCGGCCATATTGAAATTGGATCCAAAATAAACGAACGTAATGTACGGCCTTTATTTATTCTATGGAAAATACAATATGTATGTGTGTTTGTGTACTAGTAGAGATATGAAGCCTCCTTGATAGAAAATTTGCTTCAAATATCATCGTAAAATAGAAAAAAAAGCCATTTGGTCCACGGCGTTGAATAAATGTGATATTCTGTAGTTCAACGGGCGCGATTTCCCATAAACCATTAACTGGCTAACGGAGCACTGCGGTATTCTTAAGCCCAAATGTACACGATTTCCCAAAATACATGAAGCCGCAGGTATCAATGGCTAATCGAAATATTATCGTGTGGTATATGATGCCAACAAAAGCAATATAATAGCTCTAATGACGATAACTGCACTGTTACCAAAACATTTGCCCTAAATCTGATCCTCCAACTGACATGACACAGAAAGGGCTAATCTTTTAAAGAAAAAATGTCCTTGTGTCATATAAGCTCACAATGTGTGAGAACTTGAATGAAAGGGAAGAGACAACATCTATATAACCTGAGATAATAACAGTGATAAGTTTGCAAGAGAAACAAGTCAGCAATTCACATATTGCGTTTACGATATATCATTTTTCTTATCTTTTCAAAGAAATGAATCTTCGTTTTTTTTAATTTAAAAAAGAGCGAATTTAAGGCGAAGGCATTAACTCCAGATAAAGAAGGTCTCAAATTATAACCCCAATTCGAGGAGAGGAAAAAACAATTTGTTTTTTTTATGTTTATGACAAATGAGATCATGGAAGTTAACTAGAGATTGCCTCAAAAGCAAAATCCTAACAATGAGTAAATAAAGCAACAAAAAAAGAGGCGTCTTTTTAAGAGAAATTAGCAATGAAAACGGCTGTTCTTAAGATACGCTCATTCAATCTGCGCGTTTAGCGATGAAAATGCTTTTTGAAACTTAAGCGTGACAGACCGACGAAAATTCTATTTTCAAACTTAATCGGTACAGATAAAAACAAAAAACTTATTTTCAGGTGAGGCCTTACAAACCGACAAAGCCTTGCATAAAGATATGAGGACGAACCCAAAACAATGAAAATTAGAAACAGAGAAGAGATAATTCTTTTTAAAAAGACAACTAATAAAAAAAAAAGAACAATCGTTTTTTTTCTTAATCGAGTCTATCAGTTCCGTCGTGTAGACAGATCACTTTAATATAGAAATCGCCTAGATTATTTTGAAGTAAAGCGAAAAAAAAAAGAAACAAACATTGGTTTAATTTCTCTATTTTGTAGCGAATCTGTCATTTTCCAGTTATACCACGAGACTGCTACCCTGCTGGCTATAACATGGTATGATTCAAGTCCAATGTTAACAAATACTTGTTGGGTATTTTTCCAAAGTAAATAAATATATGCCAATTCCACCCACCGTTTCCGATCGTCTCATAGTATTTTCAGCATCCAACTGACAATCACATTAACGCTTACCCTTGAGTGGCTTTTAGCCTTGGTAAGTGGTGACTCATTAGTATAAATAAAATTAATGCCGAAATCTATTATAAACGATTAATTGAACATGAGCTGCTATTTTACCCATAGCTGGAGGGGGGGGGGGGCACTGGTTCATACCTTCCCTAACAGTACTAGTGCGTAAACTACCAAAGTCGAACCGATAGGATTTGAATGCGGAATCGCTGCTTCCATTAGCAGCGACAATATCCATTGAGTGAATCTTGCACTTTTCAAGACAATTAGATGATCATATACGTCCTAAGATGGAGTACTGCTGACACATCTGAGGAGGTGCCGCACCTAGAGCACTATTTCCTGTTTGATAGAGTACAGAATCGATTTCGAAATCTAGTGGAGGGTGATCTCTCCTCTTCCCTACAGCCCAATCTTCATAGAAGAGACGTCGCTAGTCTCTCTTTACTTTATCGTTATTTCCATGGAAGCTGCTCGACTGAGTTCCAATCCCTAGTTACTCATTGTACGCCTTTTGGCTAAGATCAATGTGTAGTATCTGTTCCGATAGATACTGCACCCCATAGACTTGTATTGTCTTGGCGTTCGGGGCTTGATTTACGCCGGTCTATGGGTCTGTCCTGTGCAGTTCTAGGAGGTCCACCCTCCCAGGCTTCGCCTCCCCTCTTTGGGGAAAAATAAGTTTATTGCTTACTGCCTGAGGCACCCCTACCGGGGAATGCCGACGAGGCTGCCCAGGCAATTTTTAATGGCCAGAGTGCTCACCTCTCGGGCGCTGGCTTTTCAAACCCCACTTTCCCGACCCGACCTTGGGTCACGTCTTACTTGTGGGAGTAAGATAAAACTGGCCTTGTGCCTAACTCCTGGAGAGGAGTAAATAAATACTCATTGTAAGACATTCACAGCAAAAAACTTATCTAGCTACCATGTGGCTAGCGTGGGTCGGAATTTCCATAGACATAGTTTTCCAACCGTGGAACACATTACCGCGGAACTGCTTTCCTGCAGATGACCACATAGACGCCTTCAAATCCAATGTCAACAAATACTTGTCATAAACCGACCCATTACTAATCAAATTTAGTTAATGCCATCGATTGTGCCTCATCTTGCGGCTGACAATCATTCCATCTTTGTAAACCTTATCCTCGAGTGGCTTTTGGCCTTGATAAGTCGCGACTCCTCAGCAAGGAAAGAGAAAGATTCCCCTTAAACCGTGCCCTTCTCCCCCCAAAGTTAGCAAAATAGAATCGCCTTGTCTAATAGAGCGAGACTAGCGAACTGGATTGGGCCGGTTCGACGAAAGTTAAGTATCGGTAAGACCTGTAGCGACACCACTTCCCTACCGATAGGGTCGTTACTGGAGAGGTGCGAAATAGAACCGTTGTATAGTTTGACCTTATTTGAAGAGCATTCAAAGTCGAAATAGAAATAAACACATTCGGGCGCCCTCTCGTTTACTGGCTGGTTCTGTTTCAATAACACCTCTCCCATTTGTCACCATCCCTTTTCTCATTGTAATACCATTTTTATTGATTTGATATGTAAACCCTCACCGCCATCTGAAACCGACCTTCTCGCTTCTAAAATAGTGAAACATAATAAAATATAAATAAAAACACCCCCCCGGGGGTGGCCAACTTCATACCCATAAACTTTGCTGGAGACAGCCATCAACGGCAAGGCGTTTTTTGGTTTGTTTGTTTTATTTACTTTTTATTTATATTTATTATTACTATTTGTCTTTCTCATGCAAGCACGACATCAGACTTGAATTATCATTTCGTCCGGACACTCGGATAATTTTCAAGGGTTTTTTTTAAAGGGAAATAAAACAATTTCTATTCTATCAAGGGGGGGTGCAAGAGGATATAAAATACCCTTAATGCAATCAGAGTGGATGTCACGTATTTCCCGGGTTAGAACGGAAAGTCCCCTTAAAATGGAATGAAAAAAAAAATTATTTTCGTCATTCTGAGAGAAAATAAAAATGATTTCGGAAAAAAAAATATTTTAAAGAGAGAGGGATCGGACATGGCTTTGAGGCTTTAAGCTGGATGCGTCCGACCACAAATTGGGTAGAGTGATCAATTTGGTTAAAGAAACTAAATTACAAGATGAATACAATGGGAATGGACTTTAAAAGAGCAGCTACTAAAAAAATACATTTTAGAACAAGTAAATAATGTGTGGTCCCTCCTTATGATCATTGTTGGCATCCGTCTGTCCGAGGAGACAATGGAGTTCTGCACCTCAGATTAGTCCGTTGCCGATTTGCAGTGTATCCTGTGACTGTGCAAGCCTATCCTGGATCGACACGCTCTGTTGCAGGTTTCTCCTATGATCATTACTACTTGAATAGGTAAAGCTAGAGCTGTCTCTCCTTTGCGATCACTACTACTTCAATGATGTAAGCAACCATTAATCACGACTTTTTATGGATTTGGGGGGCAAACTAATCAGTATACATTATGATATTTCGAAAAAACTTCTGCTAATTTTGGGTCATTTTTCCATCATTAAATCCGACAAACCAAAGTTTTCCTTGTACTCTATACTAATTTTATGTAAATGATCATTACTACAACATTTTGGTATATATATATATATATATATATATACATACATACATACACACACACGCATCTCTAAGGGTCGTGCACTCTGGTGAAGGAGATGGTGGTTTCCACTTAGCGTTATAAAAAAACTATTCCATAAAAATTGAGTATTTCGATTATCAGTGTCGTAGAAAAAATATAAATAAATGAACAGCTTCATTTAAATACGATAAAATTTATTCCACTGTCAATAGAAGTCGTTGACGCACCAGACACCAATGACTGAGGTCCCAGTTTCGAATCTTGCAACGGTTAGAGTCATAAAGACGACGAAACACGTGTCATTATATATATATATATATATATATATATATATATATATATATATATATATATATATATAAACTGTTGTGTATAACGAATGTCACAGAAGTTTATCATAGATGAAATTAGAAAATTGATAATAAATAAACAATAATCCTATTACATGTTTTTAAACAGCTTCGTGACGTCACTTACACTGGCTGTAGGAGGGAAACCGCGTTGCTTTCATTCATACGTCACGAAACTCGACAAGTGTTACTACGGCTTGGACTCCCAATAGCGAAACCCCCTCGCGAAGCGCTGAGTACATGGGATGAGACATCATCAAAATATTTGCTTTTTAATCTAGATTCTGTAATAGTAGTAGTGGTGGTTGCAAGGGAGAGGGGAGAGGAGGCAGCCAAGCCTATGTTATCCCCAACCCCTTGCCCTCGTCTAATTCTGGACATTCTTCAAGATTTTTACAGACAAGTCGCTAACCGCTACAACAGCCACCCACACCCACCACAGACGCGGCAGTCGGCTCTCTTTTCTTTTACTTCTTCTTCCTCCATCATCAGCAGCAGAACTCCCTACTACTTTAACATACACGCATACACGCACACTGATCCTCTCCGTGTGACAGGCTATGAAGAACACAAGTTCTCTTAAGATTCGACGGCCAACTACGAAATACGGCCCCCGGAAATTCCTCATTCACACACACCCGCGCGCACAGGGGAGAGTTTGAATTACCTACTAAACACGATCCTCGAGTGTCTTCGGTCTCTTTGTACAAGGGTTTGTCAGAACAACCTGACATGAGTATACTTCCACCTACAAGTAAACCCTTACCAAATATTCACAATAACATAGTATTCGAAGCCCAAATAAGATCCGCTGTGTATGGCAATCTCAAACTGGCTAATACGAGGAATGGTGCAGCTTCTCTAAGTGATGTTGCCTCTAGTAACATCATTAAGTTTGATACTCCACCAGACTAGATGAATTCTTGTCCTGGAATCCGGTAAGACCAAGAGACCACAAGAAAGATATACTATAACGTAGTTAACTGGTCAATTGGGGAGACGAAAATTACTAACCCGACGGTTTGACAGATAAATAAGAACTTTAATGGAAATTTCTTATATCTATGTATCTCATATAGACATTAAGTGTTAGCCCCAGGAAGGGGCCCCTTGATTTCTGAGAACTTCCACCCAAGTAAAATGAAACAAAATAAAGCAAAATAATACTGATGTGTTGCAACAAATAAGTAAATATTGTCATATAGTTGTTGTGTTCACTTCTTTCACCCAGAGAAACCATAACAAAGATGTATCCTTTGTCTCAATGAAAAATTGTATCGCTCCTTGAATGATATTATCATGAAACTATTAAACGAGCGAGACGAACATGTATCAAAATGTCGACATGAAAGTTAATGAGCACATGTTGACATTTTTGAAAATCATTAACCAAGCATTGACATGGGCTGAATCATAGCAAAGTTATCAATAAATAAAATACATTTATTATTATCAGAATATTCAACAAAAACTCATAACATGTTCGTCATATGTAATCATTAAATAAAACCTACAATACATTTATGAAATTTTATATATGTATATATATATATATATATATATATATATATATATATATATATATATATATATATATATATATATATATCCGACTAAAGAGTTCAATGTATTTAGCGTATAGTATTTAAGGCTATCGTGTAACTTTTTCTACACACATTTCAGACAATAATTATTTCGGGAAGGAATTTTATATATATATATATATATATATATATATATATATATATATATATATATATATGTCATCTGCAGATACACGTTTCGTCATTTCAGTGTGGCAAGAGGTTCGAACCCTGAACCTTAGTCACTACTTATCCTCTGAGCCAACTTGACTGCTCATGAGATGGAAGACACACATATCGCTTTTAAACGAGTTTGTGTAGTAAAGTATTTACTTTTTACGACATTAATTAATCGTAGAGAATTCTCTTTTTATGGAAGGATCTTACATTTTTAAGCTATAGCAGAAACCACATCCGCACACACATACACACACACACACAAGGAAATAAGTGATGAGAATAAAAATGGGGAAAAAGTACAATATCTATTAAATCATCAAATAGTTCAAACAATGAATATATGAATAAAACTTCTTTCTTTGCTTAACCCATGCATTTTCAAAAATGTATGCTTTTATCGGGAGAACATAGAGATAAAACAGTAAAATTGTATTACTGTTTTGCACAAATTTGAAAATATAAAATTTTAAAAATATAGATATATATAGGGAGTCTTTTTTAGGAAAGAGAATCATCTTGGCTTAAAAATGTAAACATGTCCAAAAGATCAAATCCAGGAATTCATAAATGTTAAACAAATGTAGGCTGAATAGCAGAATGTCTTCAAAAGTATATATATATATATATATATATATATATATATATACATACATACACACACGAAGGGATGGTAATTCAAAGTAATACATTGTAATATCCTGTGGGAATATAGCATTTGTATTATTCAAGTGATGGCGGCGGTTGTAGAAACCGGTTTCTTGTTCCGCGTCCGCCGTAAAAATACCGTCGGTCGGCGCAGTCAGTAAAAAAATGTTTCACTATGAATGGGGATTTGTGCTATTATGTTGAGTATATTGTATAGTGCACAACGGCCGGATACATCCAAAATAACTTTCCTAGTTGTCGTGGAATGTTTACATTTAAAACTGTATGTAAGCATTGAACTTTTTAGAAACAATACTATGAGAATTTCTTTCTGTTCTTCATTTTTATGAAAAACAAACAAAACAAAGTAAATAAAACATTTGAGGTAGATTTGTTTTGTTAAATAAACTGAGAACGGATATTACTAAGATGTATCCATGCTATCTGCGCGTTTAGCGATGAAAATGCTATTTTAAACTTAAGTGTGACAGACAGACACTCACTGAAAACCATATATGAGGTCAGAAGAGTTCGAGAGCAACATTATGTTTACTTATATGTTTGTGGATATACAAACCTGCCAAACCTCGATTCAAACGAAGTATTTTTTGCCGAGTCAACAATTTAAAGACAACAAAATGACTATTTTCAACAGTCACTGTATAGTAAACAAGTTGGAACAGGTCAGCCATTTTAATCGATTATTAACAGATAATCGACAGGTGTTTTACTTCGTGACTCTTCGTATTTTGAAACCAATTAAAAAGTAAATTATGGCTTAAAATTAAAGTTTAACGGCAACACTCAAGTATTAACGTTTAATTGTGCTAGTAAACTAACGGAAACGAGGATTTTTGCACGCGTCTCTAACCTACCAAAGAACTGTAATAGCGTAGCCTCCTGAAACGATGACAACTAAACTCGATAAACAAGAAGAAAGCCATGCAGCGAAACATAGAAAAGTACAGATGAAATCACCACTACGCAACTATTAAAATGAAAAACTGACAACATCACCCCAAACCGCCCTTATCAGCCATTAACTTTCCCACCTTCGTCCCCTATTCTCGTAATTCTGACGAAAGCCGATCGCTCCCTGCAAACCAGAGACGTTTTTTAAAACCGTAATTCCCGCCGCAGTGAACCAGTTTAATGATAACAAATGCCCCATCCGTTTAGCAACGTAATAGCATACGACTTTCTTCCAAGCGGTATTCATGTTGCTGTATCACCCATTTTTCCCCTCTTCAATGTTCGGCGAATTCCACCATCTTCGATCTTTTTCTTTTTTTAAGTCGGAAAAAATGAACTCTCTAAAGCTGAAAACGCATTCAACCGATTTAAAAAGCGCAAGTCATTTCACTACTTCACAATTTAAATAATAATAATAATAAGAAGAAGAAGAAGAATAAGAAGAAGAATAAGAAGAAGAAGACAAAATCCTCTGGGATATGGAGGTGAAAACAGATAAACTTATAAAAGCAAAGAGTCCGGATGTCATAATAATCGACAAGGAGGAAAAATCCTGTCAAATCGTCGATTTTGCTATACCATCAAAATAGTCGTGAACGGTCAAGGAAGGTGGAAAGACCGAGGAGGGAGAGCACTAAACAGACCTCCACTGGAAGAGTGAGGAGAGGACTGGGATCTTGGGGAGGCTATTGTCATCCAGATCCCAGAGAAGACCAAAGCGAGAAATCAATGGTAAGCGACTGTTGCGAGAACATAAAGTCATTTGCAATAGTTATCGAAAAATGTGGAGAGTACTAGAAATCTGGGGAGACTTGTGGTCACTCACATTCCAGGGAACATCGCCGGTGATTATCAGTGAGTCATCACTGAGGATGACTTGTGTTAGAACTCCTAGTGAGTACAAATAATATAACTGAAACAGTTATGGTGGAGAAAACCTATTGATTCAACCCCCAATGAAAAATAACGGGTAAGATCGAGCAAAGAAAGCACCGTCCAGACCTCTACTGGAATGGCGCGGAAAGTACTGGTATCCTTAGTAGGCTTATTGCCACTTAATTTCCAGAGAAAACCAACGGCCGTTGCTATCGAGAAATCAATCGTAAACGGCTGTTTTGAGAACGCAAAGTGATTCACAATGGATATCGAAAGAAGCGGGGAATAATGAAAATCTGGAGAGACTTGTTGTCACTCAGACTCCAGGGAATACTACTTGTTATTGCCAGTGAGCAATCACTGATGTGAACTCCGAGTGAGTAAATAATAATAATAATGATAAATGGCATAATTAAAGTATATATAAACAAGGAGTATTCTTACGATTTGTTCATTCAATCTGCGCGTTTAGCGCTACAGACGGAAAGAGATTATTATAAAGATGCATGGACGTATCTAAAATAAGATACGTCCTTCCAGTTTGCAAATTTAGCGGTTGAAATTATATTTCAAACTGAAGCCCGCCCGACCAACCGCCTCACAGAGATGCGAGAACACATTAAAAACAAAAAGAGAACGAAAGAATCGTTTTATTTTAATGAGAATGTCTAGTGGCAGGTAGTCAGACATAGAATTGCACGGAAAACTTGCAATGCTTGAAATATTCGCACAATAGTCCTGAGCGAATGAATGGGTACAACAAATTCTAAAAGGTTTGGAAAATAGTTTCAATCGGAAATATCCAGATTCAATTCATTTTGTAATTAGAAGAGAAAAAAAACGGTTACTGTTCAATGCATTCTGATTTTATCCGATCAGAGAGATCAATAAACACTTGTTCCGAGTTTTTCGTGTGAAAAGGGGAAATCAGCAGTTTTAATATTAAACTTTAATCCCATTGCAATCGAAGCCAAGAAGCATGCGAAATAAATAAGTTTACGTGTAAAGAAATGTTGAGATGGCGACGACCAAAGCAAGAAAATATTTAACGAAACGCGGGAAAAAATGAATGAATTTTTAAACTCAAAAATAAATAGCGAATAAGATGCGTCCGTTCAATATGCGCGTTTAACGTTGTAAATCTTTAAATGTAACCCTTACAGACAGACGAATCCTTTGATAAAGATACTTGAACGCGTTTAACAATTTTTTTCCATATACAAGTTTGTTTGACTATAACCACATTTATTTTTAAATCCCCAAAACATCGATTAAGTTTTATTTTGTTCTAAGAATTAACATGTGATTTAAATAGATTTCTTGTTTTGTCTAATTCTTTAACAATAAAAAAAATGTAATCCTGGCTATATGTATATTTAAAAGAATTATTTTATTTTGAATCGAAAATATTTGAGGAGTTTTTTTATAAAAAAAATAGGTTAAAAGGGTACATGTTTTAAAAATATTTGTCAAACTATTAGAGAATAGTGATTTGTTACAAGAATATAAAATTACACGTACTCGAAAAATATTTTTTTTTTACATCTGGGGAAGAAAAAGAAAACTTTTATATGACAGAGGCGCGTGCGTAAATACATATTTCATTTTTTAGGAAACGCCTCAACAAAATGAAAACGTATATTTACGCACGCGCCCCTGTAATATGGAAGATGTTTCCTCCTCCTCCTAATAAGAGTACAAATATACCAAAGTTCTTTATTTTTGCCTTTAAAACCTTAATTCAAGGCGGAAATGGACAATTTAAAGACATCACTTTTGAATTTCGAAGGGCCACGAAAACATGTCGGCCTTTGTTTTATCTAGTCATAATGGATTAAAATGGCTGACTTGTTTACTACATTGCAAACGCTTGAGATTCGAAATTAATGTTAAATATCTTTATTAGCGAGTCTTTTTACTGCTATAGAATCAAGTTAATAGGAATACAAAATCTGATTAACGCAACTTTAATGTTTTCATTTCATTTTTGTTACAAATGCGAATGCGAAAATATATGAATTAACCTCAAAATCAAATTTATTTTGATAGGGAGATCGTTTAGAATACTCAAAATAAAATGTGTCAAAACTCCGAGGGAGAAATTCCAAAGATTCTTTTTTATCTTATAAATAAATACAATTCATTAAATCCAAAATGTATAATTCTTTGTTACATATTATAAACCTATTTTTTCGATGTAATTCTAAATAGTGAAAAAATGGGATTTGGAGTATATATATATATATATATATATAGGTTTTTAGCCGTAACAATTGTCTGCCTAGATTGAAAACGGTTTTACCTGTAAACATATATCCTTCATCATTTTTCAGGAAAAATAAAAATTATATATATATATATATATATATATATATATATATATATGTATGTATGTGAATAATTTGAATGCAAATCGCGATAAAGCCATGTTCAAAATTGTTAGCATTGCCAAAAGGGTTAAGTTTCGTCACACGAGCACAACCAAAAATAAGTTTCGAAATTAAATATCTGTCTTTCTTTCTGAAATTTTCTAGTTGAATTCTAGATTTTAAAATGTTCGTTTTGTTTTTATTATTGTCTTATTTCTCAATTTGAAGAAATTCGATTATCACGTTCTGCATCTGATTCCTTCGTACACATTCTATAGAAAAAGTATAAAACTAAAAATTTAAAAGGAGACAATAAACAGAATAAAAATGCTAGCAGACAATGTTCGATGTTTTTTGCTCATAACACACACACAAACACAGAGACAGGGTTATTAACGTAAGAATGCCCCTTATTTATTAGAGAAGGGTTCCTATTGTCAGGGATACAGCATATACACAAATCAAATCATTGTAGACACGCACAGATTTCAATGGTAACTGTCAGTTTCACATCCATACAATCGCAAAACAGCGCTTGTTAGTTAATCGATAGCAGTACATGACACAATCACACGAATTAGATATATGCATGAATTTCTAAAATAACACGAAATAATAGTATAAATCTAGTCAAACAAGAACGGCTATTCTTAAGAGGTGTCAAATCAATGAGTAGGTTTAACGTTAAAAATGATATTTAACCGAGGCTTGACAGACCGACAAAAATGTTATTTCACCCAAGCTTGACAGACCGACAAAAATGCTATTTCACACAAGCTTGACAGACTGACAAAAATGCTATTTCACACAAACTTGACAGACTGACAAAAATGCTATTTCACACAAGCTTGACAGACCGACGAAAATGCTATTTCACCCAAGCTTGACAGACCGACAAAAATGCTATTTCACACAAGATTGACAGACCGACGAAAATGCTATTTCACACAAGTTTGACAGACCGACGAACATGCTATTTTAAACTTAAGCTGCCAGACCGACAGAGCCTCTAATACAGATACTTGGACGCATCTAGAATATGGTGCGCACATGCACTACACGGGTTTTGAAATGAAAATACTATTTCATTCTGAAACGTAACAGACCGACAGAGCCTCTCATACAGAAGCAAAGACGCTTAAAAAACAAACAAAAACAGTGACGTCCGATTTTAATTATAAGAAATGTATATAAGGTTAAAGAATATGCATTTTTAAATGTTCTCAATCAGCGAGTGTCTCCTTCAGTCGACTGCACACACAAACTCGTGCTGTTGTTTCATTATTATCAGATATTTTCCATTCTTTCCTGACACTTTCCGAGATGCTCTTTTCGGTAGAGTCAGGTGACAAGTTCTGGCTAAGACATCGTCGAACTAATAACAAAAACGAGCGGTAAAAGATAATTAAATAAAATAAAATGTGCTAATTAATGAAGATAAAAAATAGAACTTAACTAATTAAAGCTAATTTTAAAGAATAAATTAAATGAACTGTTGACGATGGTGACAAATATTTACACACGTATTTATAGAGCGCATGTTACTTTTCAAAGAATACTACACTTTGATCTTCTTAAGACGAAGAGAAAGAGCGACACTTTGATTATATGAGTACACATCTACTCAGATACAAATCATAGGCCTTTAAATTGTTTCCGATTTGAAAAATGGTATTCATCATAAAATATATAATTCATTGAATGAATCCTGAAAATTTCATTCACAGTTTATACTCTTCTGATTTGTGGTGATTAAAAAAAAACTCAAGCCATTGCTTCATCAAAAGTAGTCTTCCTCGTAGTGATGCCGTGTCATAAATTTGGGGCGAGTCTATGATCTTCAAGTGTCGGTACTGGTTAAATAGACATCGTTTAGAGTAGATCCAGTCGGACGTGTTCTCTTAATTAGAAACACTCTTATCGGCTGTAACAATCATTAAAACGATGACAACCAAATAATCACCATCATTATCAGCATAATCAACCGGTATCTTGTTTTTAATTGGAAAAGGTCAAAAGGTTCTTACTTAGTAAATGGCGGGTACGACAGAAATGAGATAAATTGTTGGAAAGGGATTAAATTAATGAACACGAGTGGAGTTATATTTCCGTATGTCTACCATTATAATTTTCGAATCTCGCTATGTTCAGCCACGCTGATGAGTCGTAAAACGACGAAATACGTATCCGTGGATAATTAAGTTTAAAAAAATACTTTAATAATGATATACAAGAAGGAAACATATGAAGGTATCTCTCTTCTTTATATATATATATATATATATATATATATATATATATATATATATATATATATATATATATATATATATATATATATATTACACACACACACTAGTATGTAAGAAACAAGTATCGATTTCTCAAATGCGTTGCTATTAAAGTCTAACTTGAGAAATCCGACATACTTAATTTTAATTGACTTCCGGTTTAGGTAATTTCGTCAGTTTATATAGAGATCAGATTTTCTCCTAGTTCCAGGATAACTCGACAGACGAAACCCGGGTACCCCAGCTGACACAGTAATGTATAGCATTTATATATCTATATATATATATATATATATGTATACCTATATATGTATATATATATATATGTATGTGTATATATATGTATGTGTATATGTATATGCATATATATCTATATCTATATATGTATGTGTATATATATATATGTATGTGTATATGTATATGCATATATATCTATATCTATATATGTATGTGTATATATATATATGTATGTGTATATGTATATGCATATATATCTATATGTATATGCATATATCTATATATATATGCATATGTATATGCATATATCTATCTATATATATATATGCATATATATATATATGCATATGCATATATATATATGCATATGCGTATATGTATATATATATATATGTATATGCATATATATATATATGTGTATATGCATATATATATATATATGTATATGCATATATATATATATATGTATATGCATATATATATATATATATATATGTATATGCATATATATATATATATATATGTATATGCATATATATATGTGTATATGTATATATATATATATATATGTATATGCATATAATTATGTGTATATGTATATATATATATATATATATATATATATGATCTGAAGAAGACACGGCGAGAAACTGTTCGTCACCAAGCGCTGTTAACTATGTCTACGGTCTATGTCAAACTTCGATCTATGTAAGCTTTATCATTGATATTGAGCACTATCCTCCCCCTCTCTCTCAATTATATATATATATATCTATATATAAAGACAATTTTCAAGGCGTAAATCAATAAAATTTCGACATTCAGATGATGACATTATCAGGTATTAACACAAAAAGCTTTGTTCCGTTCTCTTTGCAGCAATGTTGGTTTTAAAAAAAAAACAGTGAAAATCACATCAATTAAACTTCGATCCTGACCATCAAATTTTTAATTAAAGTTAATCATTTTTACTTCTTCATCTTTCAGATCAATGATACGGATGCTGGGGTTATCTGTAAGCTTCAACCCTTTGAAAAAAGGGGTCTGAATCAACAACGAAGGCATTGCATTCCAACAGACTGAAGTCATTTTTAGAGCAATTCCACCGATTAATGCGCAAACATCTTCATTTAACCGCAAGAACAAGTGGATTACTTGAACTGAAATGTTAAACGAAGCACAAATAATAACTGTAATGTGTGAACGCAGACCCCACTTTCAAAACGAACATCTCTACATTACGGTTACCATCGACTAGCTGCTTCGATTTAGAACTTCATTTTGATGGCAATTAAATCCGATTGCAGAATAGCAAGAATTGGTATTCTACAGAGACGTAAATTCTAACTGCGTGTTTAGCGATACAAATACTACGTTCAACTTGAGTTTGATGGACCAAATAAAAACGGACTTCAAAAATATAATAACTTAAAAGTATTTAGTCAATCTCACCCAGTTTATCGGCATATATTCACGACTATTGTCACCATCAACCAGTGACGTGCAGCAGAGTTGGGGGCAGTGGACCCGGATATCAAAATATTTTCTTTCCACGTTATATTTCTCAGCACATTTGAGTCTTTGAATCAAGGAGTTGACCCCTGGCATCACCGAATCTCTGCACACAACTGTAGTCAACACACTAAAGTCAATAAGGCATGACTTCACTTTTTAGAATATTGAATTTTATTGTAAAATTTTTTTTTAGTGACAGTCTGACGGACGGAACTTCTTATAAAGATGCTTGGGCGCATCTGAAATAATCTTGTAAAAAGCGAACATGGACCGTACTTCAAAAATGTACATTTCCGAAATACGACGGCCGCCAACTAGTTGTTTCAAGGTGTGTTTTTATTGATCAAGAAACGTTTAATTTATATATAACTAGCTGAACCTACATGGCGTTGCTCGGTAGTGGTTTTTACTTTCAGTTTTTTCCGTTTTTTAAATATTACTTTTTCGTTTCAAACAAAATAAGTAACTATTTTTAAGATAGCGTCCCGAAAGAAAATAAATCCGACCCGGTCAAAGTATTTTCCGGAATTAATTAACTCGAATGACATTTTATTGTTCTTAACAACATGCTACAACTATCCACTGAATGAACTGGCGAACCAAAATAAAATACTGATTTTCTAGGAAGAAAACTATCAACGACAAAAATCGAAAAAGAGACCCACTTTACTTTATATATTAGATAGATTAATAAAAAGCACATCTGAATAGAGAATAAAAATCTGGCTCAAATCTTAGGTTTCATTGACTTAAATTAAGTGTTAAATACCAAGTCATAAACTTTGTTGCTACTTGACACTTATTTTAATTCACCGGGATATAATTTTGTCATGAATCAAGAAAATGCATCAAAAATACACCTCGAAAGGTTGGAACGAAAGCCGGTTGAAGAAGTAACGTTGCGTCGTCGACGTGAACGGCAGCTGTTTTTATCTCAGTATGTACGCATGCATTAATGTAGAAATAACGTGATTCACACTGTCAATAACACTTAATTCAACCTGGTCACTCTCATGGTAAGTGCAAGGCAGCCTGGTAGAATTTTTATCAAGCAAACACGAGTCTCCCGTCGTTTGATGCCATCGCCATTCCCGTCTCTATAGGAGCTGATAGCCTCTGAAATATAAACCAGTCAAAATGGGGTGGACACTCCCGGAGATACCGCTGTGCAATTGGGCAAGTTATGTTCTTGGAGTGGCTGAGACAAGAATGGTCAGCTTTCGGACACTCGTCCGGTCAAGCGGGCTGTTGGTGGGGTTAGGGAGACCACTGACTAAGAAGAAGACTGCTTTTACAGAATAGGGATTCGCAGCAGGGAATACATGTCGTTAAAAATCGCGCATTTCCTGGACATCTGATGATGGTTGATTTATTCGGTAAAAAGATCGATACGAGGGTCTATAAAAATAATCTAACACGCTGGTCTGCTTTCTTAATGTCAACATTTACTTTCTAACTCTAAGCTCGCCTTGATTAAGTGACAACCACTAATGTTTATATATATATATATATATATATATATATATATATATATATATATATATATGTATAGATAGATAGATAGATAGATAGATAGATATGTATGTATAACATTTGTGTACATATTACTACATCCGAGATATTTATATTAAATGTAACGTTCTAAAAATAAATAGAATGTATTACCGAGAATACCAGCTAGGTTCGAATCCTGTGGAAGATCTGCATTTTTCATGTTCCAGTCCACAGTAACGTTGGCTCATTCAGTTAACGTGTTCGGTAACGGGTTGGGTGATAGAGGTTCAATTCTCGGTCGAGTCATACCAAAGACTATAAAAAATGGTACTTGATGCTTCCTTGTTAGACAATCAACATTATAAGGTGAGGATCAAATGTATGTAGAGCAATCCAGGGAAAGTGACGGGCCCTCTCCGACATCTCGCTATATTAGCCAATGGAAAAGTCTTCGGGTTGCCCTTGATGATCGATGTATCTATTATATATATATATATATATATATATATATATATTAAGATTTATTATTATATCATTTTATAATAATTTATACATAAAGAAAGTTATCGGATTTACAATGGTTTTAAAAACATCTGTATAGTAAACAGAAACCCCATGTAGTTTACGTGTAAATCCTATAACTTGCTTTGGGTATAAATTATTATGAAATGATAACTATGAAGTATATTTTATGCTAAATATTGAGCTTGTCTTTTGGCATCGAAATGTGAATCAATCTGGTCTATATAAATTTAATTTATATTGTCATGGTTTATTTTTATATACATATATTATAAGGTCAAAATCTCATATATATATATATATATATGTAATAATAATAAATATTTGTTATTGTTTAATATCTATGTACGTATACGTTTCGTCCTTAAATATTCGGGACTCATTAGCATAGAGATATGACTATTCACTACCCGTCATGCGATTCGAAACCCCGGATTACGAGTATTTTACAACTCAAATCCGACGCCTTAACCAGACGGCCAATTTTAAATAGCAATAAACTGTGATAATTTTAACACTTTATCTGCGGCTTATATATATATATATATATATATATATATATATATATATATATATATATATGAGAGAGAGAGGGGGGGGGCAAATATTCATTGAAATAAAACTTTGTTGAAAGCAACATACTTCACAATGATAACGTTTTTCACCCGAATTTCCAAAAATCTATTTTTTTCTAAACTATTGAGATAAAACATAAAGGAAACATCCAACATTCATGCGTTGATTTTTTCTTTTTTTTTTTAGCCCCAAAAAGACTATTTTCTTTTCTTAGTATTATTCTTAAATATTTGAAAATTAGAAAAATAACTACAAGTTTTTGAAAAGCTTCAAAATCGTACAGATCTGCCCGCAAGATGTCCTCTATAACCCGATGATGATTTATATAACTCGAAGGCATCGATTATACTCGAAAAATAAATTAATGAATGCATAATAAATTTGGAGGGTTTTCATTTATTCGTTGTCTCTAGAATAAGAAAGAAAAAACTCAATCCTTATGGAATGTTTATTTCTTTTACGTTTCGTTAAATATATAATAGGAAAGTACAAAAAAATTCAACAGTCTATAATTAAGACAATCAATTTATTTCCATCGACACAGTGGCCTATTGGTTTTACATTGGGGAAAATCAAGGAAATAATAATATCTATAAGCTCGATTCAATGCTAAATAGTGAGCTTGTCTTTTGTACGGTGTTTGTAAACTATTCTGCTTCAAATAGGATCGCAGTAAGGAAACAAGAGAATTGAATATTTCAAGTTTCTCCTAACAGGAAATAAGTGGGGGTAATTTTTTATATATAAACTTTTTATTTTTTTCACGAGTTTAGAAACCTTTCTTTATCTACCTCTCTTCTATCCTCTACTCTATAATAAAGACCAGTGTGTATTTATTTGCATATTTTTATATAAATAAATATATCCATCCCGAGTAAAATTCGTGCCTTTTTCTAGCCCCCGGAAGAGACAATTCGAAGTGTTTTGAGGAAGCGAGAAAGCAAATAGCAAGTCATACACCCCCTGCTGCATCAAATTAGTTCTGAAAGAAATCCAAACTCTAAAATAATTCTCAAGGGTAGGTTGTTTTTCTTTTTAGTTTCAGAAATTATTACAATTTATATATATAAAAATTGATGGTGCATAATTTTTTTCTAGGGAATATATATATATATATATATATATATATATATATATATATAATTATTATTTTCCTGAGGAGACTAATTTAAAGGGCTACCGATCGAAACATCGTTATGGCTGTGTCGCCTTTTTACATGTTTGTATAAATAAAAATATTAATACAAATAGCATTATTTATTATATTAACCTGGTTGGAATTCTCTAGATGTTGTACTCTGTAAATACAATCTTAACCTGGATATATATATATATATATATATATATATATATATATGTATATATATATATAAGTATAAATTTTTATTCATACAAACATTATTGGTTACATATGTGCATACATGTTTCGGTTGCACTCTTCGCAGAGAGTCAACCTAATCATGTATGCACATATGTAACCAATAATGTTTGTATAAATAAAAATTTATACTTATAAACAGCTCTACTTGTTATTGAGCACTTTTTATAAACACTTTAGTTTTAACGGATTTACATCTACAGAAACTAATACAATACATGTACTATATATATATATATATATAAAGTTAGAAAGAAATAACTCAAACCAACAATCTAGTCATTTCACATTATAATTTATTTCTTCTCGCCATGACGAGAATCGTCATGCTGGTAAGACTAGTTGATTCAGAAACCATCAGTCTAACAAGCACGTTTATTTATTAAAACACGATTATTATTTACTTCTAACTTCTATTATTGCTCTGTTTTTACATTGAGCTCTCCGACTCAATATTATCTACACAAATTCCTGTTACTAATATATATATATAGATATATATATATACGTGTGTGTGTTTGTGTGAACATTCCAACGGGTTAGTTTATCGTAGTAATAGGTAATATACATTATACACATATATATATATATATATATATATATATATATATATTCGTATCGTCACAGAAGTTAGCGAAAAAAACTTGCCGGGCGAAAGCATTTCAAGTGTGTAGAAAAAGGGAGAAAGCAAAGGAAGTCACCCCTAGCTCTCTCAAATATATTCGGAAAGAAACCATTCCCTCTATTTCCTTAATGAGACGTTTTCATTTTCCATTTCTTCTTTCTCGTCCGATTTATACGTTTTTTTATTATTTTCTAGTTTAAGAATTTTTTTCTCTTTTATCTTTCTTATAACTTAACAGATGTAAACGTTATCTTATATGAATGGATATATTTTAGAACATTTATTCACCCCAAACAAGACACATTGCAACCGAGACGTAAGAGACTACTGTGAATTAGGGGCCATACCTACAGGGGCATCCTAAGTGGAGAGTTGTGCAGCGAGGTGTTTATTCACATTAGTGCGAACACTAGCGAAGCATAATTCTTGACGGATTGTGTACACTCTGGAATCTTAAGTATATTATCTTTTGTTCAAGTCTTTATTATTAAATTAATATTCGATGCAATGCGAGTTTAATTAATCAAATCTACCTATCAAACCCATGATTGTATTTTCTTTTTGTAAAAATTGACTTAAATCTTATTTACTCTTAGCATAAATAAATGTACTTCCCTTCCGTCACGTGACGAAACCATTTCAAGAGTTTAGTGGAAAGCGAAAAAGCAAATAGCAAGTTAGACAACCCCGCCGCCAAAAATGATGTCGGAAAGAAATCCTCCACTCCAAATAAAAACTCAGCAATAGGTGTTTTCTTTTTCTTTAACTCATCAGAAATGATAATTTACATATAAAGAATTAAATTACTGACGTAATTCTATGATTTGATATAGATATTAGTGCGAACACTGGTGACGCATGTTTTCTTCAGTTTTGTCTGAAATTAACAAAGGAACTCAAGAAATATCAATCGTATTTTCGCAGTTGAACCTTTGTATTCGAGAGAAACAAACGGATACAATGTATTCCCAGGTATCTTTTGTCAACGTCCGACGTATTTAGAGTAGGACAAAACCACTAATGAACGAAATTAATTATTCGAAGGAATAAGTTTCAGAAACATCGAAAAGTCTTTTGTGTGCAGCAAAAAATAATTAAAGAGTTCCAAAAGAAAATACCGATTTCAATTTGGAGACTTATTTATCGACGGCATTTCCAAAACAAATGATTCAGTAGAATTGGTTTTCTATACAATTCTGTTTGCAACCGATTCTCTATCTACCCGAAAAGGTATAAGAACTAACCAATGCTAAGTTTAAATCAACATTTCAAATTGTGAATATATATATATATATATATATATATATATAATCATGGACTTGCCCCCCCCCCCCACTTTACGGTCATCAATAATGAAGTTACATATTCATGTGTTTAACCGGGCCCCCCCACTTTTTTGGAGAGCCCCCACACATTTTTATAACTGTCCCGCCGGTCATGTATATATATATATATATATATATATATATATATATATATCGGGGGGGGGGCATGGAGGGCTCAAGCCCCCTCACTTTTTGACTTGGGGCCCCCACTTTACGATCATCAATAATTAAGTTGATATACATGTGTTTAACCGCCCCCCCACACTTTTTAGGAGACCCCCCACACTTTTATAACTGTCCCGCCGGCCTTGTATATTATATATATATATATATATATATATATATATATATGTATATATATTTTTTATATCCATAGACATGTTTCGCGTTTTTATTTTACGCTCGTCAGTATGGAATTACCTAAGCTGGTTGAAATATTCGAACCCCGGATTCAAGTATAATGAACCCTGATCTCGTAACCATTCGGCCAACGCAAAAATCAAGATGTGCGATTATATATATATATATATATATATATATATATATATATATATATATATATATATTAGTCATTGTAAGCGTTAACTAACAGTTAATCCGATATACCTACTGTGTTTATGTAATAGTGCTCAATAACAAGTAGAGTTATATTATATATAATTTTTTACTTATACACACATGTTTGCTACACATGTGCTGACATGTTTCGGCTATAGCGTTATTTAAAGCTAAACCTCTTCATACCAGTCCAACATTGAACGCGCTGATAAAGACGTATGATTATATATATATATATATATATATATATATATATATATATTGAATTATAATATTTCACTTCGCTTTAAGACTTTACTGCAGTTTCACGGTTTTTACCGATCATCAGACGTGGTGTTTCATTTGGTATCAAACCTGTTGTCGCACCCCACACGTGGAGGTGGAAGTAACGGTTTACAGAATTGAGTTCTCTCGGTAATCAATAATATATATATAAACATTATAGTTTCTCTTACTTTCGTGGTGAGTGCGATGGCGTACTGCTAAGATTGCTGACAGGTGGCCTGGTTTCGAATCTCAACTTGAAACACTCACCATATCTAGCCACACTGGGAGCTATGATATGACGAAACAGCTGTCCAAAGATGACTATATATATTTTCTTATGTGTGTATCTCACTAAAGCGCACTGGCTTTTATCATCCGATTTTTTTTTTTGATTTCGACAATTTATATATATATATATATATATATATATATATTTATATATATATATATATATATATAAGGCAGAAAAAAGGGGGAAGTGTCATTTAGTAAGAAATAACTAATGATAGAATATATCTAATGTAATATCGACTTTATTCACATCATATTAGGTTGCAGTAAAAGCCAAGAGAAGAACTTGTCATCAATGATTAGAAGATTGAATTAAAAAAATCAATAAGTCAAAAATTAGTGAGAGCCAAGGAAAAATAATTTTTTTTAAAAATGCGCGAAAAGATGGAAAATAAAATAAAGACATGTTATAAATTAAATAATACCTATTTTACATTAAAAAAAACTATTGTATATATAAATGATATTTAAATTTATTTAGTTTATGATAAGGAGAAACATTTTTATTTTATTTGAAAAAAAAGACTTTTTATAGTCACAAGCCTCTACCAGTGATATATATATATATATATATATATATATATAAGTTTTGTATACTTATGTTATCAAATAATATATTGTGTATATTTTTTTACATATATACTTCAACAGTGCTAGCCTGACGAACTCTTCTATAAGTGAAACAAACGTTTCTGCGTAGCTTCCTTGCCTTAAGTATATTCTATATTACTCTGTATTAACTCAGACAGACTGCGGCTAGACAGTAAAGTAAATGAGATCGAAACCCAACTCTTGACAACAGGCGGACGTCTTCATCATTATGTTATCAATTTAAGCTACGAAGTAAGTGAAACTTATGCATTTTTACAGCAACCGAGACTATTCTATGCGTTATATATTGCTACCAACAATTATATATATATATATATATATATATATATATATATATATATTCATGTTCCAACTGAAATTCTGTTGATTTAAGAGACATTGACACAATTATTATTGACATAATCGAATTGTAACTATTAATGTCATTGACATTGGACTTTGTTCTAATTTAGTTACAAATTCTGTTAGCATTTTGGCATAAAAATAACGTTTTAATCGATTATCAATAAAGATCGTTGTTTTTAACAGCTTAAGTTTTTGTTTTAATTCTGAACCCCAAGTATAAAAATTCATCATTATAACAGCATTTTTTTTTAATTTTCAACGTTTGCTAAAAAAAAATGTTGTCACGTCCATTAAGATTACTTTCATTGAGAAATTACGATAAAATTTTATTTCGAGATTTAGAATATACCTTTAAAATCAAAGTTTAGTTGGCATTAATTAGCGAATGTAATTTCGATTAATGAATCTTGTTTTTAATTTAAAAAAATGCACATATCTCTCGGAAATATTTTAACAGACCTGGATTTTAATACTTAAAAAAAATAATAGTTCGTTTATAATGTATTTCATTATAAACGAATTCATGTTTAATTTTGGACACTTCTATTATTTTCTAATGTTTGAAACTTGTTCCTTCTTTGGCTTCAAATGCGACTTGTAGAAACTTTCTCTACAGTTCTTTAATATTCGAGCAGATCATATCGATATATTCCACCGGGTGCACCAAATAGAGGGAGGGGTGATCGATGTTATTTTCGGAGTAGACGCAAAACTTAGTCGCCGCAAGAATTAAAATAATTAATTATTCCGTTTCTCGCTTGATTTCTGGGTTGTCTGATTTCTTGAACGGAATTCGAAAGAAAAATGTTCCAAAACCAGGAATTCAATGCATGTATTAACGGTGGTTCCAAATTCCTGTTTTAAATGTGCATATTCAATCACTTTTAATTTTAAACTTATTTTTGCCAATTTTTAGATGCATTTTCGCATTTCATTTTTGTTGGTCACGCAAAACTTTTCTTTTAATATTAAAAAAAAAATAGACACACGATCAATCGTTACGGATATTGGTCTGCCGATTATGACTATAACCCTGAATACGAGCCGAAACATCGGTTGGATTGTCTCAAGAGCAAAGTTTAGTTTCTGTTCTGATATTACATTTCATCTGTTCTGTCCTAGGGTAGTGAAGAAGCAATCCTTCTAGACTGAGGCAATTTAAATTTTTGTCCCAATCCAGTGTGCCCCCTTTTGGATTTTCTTCCACATTAAAAAAACGACCTTGTGTCTAAATCTTCCCTCGTGGGAAGTTAAGCAAATAGGGACTCGTGTGCTTGAAGTTATTTAAAATATGCCATTTTCTTTGGTCTGTCAGGCTTAGGATTTTGATCGCTAAATGTGCAGATTGTATTATTATACATATTTGAAAAAGAAAAAGTCACGCTCTTTGAATTATACATATAACTCGAATTTCAATAGATAACATCGGATTGCGTTATTGTCTTCTGTGTGGATAACAAACAGAATTATTCAAGTTGTTGGCGTTAGAATTGCTGGTATTAACTAAATTCGGAATTAATATCTTGGTCTTTTTATGTGCAAATAACTCGTTTTGTAAATGTTAAGACTTCCGACAACAAGCGTTCCTTAGCTTTTTAGCTATGTTTAAAGTGTAGTATCTGTTCTGATGCTATACTTCATCTTTCCTGTCTTCAGTCAGTGGATGAGAAATCTTTCTAGACTGGGGCAATTAAAAATTTTGTCCCAGTCCAGAGTGGTTTATTTTGGGGTGCTGGATTTTTCCCTACATTTAAAAACCGACCTTGTGTCTAACTCCGCCCTCGTGGGGAGGCAAGTAAATAGAGACTTCTGGCCACAAACCAAAATAAGAATAACAGACTCAGAATCTATAGTTTCACACGTATTCTTGATTCCTTTCGCAAATAATGGCTCCGGCGCGAAAAGCAGACGGAATTAATTCGCTCAAAATGGTTTTAGCGCAACAACACAAGAAGGAGTACAAATAAAGGTTCTTTACAAAATTAATGGAAGCATTATGAAGATTTTGCTTTCGCACGGAATCTGAGACTATTTTCTAACAATGATTATTTGACTTTCTTAAACATGATTTCCTTTAAGAGAGAAAAAATATATTTTATTTTTCCCGCCAAATCCCTCTTTAAGTTTTCTATGTAATGATTGAAATTATTTCTCTCAAATTACTTAGGATAAATAATCCTCCACTCTATAACAATGAGCAATGTGCACACATTATATATATATATATATATATATATATATATATATATATATATATATATATATCCGTTCCGTAACACAAGAGTTAGCGAGTAAAAAAAATTAGGGGAATTGAGAAAGCAAATCAAACAATCCCCGCGTTTAATCTATTTCCGTAATGAGACGTTTTCTTTCTGCTTTCTATACCGATTTATACGTTTTTTTCTTTTCCTCTTTTAAACTTTTCAATTTGAGGCGTTTTTTTCCTTCTTTCTGATTTTGTTTAACTTCATCGATTCGTACGTTATTTTATATGAATATTAGTGCGAACACTGGCGAAGGATATTTTTTTCATCATTTTTGACAAAGAGTATATCTAAAACTTATATTACTTGTTAAAAAATTTGTTATGAAAAGGCAAATGTTTTCAACCTGAATATTGCTTTGCTACTAAAAATAAAGATATGCTTTTTATATCCTCCAAGAGTCAGAGGGATTGTTTTCACTTATTTGCAATCGGGGGAAAAATGCATAATGGTTAGGTTATATGTAACTGTTTTGACTTTTTTTTTAATGTTCACTGTGCGATGTTTTGATTATTTATAAAAGAAATTCTATGTTTTATACAAGAAATACACCAACATTATGTGCAAATATTTAAAATGCCAGACAAGTGGAATGCATCATCGGCTTTTATTAAATTCAAATCCTTTCGTAAGGAGCTGAAGAATGTCTCTTCGTCTGTGGAATTATTCAAATCAGTTCAATCTTGCTCGGGGATAAAATAAAAGTAAATAAAAAGATGTTACACGGAGTGATGAAGAGAAGAGATGATATTGATGGGAAGCAGGATGGAAAAATAAGTAGTAGAAAAAGAGTGGGGTGAATGGCGGTCGGACAGTGCAGTAAGGTCTGTGTCTCCAAGACACGGCGACCTGAGTCCAGGAAAAAAAAGAGACAGACGACAGCAGACTTGCTTGCAGTATGTGTAACCCATTTTATTGGTAAATTCCTTTCTGAGTCCGCGATAGGCTTTATAGAAAGGAAATATGGAGGGGGGGGGGGTAAATATTTTGGATTCCCCAGTCGTTCTTTCTTAGTTATAGCAGAAGAAGTATATATTGATCTATATTTGGGTCAGAGTAAGAATAAAGTAATTTGGTTGCGAAATAGAAATGGTACACTTGGTTAGATTCCGTTCAAAAATAAAATAAATATTGGGGTTTTATTAGTTACATTGCCAAAGAGAAAAAAACAAACGAATTGGGTGTTTTGTTTTCATTACTTAATTAGCTAGAATGTTTATTGTTTATGTTTTGGGTTAATTGCGAGGTCTCTAATATAATAAACAAATACGCAATCATGTGAAGTTATATAAAACAGACAAAAAGGTGGTGATGATACCTAAAACCACCTAAAGTTGGTTTAACTAGGTAAAAATGTCACCTATAAAAGGACTTTAAAGAGCGTAGAGTAATAGCCAATAATTGAGGATAAAATGCACGATATATCATAAAATGAAATGCCGTGGAGACAGGATATGCAAAGAAGACGAAAGGAAAAAAAATTAAATACGGGAATAAATCATCAAAAAACGAGATTTAACGGTTTCGTTCGGATCACTTTTTTATGAAGACGTTCGTTGATTCAAACGAAACCGGTAAATCTTGTTTTTTTTTTCATGATCTATTCCTGTGTTTAATTTGTTTTCTTTTTGTCTTTTGCTCACACACACATATTATATATATATATATATATATATATGAAGAATTACAAAGTGCTCAATTACGTTAATAAGAGCATAACAATAGTATGCAATTATGCGCTATTAACCATCCGTACTGGCGGTTGTTCCATTTCCGCCGATGCTGAGATAGCATCCAAAAAGCTTTCTTGTCCAGAAACCGCCGGTATAGATGTCTAATCAGCGCATAATTGTATGATTATATATATTCATGTGTTAGCGTATACATGTGTGTAATGACAAAAGCCTGACACGTAATGCGTAGCAAGCAGATCTTACATTATATAATAAAAACAATAATAATACAACAGGGTTTGGTATTAACGTATAGCGAATGTGTGACAATTGAAATAATACTGAAACTAAAATCTTATTGTATCCTTACACCACAAAAGAGCGACATTAGAATGGTTAAGCCATAATGTAATGACTGTGTGTACAGCCAACTTCAAAGGGTTTTTCTTTTCATGGATAATATTTGCACAACATCTCAAAAGAGAAAAGAAGGAAAATGCTGTACATGTTATCTGCGGTTTTATTAAAACCCCAGATAACATATACAGCATTTTTCTTCTTTTCTCTTTTGAGATGTTAATTAAGTAAATAAGAATAAACCGGGTGGTGTGTTATTATATTCCAGGTTTTATCCCAAAGTCATAAAATAAAATATTACGGTTTATCGAGTAGAAAAAAAAAAAACGTTTTTTCTTTCACATTTTTCTCAGCGGGAAATGAAATAAATAAACAAATACGAAAATGGATTCCAAATAGATTAACAGATTATCAATAATTACATCATTTTGTTTACATTACTCTTTAAACAAAAATGGCTATGTCCCTCAGATCCGATATTTACGGAACTTCAATGAAATATAATAAAAATTAAAAAAATAACACAAATAAGTCATAAATGAGTAAGTAAAGCAAAATAAATTGTTTTTGACGACTTTTTCAATTGTATTTCGTTTAAAATAATTTATGTCGGTAATCGGATTACCAATAATTAAATCATAATAAAATATAAACTCGTACATATTTATTTCTGAAATACTTTTCCAACTATTTACATCGGGGACGAAGGAAATTGTTCGCGGTTTTAAATCTTTAAAGTTTATAACTTAAATCTAAATGCAAGCTTAAGACGACATTTAAAAAAAGGGGAATCGACATATTCGAATTAGCGATGAAAGGTTTGTCACCTGTAAGTTTAATGTTGACGTAACAAGCTCACAGGATGTTGATTTGATGCAATTTATTTGGGGGAAATGATTACAATAAATAAAAACACATTTTACAAATAACACATTTTTGTATCGATGTTTGACAGGCATCGATACGAAAGTAGTCTTGACGAAAGCGACGGGTAGGGTGAGGGCCTTTTATTTCAGAATCTGTATGATTCAGGAGAAATACGTAACATTTTTTTTTTAAACTAGGTATTTTTGATAGGTAATAAAACAATTTCTACCATTTTAAAGATCTTTTGTTTATTTATTGTGTAGGTTTATCATTCAATTCCTTTGTCAGTAGAAATAACTTAGGTGTTAGATTAATGTACATAACAATACATACAGTCGAATTAAAAACGAAACCAGACAAAACGGTGAAAAGAAAAATACACCTGAGTTGAAAATCGCGACGGGCAAAAATTGAAAGGCATTTCTTTACGTTGCAAATGTCAAATATTTAAAGAAAAGAAAATCGGAATATATGTTGTTTTGGGCTTTGTTCTTTTTTGCTGGACTATAGGTGCACTAGTCTACATTCACTAAGGAGACTTGTGTCACATGCTCGTCTGTATAGAAAGTCTGTTTGAAGGCAAAATGTCAATCACCATATTTCGCTTTACGCTAGATTCCACTGTAGTAGTAGTAGTAGAAGTTACACCATTTTGGTGTGTAGGATCGTGCCCGCCCCTTGGCTTCAAAATGAACATCTTCAGAAAAATATTAAGAAAGTGCATTAAAAATAACATTAGTTTACAGTAGGAAAAATAACGCAAAGGCAAAGAAAAAAAAAAGGAAAACCTCTTTTTAGTCGATTAATCAGGGCAATATTTTTTTCTTAAAGGGCGAATGAGGTTTTCATGGGAAACCATAAAACAAAGGATCTTCAGGAATGCAAGACATCCCCGATGCTTCTGCTACTATTAACATCATTTTTATTGTCATGTTCTTTTAGTTAGAAACTGACTGTCCCTACCCGGCGTTGTCCGGGAGTTTTTTTTGTTAGTTTTTTTTATTTTTTACTTTCATTTTTGTTTCACTTTTTCTTTTTAAACAAATCAATTTTTAATAGGATTTTGAAATCTATATTTAATTATTTCCGTAGCGTTTGACGGTTAAATTAATAATTTAACCGAATTGTTATGAAACTATAACTAATTTTGTTAACGTAATGTTCTTTTTCATCTCTTTTTATGAAATTAATGGATGTAAATAGCTTCTAAACATTTCCATGACGATTCGCTAAGAATTTGAAAGCCAGATTAAATGACTTTCCATTCGACTACTTAAATGCTTCAAAATTCCGTTCAAATTTTGAAGGAGTCAGGAATTAAGTCATTCTTTATTTTAAACTATTCACAAAAGATTAAAAGGGCTGACTTGTACACGAAGAAACTAAAATGCATTGTGGTGAATGTTTTTTTCGTAATCAAATCATTTTTTAAATAGTATTGAAATGTCGTTTTATTTAATGCTATTGTATTTCTGATTTCAATAAATATTCCATTGATGATACATTAAAAAATAATACAGTAAGTCCCGTAGCGGCGAGAAACACCCATACACACGGGAAGTGATCGCACAATTAGTTATCTAGATATACTGCTGTTACGGTATTATTTCTTGGTTTTATTTTGTCCTTTAATTTAAAGCTGCGCTGAATTAAAATTGTAATCTAATGACAGTTTTAAAACAGATAATAATACGTATTTACATATTTATACTAGTAAATTAAAAATATGTACGCATTTTGATTTGATTTTTTTATTGCCGAAAACTGACAGAATATTGTTAGGGCTCAAAACCACCGGGAATGCCGATTTAATTCCTGGGACGAAGATTTCAACTTGTGAGAATAAGAAATTCGGGGCAAAAATTAGAATACGCATTTTATTCTTGTTTTCTTTTACATTTTATTGTAATAATACAAAAAAAAAAATGCAGGTCAAAAATAATTTTGAAAGATGAGCCTAAAGGAAGCATTAATATATTTTTATTTATTTATTTTATATATAAAATTAAAAAAAAAAAAAAATAATTATAAAAAATTATCAACTTTTTAACTTTTAAATTATCGGAATATTTTCTACCGGAGAATTAAGGAATCTTGCATTGTTCAAGACAGAATTTATAGAATTTTTGGAATGTGAACTCAACACTTTTAAGTCCAAAGCAATGCGTTCTAATGTGTGTAGAGATTTTTATAAGAGCGTATTTCCACCTCCCTTTTTTGTAGATGACGAGTTGTAGTGAATAATGATAATTATTGAAGAAAAAAAAAATGAAAATTGAAGATTAGTAACCCCTTTTCTCCCCCCCCCCCCTTAAAGACTCAAATCAGAATTTTTACAATGCAGCGCGCGGGAAGGAGTGGAATTTCAAAAGAAGGCTTGAACAATCAAGAGAAAGAGATGTTTGACAGTGACATGGTCATGACATTTTTTTTTTCAGAAAAGCTAATATGTCGCACGATATCAATTATTAATCCGGTGGTACCAACATCGGTTAGTGTCACACAAAGTAATCATGAAATGTATAGGAGGATGGAAAAACCGAGGAGGGCTAGCACCACACAGACCCTAACTAGAAGGGTACGGAGAGTACTGGAATTCTGAGCCGGCTTATTGTTGCTATAATACCAGTAAAAATAAAAGATAAAACAACGGCAGTTATCAATGAGAACTCAATGGTAAACGGCTGTTGCGAGAATGCACAATTATTTGCAACAATGCTCGAAACAAGCGGATAATACTGGAAATTTGGGGAGACTTGTTGTCTCTTAGCCTCTAGGGAACACCACGAGCGATCACTGATAACAACGTGAGAACTTGACTGTTATTTAAGTGTTTGAAATCTGGGGAGACTTGTTACTCAGATTCCAGGGAAGACCATGTGTTACTGTCAGTGAGCAATTACTGAGATTAACTGGTGTGAATACTCCTATTGAGCAAATTAATAATAATAGCAACGAAATCCAGAGCTGGCATCCCCCCATATTGAATATTGATTTACTCCTCTCCAGGAGTTAGGCACAAGGCCAGTTTTTATCTTACTCCCACAAGTAAGATGTGACCCAAGGTCGGGTCGGGAAAGTGGGGTTTAAAAAATTGCCTGGGCAGCCTCGTCGGCATTCCCCGGTAGGGGCGCCTCAGACAGTAAGCAATAAACTTACTCCTCCCCAAAGGGGAGAGGCAAAGTCTGGCAGGGTGGACCTCCTAGAACTGCACAGGACAGACCCATAGACCGGCGTAAATCACGCCCCGAAGGCCAAGAAAATACCAGTCTATGGGGTGCAGTATCCATCGGAACAGATACTACACTTTGATCTTAGCCAAAAGGCCAAGTACCAATATTGAATAGCCGACATTGTGTCTAACGTTGCCCTCGTGGGGAGGCAGGTAAATAGTAGCAACAACTCCACTACTGCCTATTTAAACACAAAACAAGTTATAGTTACCCGGCGTTGCCCGGGTGAAGACCTACTGTTGGGTGGAGGGCTTAGAGAAAAGTAATCCAAAATATATTCATGTTTACAATTTTTTTAAAATAAGATTTGAAAAAATTGTTTCCGTTTTCCATTTTTTTTTTTTAATTTTTAATAAATATCGATCAATAGGAAAAAAATAATAATTAAATGTGTATTTATCAAAGTTACGTATGAACGAGAAAAACACAGACATAAGAAATAGTGTCTGATAGTTTTAATAATAGAGAGAAAGTGAAAACTTAATGAATGATTGGTAACAGAAAAACTGAAGATTGCTTAATTTTTCAGTAGTGGTGCAGTAGACACTATTTTTCTTCGGTTTAGAAAACGAATCATAATACTCGACTTTTCCCTATAAACTTTAATTCTCGCCATAAATAACACTTTAATTAACAGGTTAAGGCTTCAAAACCACTTTCGAATTTCGTAGTCACCATGTTCTTTTCTAAAATAATGAGATAGGGAAAATGCCAAGTCGGTGTTTATTTCGTAGTTGTCGAAAGTGATTTTGAAGCCTTTAAATTGACAGATAGAAATTAGATAATTTATGGATGCGATGAAAGTTTATATAGACCAAAATGTCGAGTATCTTAGTTCTTATTTGGTTCCTTAAACGAAAACAAAAAAAAACAAACTATATTTTTGTCGATCGCGCCCCTCTTGTAAAATTAAACCCCAAAAAATGTTTTAGTGTTTATTTGTGAAAAAAAAATATCAGTTAACATTTTTCCAGGAAGAAGCCGATAATTGTATGAACACATCTCTTCAAATTTCAAAACGACGAAAGAAGCTAGGGGGGGGGGGGGGCTCTTCTCATCCGTTAGGGAGACAAGACAACTGGCACCGTCGCAGTTTTTTTTGGTTTCGACCTTCTCCGATATTGTCAACGCCATCATCGTCAATTTTTCACCTCTAGTTTTGAAATACGATCCATTCACAGGTGCGCTTGGTAATAAATGTGAATATTGGCTGATAAAAAAGAAGAAGAAGAAGAGAGGCGTTAAATGATAACATTCTACACGGAAATGACGATGATATAGAACTTCCGAGAAAAAAACTTTTTTCCGATCGGAATGTTATGTTTTGTTTTTCTTGGATCGATATTCATGGAAGTTTCCTTGCTCTTTTTCTCGTCTCCACCCCTCCCGCCTTCCTTTTTATTCGCTCTATTTCCTCACGTATAAACACACCGTAAAACTTCCGCCAACAACTGCATTGCTTAACTCCGAAGAAAGCTCACCACACTCTCACCAAAAAGAACACGATTAATAGAAAAGATTAAAAACAATTGAATAAAGAAAGCGAAGAAATGAACATTTAGAATTCTTGTCATTTTTTCTGATTCAATAGTAGAATAGTGGCACCGTTGAAACATCTCATATTTCGTTTGGTTGTCGCGCAGGTTTTTTAAAATAAAATTCAACATTTTTTTTTTGTCATAATTGTTATATTTATAGCTGAATTAAAATTATAATTTATGTTTTAAAGTCTTTAAATTGTATTTTGAAGTAAAAGTTTTAATCGCTGACGGCCATGTTTAATTTGCCATTCGTACTATTAGTATTATTTTTACTATTATTATTACTATTATCATTATTATATTATCTACTAGTTATATATCAACCATTTTCGTCTTTTCCTTACTTTTAAGTCGTCAAATCCCGTAAATTCAAAAGATCAAGATTAAGAAAAGTAGCAGTATTACTAACACATTACATAACCATAACTAAGTAATAACTGAATATAACATTATTATAGATTAAAATGACACTGACAAGGGTATGATAGTTTGCTTGAATATATAGGTATTTTATATTTAAAAAGACTGAATGTTTTTTTTGAAAAGGGGTTCGTGTCTCCCGAAATATAAAATTATATATTTTCCATCATTCCGAGATCTATATAATAGTGATATATATAATTTTTTTAAAAATAAAGTTTTATAAAAGAAGAATATCACATATAGTGTATCCACTTAGTTATTTTTGTTAATCTCCCTTTTCACTGAAACGGCCTCTTCCGCATTGAAAACAAAATCTCTCATATATATATATATATATATATATATATATATAATCCACGGACACGTATTTCGTCGTTATACGACTCATCAGCATGGATAAACGTAGCGAGATTTGAGAACAGGGCCGAGAGTGTTCGTGGATAACTAATATATATATATATATATATGTCGCTCCCCATCTGTGGGAATCACATCGGGGAGGGATAATTAATCCCAGTTAGCATTTAGGTAAAATGCTTTTCGTTCAAAAGTATCGCAAACAAAAACAAATGACAACTAATAATATATATATATATATATATATATATATATATATATATAATAGAAACAAAACATGGGATTTCCTAAAATGCGGGCTAACACTAGAAGAATGCTTGAAATGGAACAATAGCGAAAGAAATGTTGATTGATAAAGCCAATGAAAACAATGGAATAATTCGTACGAGGAATTCTCTCTTCTTTTGGTCATTAAACCCGAAACCGAATATAAATCCTATTGAGAAGGAAGAACCTATCATTAAAAATCATTTTATGAGCGTCTAAACGCACAACACATGTGATAATTCCTGACATCTCGACGCGATTCCCCTTCTTCATGTCAAAAGAAAAATATTCGGGGAATTTTATTTGGAGCAGTTCAACATATAAAGGGTTTAGGGGGGTACAGGCATTACATTCGTTTAATAGCAATTTATTTAAACAGATGCAGCTGGTTGTTTAAGTGCAAAGAAAATGTAATATTTTGAATAATAAATATTTCAATGATTGTTAAAACTAAGAAAACATACGTTTTCTAAAATAAAATTGGAAATCCTGATTTAAAAGAAATTCGACAACCAATATTATTTCGGGAGGAACATTTAAAAGAATTTTTTCTATAGCAAATATATGTGCTCTCCAGTCGTATATTTTTGATAGCTTTTAAATGATTTAAAATGGGGTTAATATGCCGTAAATTGTTACCACGCCTCTATAAATGAAACTCACATTGAGCATTAAAAGAAAGTACATATATTGTACTGAATCCAAAGTTATACTATTTCAAACCAAGTACACCAGTCTACAAGAAAATAATATATACAAAGTGCAATGATCTTAAATAGTAGAGTTTCGGCTTCAGACAAATGCATAATCCCCATTATTGAAAGATAGATCGACAGAGAAAACATTAATTTAACAATAAACAAAAAGTAATTGGTGACTCTAAGTAACGAAATGTGACTATGTATATGAAAAGAATATTTACATTTGACGTTATTTAAACTAGTATTTTGACCGATTTTGATAAATAGACACAAAAATTTAAAAAGTTTCATGAAATTCCAAAAATATCTAAGAAATAGTAATGCGAACCAGATTCTTTCAAAATAATTCCCCATGAATGAAACAATAAAACGCGAAAATATGTGTAATAGTTACGCTAATTAAATCCGGTAAGTCACTTGTTTTCTAAACTATGGTTATATTTTTGCTTATAACGCTAACAACTTATTCTAACTGTTTCGAGCTTAGACTTGTTAGTTCACAAGGTAAGATGTGACCCAAGGTCGGGTCGGGAAAGTGGGACTTGAAAAGCCAGCGCCCGAGAAAGTGAGCACTCTGGCCATTAAAAATTGCCTGGGCAGCCCCGTCGGCATTCCCCGGTAAGGGCTCCTCAGGCAGTAAGCAATAAACTTACTCCTCCCCAAAGAGGGGAGGCAAAGCCTGGGAGGGTGGACCTCCTAGAACTGCACAGGACAGACCCATAGACCGGCGTAAATCAAGACTCGAAGGCCAAGACGATACCAGTTGATAGGGTGTAGTATCTATCGTAACAGATACTACACTTGGATCCCGGCCAAAGGGCCGAGAAAAAAAAGCTTAGACTTGTTAGTTCATAGATGTTAATCCTGTGAGTTTATAAGATAGTGCTCAGTAACTAGTAGAGCTGTATTTTAGTATAAATATTTATTTCAACACATTTTTGGCTACATATGTTCATACATGTTTCAGCTATGACCTTATTCAGTTAGATTTTAAATAAGGTAAGTCGTAGCTGAAACATGTATGCACATACGTAGCCAAAAATGTTTTTATAAATAAAAATGTACACTAATATATATATATATATATATTTATATATATATATATATATATATATATATATATATATATATATATATTGTAAACAAATTAATTTCAAACCATTGGGGATATTTTCAGTAGGGTAGTCCATGGAGTAAATGTTGTATTGTAGTGATTGCTGAATTGAAAGTGATGGACAAATGGTGAGAGAATGAAACCAACAGAGCTTGGACGAAAGGGTCAAAATGGATCTAGTGAAGAGTAAGATAGAGAGAGGATGACCAGCAAAAAACTCCCATTTTTGATTGCATTGTGTCTAAATTTGAAACGAATTATATTTTTTTAATTTTCGAATAAAGAATTAAAAGTGTAGTATATGTTCTGTCCTCGGTCAGGAGGACAAATCCTTTTCGACTTGTGCAATTTTGTTTTTAATTTATGCCCTATTAGAGTGCCCTTTTTGTTGAACTGGACATTCCCCACATTAAAAACCAACCCTGTGTTTGACTTTGCCCTCGCGGGGAGGCAAATAAATAGGTGTTTTAAAACGAACATCCGCAACAAACTTTTTTTTTTATTATTGATATAAAAAAAAAATGCAGTAATTAAGTATTTAGAAACGAAGAGAAGAGAAAATTAATTTATATTCACAAGAAAAGTAAAGATTAAAACACAAACAAGTTTTATTTTCGTCGGAAACTCGTACCACATGGATATTTCTCAGTCTCGTCAAATAAAGGCCGGAAAATATCCAATTACTCGGACTTAGTTAACTTCTTAAGAATTGAAATAAGGTATTTTTACGCTAGAAAATGTTATCCAACTGAAGTAATTAGATCGAATAAATACTTGCAAGATCATAATCGTATAACTGGCTAAGATCAAAGTAAAGAATCTGTTCTGATACTGCACTTCGTCTGTTTATTCTTCGATAAGTGAAGAAGAAATCCTTCTAAAGCTGAGGCAATTATAAAAAAAAAAGTTTTTGTCATAATCCGGAGTGCCCCTTTTGGGGGAGCTGAATTTTACCCCACATTAAAACCCGACCCTGTGTCTAACTCTGGGGAGACAAGTAAATAGAGGTGATCGGTCATCATTACTATTACCGACATGAATAATTTTTCAAGGAAATACAGTTGGAAAATTAGTCCAAAACAATTAATTTTGCTTTGCCCACTCATTTGTGACCTACTTGCGTTAAAAATTATTTTATATTAGTTAACAACAATTTTGAGCAAAACAATCATTTTGTTTAAGTTACTGACTAAAAAAGGATGGTTGCTTTGCTCAGAATCGGTATTTACGCGAACGTTAAAGGCTTATAACTTCTATTAAATATTAATTTATAACGCAAATAGGTCACACATAAATAGGTAAAGCAAAATAAATTGTTTTTGACTAATTTCCAATCATTATTTCCTTTAAAATAATTCATGTCGAGAATAGTAATTATTACCGGATAATCAGAATTTTAAAATACGCGGTTGTGCAAGAATAGTCGATGATCGCCGTACATCCAAGAACAATTTCAAACGAATATAAATAGAAATACGCCACGGGCAACAATCACAAGACAGAGAACACTTAATAAATAAATAAATAAATAAATAAATAAATAAATAAATAAATAAATAATAATAATAATAATAATAATAATAATAATAATAATAATAATAATAAAGCAGTGACATAAAAAAGACAGCAATAATTATAAAACATTAAAAATTTAGGCACTTGTGCATTATAGCATCCCCGACAAATTAATTGTTTTTATTTTAGGAGAGGTCCGTCCGCGACAAGGAAGGGGCTAACAAAGCCCCCCCCCCTTCCCCATGTTAATAATGGCTATCTAAATTTACCGGGGATGTTAAAATGCACAAGTGCCAAAATTCAAAATAAAATTACGATCACTAAGACGGACATAATAGGCAGAGAAGTAGACAAAATAATTATATATATATATATATATATATATATATATATATATATATATATATTGGAGAAGGGTGTAAAAAGCTTGATGGTTGTTGTGTTTGGAATTTTACTTACATAGGATTTGAAGCGTTCCAGTAGAAAGGTAACCGCTGTCCACTACCACCCATATCGTTCTTGGACATAGCAAGTGGTAGCAATAATGTAAGGTAGTGGATGAACCAAGGCATCCTTCGGTACACCCGACTAAGAACCGTTCCGACTGGACCCATTTTTATGTTGTCTATTCATTGACGGTAAAGAAACTCAAATAACAGTGGAGTGCCCCTTCGACAGACACACGGGAACGGACACTACACGGATTTTTTTTTTGTTGTTGTTGGGGTGGGGTTGACGAGAATAGGTCCAAAATTTCAATCGATGTCGTCTGTAAATATTGTGTGTAATGACACCTGGATTTTTTAGGATGTTCTTTGTGGAATCCACAAGATCACAAAGAAAGACAGGAATTTAAAATATCCACGTTTCTGTCGCCAAAAAATTATTAAAGGAAATTCCTTAGGTTGTTGTTTTTTTGTTGGTTTCGGAAAATTCGGGGGAAAAATCCAGATATTCGTATATTTGTTTTGTTATGTTAAAAAAAATAAATGCCAATCAAAAATGTAATAAATAGTATTATTAAATAATAAATAAATATTTATATATTTACATATAATTTGAATTTATTAAAGTATCACAACTTTAAGTAATTTCGATTTATTTAATTTATAAAAATTAAATCTAAAAAAACAAAAAAATGCAGGTGTTTTTTGTTTTGTTTTGTTTCAATTAACTGATTTTTTTTTTAAATTATAAATTCCTTTAAAAACTACAACTTACGCTGTAGTAGCGACCGTATGTCTAACTTTGTCATTTTTTTTTTTTTTTGTTATCCTTTTTAGGCTTTTAAAGCGAATAACTCCTCCGTTGATATTCCGAAACAGACACTGTAAATTTGACAAGTCGTTTACAGATAATTTTAGGGATTTGTCTGTGTTTCTTTCCCCAGACAACTTTCACCGTTCTTTAATAGTGTTCTGCTTAGATTATTATTGTGTGTGTAAACGTTGGTACATGGGTTTTTTTTTGTTTAACTCTCTGCAAGTGCTTGGGAATCAAAGAATATATTTAAGTGTGATAGATTGTGTATGTGTTTTGTTTGTGTAGCCTGGCTTTTTACTAAGCAAGTCTATGTAATAACTCCACTAATCTACATATAACTACATTCTGTGAAGCGACGAGATGCCCGTCCGGTTCTGGCCTGCTCGCTCCCTAGAACGGATACTGTCGCTCACCAACTAAAGAATAGAATATAAGCGCACTTGCCTTTCTCTCTTTCTCTCTTTCTCTCTGCACGCGCTTTCTCCTCCCTCTTTTAATTATCTCTTCTCTCTCTCTCACTCACTCTATCAGCAGTAATAGCATGTGCCCGTCAATAATTGTACGCGTAGCTATATAAAAACCTAAGTTAGTTTTATATATACTCGTGTGATGCGTGTTTATATGGAACAGTGCGCGCGTATTAAATGTACGTTTCCGTTTTTAAATGAAAATTATTATTATTTTTTTTGAATAATCAATGTTTCCAACTTGTTTCCAGTATTATGTTTTTATTTTTTAGACGATTAAATCTTTCTTCTTTTTATGGCGTCGCCGTTGTGAGAGTTGGTGCTTGTTTGTTAGTATTGGTCTTCCCTTTGTAGCGCAAGTGAAATGAACGAGTAATGTAGCTTTCTTCGCTCTCTCGTCTAGATTCGAGACTTGATTTCTGTAAGCACAAGTTGCCCCGTATTAATACTAAACTACATAGCATTTAGCGAGACTGGGAGGATAACGGAGCCGGCGAGTCGTACAGCCGTAGCCCACAAAGACAACCAACACCAACACACATGCCAATGTTAAAAGACACGATCAATATCTGTACAGAAGAATAGAGAGAGGACGGGGGAGGAGTGGAAACGGAAGAGAGTGACAGTGTGAGGTGGATTAATTAGAGAGCGTTAAGAGAGTCACCCGAACGTATATAGAGAGGGAGTGGATGGAGCAAAATAAAGGACCCAAGGAAAGAAAGAAAGAATAAAGTGTGTGTGTGTGTTTGTGTGTGTGTGTGTGAATTAGAAAGACTGACAGATCGAACAATAATGACACGATGGGAGACGGGGGGGGGGGGGAGGGCGGTCAGAAAGAAAGAAAGAAAGAAAGAAAGATAGACGTCAAACAATAATGACAGGAGAGCAGATTATATGAAAGAGAGAGAGAGAGAAAGAGAGAGAGAGAGAGACGAAAGAAAGGATTAAGAAACTAGAGAGAGATTAAAGGAAGATTTATGAAGAGACGGTAAGTGTGCTTGTGTTAACAAAAGGTGAAAGTAAGGTTGAAGAAATTGATGGGAAGGGTTGAAAAAAAACAAAAAAACATTTTTTTTTTGCAACCATACAAAACTGAACATTCAGAAAAGTGAGTTTATTTATTATTAATTATTGAGACATCCAGTGTTTCCGAGAGGCAGAGTAAAAATGATTTGAAAAGGTGACAGGTAAATTTCGAGAAGACATAGATAAACGATGCGTCGAGGATGGCATTCAAAGACAGGTGTATTCAGTTTATTAAAGAATTTCAAGGTGGAAAATAAAGAATAGACTAATAGTATGCGGGGCCCCAAAAGGGGCCAAATAAAATACCGTTTATTTATGGGAAGGGAAGAGAGAGAGAGTTAAAGAGAGAGTTACAGAAGAGGCGTGGGGAGGGGAGAGCTAGAAAGAATGAGAGGGGGAGAATGAGAGGGAAAGGGGGATTAGAGAATGAGAAAGAGAGAAGGAGAATTAGAAAATGAAAGAGCGAGAGAAAGGGGTTGAATGAAAGAGGGGGTTTGGATAAGAGAGAGAGAGAGAGGTTGAATGGGAGAGAGAGAAAGGGTTTGAATAAGAGAGAGAGAGAGAGGGGTTGAATGAGAGAGATAGGGAGAGAGAGAGAGAGGAGGGTTAAATGAGAGATAAAGAGGAGGGTTGAATGAGAGAGAAAGAGGGGGGGTGAATGAGAGAGAAAGAGGGGGTGGGGGTGAATGAGAGAGAAATAGGGGAGGGGGTGAATGAGAGAGAAAGAGGGGAGGGGGTGAATGAGAGAGAAAGAGGGGGTTGAATGAAAGAGAGGGGAGGAAATGAGAGAAACCAAGGAGAGAGAGAGAGAGAGAGAAAGAGAGAATGGCTGGTATTCGGTGTGTGTGCTCACGCGCAGGATAGAAAGTGTGCGAAAGTAAGAGTGAGCAGTTACGGCATTTTGAAAGCGGCATGCGAGTGAGAAGAGAGGGAGATATGAATGAATGAAGAGAGATGCAGAGTGCTTTATCTTGGAAAACGACGGTGACAATGAAGCTGAGGAGACTACTACGCCTTATGATAATTTTTAGAGAGGTAGAGTAGAGAGGACGGGTTGTGAAAAGGAATAAAACGAGACAGGTTGTGTGCGAAGGGGGAAAAACTGAGAAAAAAAGGAAGAGAAGTCACGTGGTTCAGTGACTGGGGAGAGCGGCGGCAGCGGTGGTTAAGGGAGTTTTAGGAGAAAAAGAAAGAAAGAGGAAAAGAGAGAAACTAACTGTAGTGGGAGATGGGGAGGGATGAAAAGGAATAAAAAGAGCAAATAGTAATCAAGGCACTGCCTGTGTCACGTGACAGTCTCCTCCAAGTTCTTCAGTCGTAGTAGTAATAAATGATGATAATAATAATAAATACCACTACTACGACAGGCCCCCCCCCCCCACCAAAAAAAAAAAACTACTATTACGACTAATACAATAAAGATGTTACTGATAACGACGGGAGATGCTGCTATTGATGATGTAGGAAGGAAGAATTATGAAGTTAAAGAGAAAAAGTATTTCTTCTTTTTCTCCTTCGTCGCCACCCATTGAATGAGGAACTTTTTCACAACCCGCCGTCCAGTTGATGTAAAAACACGCAACATTAGGTTTTAAGTTGTTGGCACGTTACGGCGGTACTACTAAAAAAAAAAAACTATTGAAAAGGAAAAAATGCCAAGAAAATGATGAATAATAATAATACTTATATGATAGAATGTTGTACGCACTTAGTTCTTACAGTTTTCGCGCTTCAAACGTAGATTTACTATTAATATTACTACTAGAGACGCACGCACTTTTCTTAAGCACATACAATCGTACATGAATTTGATGATAGACGCATATTCGTTGCACACACACAAACCGAGAGCGAGAAAGAGAAGAAAAAAAAACGAGAGAGAGAACACGAGAGAGAGAGAGAGAGAGAGAGAGAGAGAGAGAGAGAGAGAGAACACGAGAGAGAGAGAGAACACGAGAGAGAGAGAGAAAGAACACGAGAGAGAGAGAGAACACGAAAGAGAGAGAGAACACGAAAGAGATAGAGAACACGAAAGAGAGAAAGAGAGAGAGAACATGAAAGAGAGAGAGAGAGAGTGAGAGAACACGAAAGAGAGAGAGAGAGTGAGAGAACACGAAGAGAGAGAGAGAGAGAGTGAGAGAACACGAAAGAGAGAGAGTGAGAGAACACGAAAGAGAGAGAGTGAGAGAACACGAAAGAGAGAGAGTGAGAGAACACGAAAGAGAGAGAGAACAGGAGAGAGAGAGAGAGAGAGAGAGAGAGATATAACAGGAAAGAGAGAGAGAGAGAGAGAACAGGAAAGAGAGAGAGAGAGAACAGGAAAAAAAAGAGAGAGAGAACAGGAAAGAGAGAGAGAGAGAGAGAACAGGAAAGAGAGAGAGAGAGAACAGGAAAGAGAGAGAGAGAGAACAGGAAAAAGAGAGAGAGAGAGAACAGGAAAGAGAGAAAGAGAGAGAGAACAGAAAAGAGAGGGAGAGAGAGAACAGGAAAGAGAGAGAGAGAGAGAACAGGAAAGAGAGAGAGAGAGAACAGGAAAGAGAGAGAGAGAACAGGAAAGAGAGAGAGAGAACAGGAAAGAGAGAGAGAGAGAACAGGAAAGAGAGAGAGAGAACAGGAAAGAGAGAGAGAGAACAGGAGAGAGAGAGAGAGAACAGGAAAGAGAGAGAGAGAACAGGAAAGAGAGAGAGAGAACAGGAAAGAGAGAGAGAGAACAGGAAAGAGAGAGAGAGAACAGGAAAGAGAGAGAGAGAACAGGAAAGAGAGAGACAGAGAACAGGAAAGAGAGAGACAGAGAACCCGAAAGAGAGAGACAGAGAACCCGAAAGAGAGAGACAGAGAACCCGAAAAAGAGAGACAGAGAACCCGAAAGAGAGAGACAGAGAACCCGAAAGAGAGAGAGAGAACACGAGAGAGAGAGAGAGAACACGAGAGAGAGAGAGAGAACACGAGAGAGAGAGAGAGAACACGAGAGAGAGAGAGAGAGAACACAAGAGAGAGAAAGAACACAAGAGAGAGAGAACACGAGAGAGAAAGAGAGAGAGAACACGAGAGAGAGAGAGAACACGAGAGAGAGAGAAAGAACACGAGAGAGAGAGAGAACACGAGAGAGAGAGAGAGAACACGAGAGAGAGAGAAAACGAGAGAGAGAGAAAACGAGAGAGAGAGAGAGAACGAGAGAGAGATAGAACACGAGAGAGAGATAGAACACGAGAGAGAGAGAGAACACGAGAGAGAGAGAGACACGAGAGAGAGAGAGAGAGAACACGAGAGAGAGAACACGAAAGAGAGAGAACACGAAAGAGAGAGAACACGAAAGAGAGAGAACACGAAAGAGAGAGAACACGAAAGAGAGAGAACACGAAAGAGAGAGAACACGAGAGAGAGAGAACACGAGAGAGAGAGAACACGAGAGAGAAGGAACACGAAAGAGAGAGAGAGAGAATACGAAAGAGAGAGAGAGAATACGAAAGAGAGAGAGAGAATACGAAAGAGAGAGAGAGAACACGAGAGAGAAGGAACACGAAAGAGAGAGAGAGAACACGAGAGAGAGAGAGAGAGAGAACACGAGAGAGAAGGAACACGAAAGAGAGAGAGAGAACACGAAAGAGAGAGAGAGAGAACACGAGAGAGAAGGAACACGAAAGAGAGAGAGAGACCACGAAAGAGAGAGAGAGAACACGAAAGAGAGAGAGAGAGGAACACGAAAGAGAGAGAGAGAGAACACGAAAGAGAGAGAGAGAGAACACGAAAGAGAGAGAGAGAGAGAGAACACGAGAGAGAGAGAGAGAACACGAGAGAGAGAGAGAGAACACGAGAGAGAGAGAACACGAAAGCGAGAGAGAGAACACGAAAGAGAGAGAGAGAGAGAACACGAGAGAGAGAGTGATAGAGAACACGAGAGAGAGAGAGAGATAGAGAACACGAGAGAGAGAGATAGAGAACACGAGAGAGAGAGATAGAGAACACGAGAGAGAGAGATAGAGAACACGAGAGAGAGAGAGAGATAGAGAACACGAGAGAGAGAGAGAGATAGAGAACACGAGAGAGAGAGAGAGATAGAGAACACGAGAGAGAGATAGAGAACACGAGAGAGAGAGAGATAGAGAACACGGAAGAGAGAGATAGAGAACACGGAAGAGAGAGTACACGAGAGAGAGAGAGTACACGAGAGAGAGAGAGAGATAATAGAGAACACGAGAGAAAGAGAGAGGGAACACGAGAGAGAGAGAGATAACACGAGAGAGAGAGAGAACACGAGAGAGAAGAGAGAACACGAGAGAGAAGAGAGAACACGAGAGAGAAGAGAGAACACGAGAGAGAAAGAGAGAACACGAGAGAGAGAGAGAGAACACGAGAGAGAGAGAACACGAGAGAGAGAGAGAGCACGAGAGAAAGAGAACACGAGAGAGAGAGAGAGAACACGAGAGAGAGAGAGAACACAGAGAGAGAGAGAGAACACGAGAGAGAGGGAGAACACGAGAGAGGAGAACACGAGAGAGAGAGATAGAGAACACGAGAGAGAGAGATAGAGAACACGAGAGAGAGAGAGATAGAGAACACGAGAGAGAGAGATAGAGAACACGAGAGAGAGAGATAGAGAACACGAGAGAGAGAGATAGAGAACACGAGAGAGAGAGATAGAGAACACGAGAGAGAGAGATAGAGAAAACACGAGAGAGAGAGATAGAGAAAACACGAGAGAAAAGAGAGAACACGAGAGAGAAGAGAGAACACGAGAGAGAAGAGAGAACACGAGAGAGAAGAGAGAACACGAGAGAGAAGAGAGAACACGAGAGAGAGAGAGAGAGAACACGAGAGAGAGAGAGAGAGAACACGAGAGAGAGAACACGAGAGAGAGAGAGAGAGAACACGAGAGAGAGAGAGAGAGAGAGAACACCAGGGAGAGAGAGAGAGAACACCAGGGAGAGAGAGAGAGAACACCAGGGAGAGAGAGAGAGAACACCAGGGAGAGAGAGAGAGAACACCAGGGAGAGAGAGGAGAGAGAGAGGAGAGAGAGAGAAGAGAGAAAGAGAGGGAACCAGAGAGAGAGAGAACACCAGAGAGAGAGAGAGAGAGAGAACACCAGAGAGAGAGAGAGAACACCAGAGAGAGAGAGAGAGAGAACACCAGAGAGAGAGAGAGAGAGAGAACACCAGAGAGAGAGAGAGAGGAACACCAGAGAGAGAGAGAGAGAGAGAACACCAGAGAGAGAGAGAGAGAACACCAGAGAGAGAGAGAGAGAGAACACCAGAGAGAGAGAGAGAACACCAGAGAGAGAGAGAGAGAACACCAGAGAGAGAGAGAGAGAGAGAATACCAGAGAGAGAGAGAACACCAGAGAGAGAGAGAGAGAGAACACCAGAGAGAGAAAGAGAGAGAACACCAGAGAGAGAGAGAGAGAGAACACCAGAGAGAGAGAGAGAGAGAACACCAGAGAGAGAGAGAGAGAGAGAACACCAGAGAGAGAGAGAGAACACCAGAGAGAGAGAGAGGGAGAACACCAGAGAGAGAGAGAGGGAGAACACCAGAGAGAGAGAGAGAGAACACCAGAGAGAGAGAGAGAGAACACCAGAGAGAGAGAGAGAGAGAGAGAAAGAACAGGGGAGAAAGGCAGAGAGAGAATTAGAGATAGAGAGAATGAGAGAGAATGAGAGAGAGAGAGAATGAGAGAAAGAGAGAGAATGAGAGAACGACAGACAGAGTGAATGAGAGAGAGAGTGGCGATTAACACCGACATACATACACATACTGGCTGAGTTTGACACGCGTAAAAAATATGTATGAAAATGCGCGTCTAAAATGCTTTGGCATCTTTACAGAGCCGAAGTCAAGGTTTACTAACTTAAGCTCTTCAGACGTTTTTTTTTTACACCACACTCTCTTACACTTTAAAGTTCAGTTTTTCTTATATGGA
>OY744521.1:147852203-147952203 GCA_963556195.1 Sepiola atlantica | reverse complement strand
ATGAACTGATACAGATGGTGTTTAGCAAACATGAACTGATACAGATCGTGTTTAGCAAACATGAACTGATACAGATCGTGTTTAGCAAGCATGAACTGATACAGATGGTGTTTAGCAAACATGAACTGATACAGATGGTGTTTAGCAAACATGAACTGATACAGATGGTGTTTAGCAAACATGAACTGATACAGATGGTGTTTAGCAAACATGAACTGATACAGATGGTGTTTAGCAAACATGAACTGATACAGATGGTGTTTAGCAAACATGAACTGATACAGATGGTGTTTAGCAAACATGAACTGATACAGATCGTGTTTAGCAAACATGGACTGATACAGATCGTGTTTAGCAAACATGAACTGATACAGATCGTGTTTAGCAAACATGGACTGATACAGATCGTGTTGAGCAAACATGAACTGATACATATTGTGTTTAGCAAACATGAACTGGTACAGATGGTGTTTGGCAAACAAACTCATACAGATGGTGTATACCAAACATGGACTGGGGGTGAGGGCTGGCATATACCAAACATGGACTGGGGTGAGGGCTGGCGTATAGCAAACATGGACTGGGGTGAGGGCTGGCGTATACCAAACATGGACTGGGGGTGAGGGCTTGCGTATACCAAACATGGACTGTAGTGAGGGCTGGCGTATACCAAACATGGACTGTGGGTGAGGACTGGCGTATACCAAACATGGACTGTAGTGAGGGCTGGCCTATACCAAACATGGACTGGGGTGAGGGCTGGCGTATACCAAATATGGACTGGGGGTAAGGGCTGGCGTATACCAAACATGAACATGGGTGAGGGCTGGTGTATACCAAACATGAATAGGGGTGAGGGCTGGCGTATAGCAAACATGAACTGGGGGAGTTGGCGTATAGAAAATATGGGCGATAGAGAGAGAGAGAGAGAGAGAGAGAGAGAGAGAGAGAGAAAGAGAGTGAGAGACGAAGCGAGAGAATCAGACAGACGGAGTGAGCAAGAGAGAGAGAGAGAGACATACATAACGAGAGAAACATACGGAGCGAGAGAGACAGAGCTAGAGAAAAAGAGAGAGACAGACAAACAGAGAGAGACAGAGAGAGAGAGAGGGGGGGGCAGACCGACAGGCGGAGCAAGAGGGAGAGCCGGAGCAAGAGAGAGGGTGAGAGAGAGAGACAAACAGAACAACAGAAGTAGAGACACAAAACTAGAGAGAGCAAAACGAAAGATAAAGAGAGTGAGGAAGGGAAAAAGAGAATATCTCAGAAGGCCACGTCACTAAAACTACCTTAGTCATATTCTTCGTCTTACTGCACAGACACGCACACGCACTAATAAAAGTCTGTGTGTGTGTGTGGCGGGGGTGGGGACTACTGTACATTTAAAAGGGAAAGCCGAGAAGCAGACTCCGTCATTGTTCTTGACAAGACTATGAACCTTACATCTTAAAGGCAGAACAGTTTGTCTTGGAGACAAACCTACACATATAGGCTTACAGGCAGGCGGGCGGGCGCACACACACGCACGCGGGGAAAGTGGGTAATATGTTGAGTACGGCTGAGTTCATTTGTGAGGGTAAAACCTTGTTAAATTGACAAACAAAGATTTTAGTTATGTCCAAGCAGTAGCATAAGATTTTAATTAAAAGGAAGTAAAACAAATTCAGAATGGGTTCTGACGTTGGTTTTCGTACAAGCTAGCTTATCTACCCGGTGTTGACCAGGAGTTTTCTTACTTTTCTTTTTGATTCACTCATTGAACCTATGAACCTTGTCATTAAAAAATCGGTTTTGCAATAAAATCGAAATGTTGAAATTTAAATCCCATGGATACTTTTTAGTTTTTCCTTCTTTTTAATGACCCAATAAACATACTCCGAAATAAATGACCTACTATATCGTTTGGTCATTACATTAATTTAATAAAATTATTTAAAATAATAACCTACTTTTAAATCAAACTAGCAGGGCTATCCGGCGTTGTCCTAGGCAAAACTGTAACATATTTCTATTAAAACTTCTATTTCTCTAACCCGGTTTCCCCTCCCGCACTCCTGTTTTCTCTGCCCATCCCATTCGTTCTCTGGGCGCTCACACACACACACACACACACTTTATAGAGTACTCACGGAATGAGTCCGCGTAAGGAAAATAACTCATTGGAAAAAACCCAGAGTTATTTGCCTTTAGTTAGTACATCAAATGGCTAGAAAACAGACTCCCCCCTCCCCTGGAGAAAGTTGCGCCAGTTTAGGGTCAAAGAATGAATATTTTATTCTACGTGTTAGATATTATTCATCCGAGGCAAAGATCACATACACAAACAAATGCCCTTTATACAATAGATTAATATATATATATATATATATATATATATATATATATATATATATATATATATATATATATATATTATATATGTGTGTGTGTGTGCATGTGTGTGTGTGTGCATGTGCGTGTGAATATACTTATTTTTTATACATAACAGTTGTCAGGTGAAAATAGCTAAGAATATTCGAAATAAAAAAGCAGAAATGTTAACCGATGTTGGCTCGTTAAAATCTGGTAACGAGTAACGGCAAAAGCAAAAAGCTGACCATACAAAATTAAACTGATTCCTGAAACGAAAAATAATTTGGTAAAATTATAACCTACTTTTAAATTAAACTAACCGTGGTAATATACAAGCAAAAAAAATGCGATTAGACACAATAACGGGCAGCTAGTATATATATATATATATATATATATATATATATATATATATATATGTATACAATACTCATTAAAGCTTTTGTGTACCCCCCCCAAGAAAAAATAACCAAAGAGGCATAACTTTTGATAACGAAAGATAGATGGTATTTTGCTATCTTTTTATTGCCTCAAATACCTATATAATAGTACGCTAAGGCTATTTTATTTTCGTATGTACTATGTATCTATTTCTAAAAGATGAGATCGCCTGATCGCAGAAGATGCAATGCAAAATTTAAATTTCATCTGAAGACGCTGTTGTGTCGAACGTGAAACTCAAACTAAAGTATACTTCCTTGGATCAAGGTGTAGTATCTCTTCTGTCCAAAGATGATACAATAATATTATGGAGGTCTCCACTGGTAAACGTCTATGGAATGGAATATACACCTCTCCCTATAACCAGATATATTTCTGAAACTACATTAACTAGGGTAGTTAGAAAACTATGTTTCAATTTGAACAAACGTGGTACAATAATATCGCTGAACGTTCATAGAATAAAGTTATTTTCAAGCACGGAAGTTACATACAACACATGAAGGATACAACTGTGGAATTTCCACGGGTCCCGCTAGTATGAAAATAATTATTACAAACTAATTTGATAAATTTTCTATTTTTTTTAAATTAATATCAAACCTTTTTTTTTTTTCATTTGCATTTGTGACTAGTTTGGCTAATTTAAAATGTAACACAGATACTTTTTCTTCTAAAAACTAAAGTTAGATAAAGTTTTAGCATTACATTTTTTAGTAGATAATATATAGTTGTTTTTAACGGAAAATAATTTAATTGATCTTTTTTTATCTATTCTTAAAAAAAGGAATTGCTATTTGCAATCATTTAATCCTTTGGGAAATCATGAAAATACGTATTTGAAAGCATTATTGATGTTATCCAATATTTACAAAATACCAAAGATATCAAATTACTTAACAAAACACAAGATCCCAAATACAAAATAACCGTCATAGCTTTTATTTACAAAACTTGGGGAAACACGAGACAACTAATAACCACAACGGAAGTGGTCGCTGTAGCCCATCAAAAAACTCTTACCCTATAATTATACTTAAATAAACACATTTTTTTATAAAAAAAAATTAATAAGAGCCTCTAAACATAATTAAATAAAACTTAGTCTACTCTTGCCCCCATCCAAACATATGACCGTCACATTTTTAGCACATTAATACACCGCACATGGACGACATCATTTCCGATATTTGTTTTTCCTCTGATCATTCCTTATGAAGAACGCATAACGTTTGAAATATCGAATTAAAATTATAATAAAAATATTATTAAAAAAAACAACGACATTGTTTAATATTTCAAACACCACCATCCATCGTTATCAACATACATCTCTAGACGCATACGTTGAATACAAAACTAATCTCTCTCTCTCTCATTTTATATATATATATATATATATATATATATATATATATATATATATATATATATATATATATATATATATATATATATATAAATTTAAAAATCTTCACTTAAGTTAGTTAGAAAATACCCGGTAAAATATCGTTTTTTGATGATTTTTTTCTGTATTTGATTTTTTTTCTTTTTCACACATCCTATCTTCGCGGATTTCAGCCTCTCTCCCCCCCCCTCTCTCTCTCTCTCATAGATTATATATATATATATATATATATATATATATATTGTTGAATATAAGAGACAACTAATGTCTAGATATCCTTTGGTAGATCCTTTCAATAGTCCGAATCAGGATCTTAGTTTCGGGGGGGGGGGGGGAATTGGCTGATGAATTTGCCATAGTTTAGATTTGTCTCCCAAGTACTTTCAGACGCATCCGGGTCCATCTTCAGAGGAATGTGTTAGTATTATAGAAGGTTTCGGCGAGAATTATGTAATAAGTACGAAACTATAGTTAGAACTGCACCTGCTTAACCTCATTCCTCTGCAGATGGACCCGGATGCGTCTGAAAGTACTTGGGAGACAAATCTAAACTATGACAAATTCATCAGCCAATTTCTCTCCGAAACTAAGATCTTGATTCGGACTATTGAAAGGATCTCCCAAAGGATATCTAGCCATGAGTTGTCTCTTATATTCAACAATACTTGCTTACAACAAGCTGGAGTGCAGGTTATAGGCAGTTAGATGCACTGGGCAGGGCACCTGGTTATGATGGAAGCTTACAGGCTCCCTAAATAACTGTTATATGAGAAACTGCAGCATGGCCAACGTCTGCGAGGGAAGCAAAAAGAACAGTTTCTGTAAGGATGTAGTAACAAATAACCTGAAATCCCTTGACATGAACGTGGCGAACTGGGAGAGAATGGCTTTGAAGCCATCGGTGAAGCATATCTCTGACAACTGCAAAAGTTTTAAGTCTAAGCAAATAAAGTACTCTGTTTTGCGAAAGTGGTCAGTGTCGAATGTCCAGACACCTTTCAGTCCAGCCACGTGTGTGGTTCGTGTGGTTTCAAGAGCTGGTTTAGATTGAGATTCATGCCAGTAGTCAACTAAGCGAGTGGCAGTAATGCTTGTTAAAATAAGTCAGAACTGCTGAGTCATCCGCATGCCCACAACCGTACATTGTGATCTTGTAGGGATGGACTTTTCTGTAAAAAAAAACAAGTGGCAATCACGATATAAGTTGGAGTTTTTGTGATAGATGTGAGGCTTAATGTGTTGCAAGGTAGATAAATTAACATTAAGTCTCTGAGGGACTTACAGAAAAATATCCCTGCTAAGAAATAAGTAAACGGTTCATTCTTGTGTTGTTAGAATTTATATTGAGAGAGATTAGGATTTACTGTTGGTAATTAGAGCAGTAAGATAAATGGGCAACTGTTTTCTATTATTTATAAATGAGGCAAAAACGTTTGAAAGCAATTTGGAAGTTTACACACACGCACACACACATATGTGTGTGTATTACAGAAGATCAGAACAACATCGGTACCGTCGGTTTCAAATCCAAAAAGGGGACCTATAGTCGGTCTCCTATGCCGGACTCTCTTCAGCCTCTGTTTATCATAGGCATAGGAGATCAACTTTAAATATATATATATATATATTTCACCCCAAATAAGGCAGGACGCCACTTTAGACATAAGGGGATACTAAGAATTAGGGAGTAGGTTTGAGGTGTCATATTAAGTCGGGAGCTGTGCAGCGAGATGTCTGTATAATTAGCTTTAAATTTCTGCATATCAGTAACGTCGGGGAAACAGGGAGCAGGAAGGGAGTTCCAGGGGTCGGCAGCACGAGGAAAGAAGCTGCTGGAGTAGAAGGCTCTCCGGCATCTGGGGACCTCCACAGTGAATGAATGGGACCTAGTTAATTGTCGGGTTGTTCTAGTGTATTTGCGTCGAGGAGGCACTAGAGCAGCTAGTTCATCGGAGCACAATCCATTGAAGTATTTGTAAAACAAGCACAAGGATGCAACATTGCAGCGATGGGAAAGGGGCTGGAGCTTGGTGGATAGTGGGACTTATTAAGTTGGCGACTCTTTTTTAGACCTCGTCTAAGAGGGAGAGACTAGTAGATGATGCATCAGCCCAGATGTGACAACAATACTCCATACATGGGCGGATGGTAACTTTGTAGAGATACAGGATAATGTCAGGTGTGAGGAGTTTATTAGCACGGTAGAGGGAGCCCACCTTTTGCAGCAGCCTTGGCAATGTCTTCAATGTATTTGTTCCAATTCATGTTACATGTGAATGTTAGGCCGAATAGTTTGAATGTTGGACTCTCAGGTAGGGCGTTATTTGCCACGGCAATCGGTAGTTGAAGAGGTTTCTTGTAGCTATTGAAGGAAAAGAGCTTTGTATTTGCGGCATTAAAAGTTACCAACCATTTATGACTCCAATCCACTACAGCATGGAGGTCACGTTTTCAGGATTCAATCATTGCCTCGGATATGTACGCGTCCGTTTTGCCCACATGACGAGAGTACAGCGTGGTGTCGTCATATACCTATCTCAGACTCGATGTCATCAGGGAGGTCGTTTATGAAAATCAGGAACAACAACGGTCCGAGAATGGATCCCTGGGGTACACCTGCATTTATGTCATGTTGCTTAGATGAACGGCCATCGATGACAACCTGGATCTTTGTTTTGGTTAGGAAGGATCTAATTATATTAAATATTAGTCCAGTAATACCATATGAGTGAATTATTAAGAGGAGTCCCTTATGTCATACCTTGTCAAAGGCCTTGGATATATTAAGCGCCACTGCCCTAGCTTCACCTGCCTTGTCCCTTGTATGATATATGCGTTCAGAGATGACCGTTAAGATGTCCGCAGTAGAACGTGCTTGTCTAAATCCTTACTGGTGGTCAGAAAAAAGTTTAGCATTAACTAGGTGCCGGACTAGGTGCTGATTGGGCGATAGTTCTGAGGATCTGACTATAGGTCCTCTTTGTTTGGATATGAAAGCGACGGTACCCATATTATTCTGATCTTCTCTAATACATATATAAATAAATATTGCGCTCTTATTTTTGAATTTTCTTAATAATAGAACACTCTGCTGGGGTTCTCTTCCACTTACCTTATGTGTGTGTAGCACTTTTGGGATTTGAATTCTAAAGTGGTAAGTTTTAAATAGTTTTAAATGATAATCCATTGGGACTAGTTGGAAACAATTAAAACTTACGTCTTGGATTAACATAAATGGAAAGAAATATACGTAGATGGATATGTATGAAATAGTATTGATAGTTGTATCAATAGAATGTACAAAGATCAGAGAGAGAGAGAGAGATAGAGAGAGAGAGATGGATAGTTACAAACGGAGGTCAGAGAGAAAAGATAAGGGGGAGAGACGTTGGATATGAATAACAAAAGAATAAATGACTGTGACAAGATAGCTCGATGATTGCAGGTGCTCTTCCGATAAAGTCCCGTGAAGCATCCCAGTAATATATATATATATATATATATATATATATGTGTGTGTGTGTATGTATACACCTATGAATCACTGCCCCTTTTTTAAATACGGAACAGCTTAAATTACTTTTTCTCCTCAGAGTTTGCCTTTTTCAACAAAACGAAATGAAAAAAAAAAAAAGAATCAAAATTATTATAGTAGAAAGAGGAGAAGGAGAAACCGTCTTTTACGAATTCAAAAATCGAAAAACGCTGCCATCTTTTTTTACTAAAGCTTGGTGGAATTTCTACATTGTTTTTTGGGTTTTTTTTTAAAGACACACCTGACACAAACAGACAATAACAAAAACATGAGGAATGTATGTATGTGCTTGGCAAAGAAAAACTGCAGGCATTGGCAGAGGGGGGAGATGTCTTGGGGGATGAATAAGGACATTTCTACTAAACTGACTGGTTTGAAGAATGGATTGAAACAGGAAGAGAGAAGGGTGGGAGATAGAAGGGGTATTTTTTCTTCTTGGAGGGAATGTGAAGGTGGTAGCTAGGGGATTTTTGAAATAGAGGAATCTAAGAACCTTGGCTAGCCGAGAATGCAGTAAAGCTCTCAAGTCTGTAAGGTATTTTCGTCCGATATAAATTGAGGAGGCATAGCGAGTGGGATCCACTTCATGCTATAAAAAGGATTTTGAAGATTAGGTAATAGTTTCCGATAAATAAGGAGAATAGTTACATACGTTTTATAATAGTTATACTCGTAGTGAAAACAGTAATAAACATTAATAATAATAATAATAATAAAGTTTTCTAGACGCTATAAACAATTCTAAACTATGCGATTTCTAAAAAAAGTTAAAATACCACTAATAATCTATGTGCTTAAAAGACATGCTATCGTTTGGTTCATTATTTATAATATATAAAGTAAAGGCAATCTCTTTATCGTTTCTTTGTCATCCTATCGATCTTACAAAATCAATATTTTGGGGTTGCCAGTTATGTTTGTGGTTTATTGAAGCATGTTGTAAAAGACAAACTGTGATTCGATTTAAGTCCTTCTAGAAAATACTTTGGCTGCATCAGAATTATTTTTAGTTGTAGCCATCTTAAAGAAGGTACGTAACTCTATATTCGTCCATACAGGGCTGCTTCCCTTGATTGAAACAAAATAATATTTGGGAAAAACAAGGGGAGAATTAAAAAAAAAAGGGAAAGCGAAACAAATTGCAATTAAATACACTGCCGGTAAAATGCTAGTAATATATATATATTTATATATATATATATATTATATTATATTATATTATATGACCCCATGCTAAATTTAAAATCATTATATAATGATACTAAGCCTTATTCTAGAATTCTTATTCTTATTTTGATCGAAATTCATGGGGAATATTTATTAATTGATGTCTAATGCCTATTGTTAAAATTTCATAAAGACCGGAGTTATCTGAATTCTCACAAACGGCTCACACCCACCCCTTTTCTTAACACTTTTGCATAAAAATAAATTTAAACAAATATATCCCACATTTGGACTCCTTACGCTTAGCAGTTGCGTTCCAAAATTCATAATGATCGCTTAATTAGTTTAGGAGTTAATCTTGTACATACAAATATATAAACATATAGACATACCTAACTTATATATATATATATATCTAAATGAATAAATGTGAATGTTATTTACCCCCTATCTTAACGATATCAATATCAAAACGGGTTACGTTATTTATTATATTTTTTTTTATTTACTCCTCGCGGAGTTAGGCACAAGGCCAGTTTTATCTTACTCCCACAAGTAAGATGTGACCCAAGATCGGGTCGAGCAAGTGGGGTTAAAAGCCAGCGCTCGAGAGGTGAGCACTCTGGCTATTTAAAAATTGCCTGGGCAGCCCCGTCGGCATTCCCCGGTAGGGGCGCCTCAGACAGTAAGCAATAAACTTACTCCTCCCCAAAGAGGGGAGGCGAAGCCTGGGAGGGTGGACCTCCTAGAACTGCACAGGACAGCCCCATAGACCGGCGTAAATCAAGACTCGAAGCCCAAGATGATACGTTTATATTGATGCAATATATTTTAAAACATCAACAATTAGCTCGGGTTTTTCTAATTTGCATATTTATTTCATAAACAGCTTCTAATAAATTAATATTCTGTAATATGCATTTTAAATTTGCATTGTCATATTTTCTTATAGTATACGCAATAATTTCGTCGATAGTGAATCGTCTGATGGTTCTAGTATGCTGAGAACAGATACTACAGTTTCATCGTTGCGAAAATACCAAGGAACCATAAAAATAATGATTTTAAGACAATGCATTTTTAAACGAATAAAAAAAACTGATTAACTATTATTATATTATCTTTTAATGGGGGTGGGTAGTGTAGGTTCTGCTGTCATAATATCACCTTCACAAGAATTGACTCCTCTGTTTTTATGGGGGTGGGAGAAATCCTCCCAGGTATTACATCTTCCTTTTGGGTAGGGGATAATGTAATATCTGTTCTGATGTCATAGGACCATACTCACCATGATATTACTCTCCAAAGATAACATAAGTATGCGACCGAAGGAAGCATACACACACACACATACATATGTATAACAACATTTCTGAAAACGCTATGTCAGCTGAATATATTTGATAAAACTAATAGAAACATTTCTATAATTGTGAAAATCTTATAAATTTGTTACTTTTTATTTTCATATGTTTCTCTATTTCACGTTCTTTAATTACCATGAAAAGAAATATTGGATTCTAACCTCATATTTTAGAGCCAATAGAAGAGACACGTATTTTATTTAAAATCTTTCAGCTGTTTGTACAACAAATATTTCGAAATATTTTAAGACATTAATTGAATATTCTAAAGGTTGTTTTGTTTTACGGCATATCAACTCCTAGCGTGTTATTTAATGCCAAATCCGGTTATTTGGGTAAAAGTTTTTATGTTCCAAGTTATTTATATCTTAAAATATTTAGTCATGCTGTTTCGTTTAGTTGTTTGAATATTCTAAAGGAATACTAATCACTTAAACTGTAATACTATTTTTCCTAACGTTTGCCCATTGCGCCATGGTTAAATGTTTAAAATAATTGTTCTTGGAGATTTACAAGATCGAAATTGTCTGCATTGTGTTTATATGCATGCACATGTATTGCAACCAGGAGTTGCATTATTCATGAGGGAGAAGAACTTGCAGATGTTTACTACCCGGGTTTCACTCAACTAGTCTCATTAGGGAAACTGACATGCCTGGTCTGGTGAAACCTGGGTAATAATAATAATAATATATATATATATATATATATATATATATATATATATATATATATATATATATATATATATATTAAAAGAAATTTGAAAACCAAATAATGTGTTACATATATTTTTTACTAAATAAATCATTTATTTTAAAAAGCGAGACTTTTGACAAATAAAATGTCATTTCCAAAACTAGTCTTCGCCTTTTTTTTTCTTCGTGGAAGCAGCAAAATATTCATCTGATCTTGATGACTGAAGTTTTAAAAGTATAGTCCGGGGTCGATGTGTATTTATAGTTGTTGGCGTTTTTTTTAATTAAAGAAGTTCGTCACATCTTAGAAAACATTATTTTCGCAGTAATATTTTAAGAAATTTGAAAATCAATATACAGGGTGTCTCAAAAAAATGTACTCACTCTTAGAATGGCAAAATGTGCAGGATGTCGAGTTTGCACACAAAATTGTGTGGAGCGATGAAGCAAAGTTTTCTCGTCATTCTACGAGTGAGTACATTTTTTTAGACACCCTGTATATATATATATATATATATATATATATATAATTAACTTGTTACAAATATCCAGGGGGTATGAATCCGAAGGAAGTTGAAACCGGGTTTATGAGAGTGCTCAATGAAAATTCAGAGCAAAATATATATTTTTTGATTTTATTCCATTAATTGCGACAAAACAGGTTTTGTTTCATTGGCGCGAGTAGCTACCAAATCGTCGGGCGAAAGGAATTCAAATGGCTTAAAATTTTAAGTTCACTCTAACGGGAGATTGAAAATTGAAAATACATTGGAGGGGGAGGGGGATAGAGTTGGGGCTTTGTCTATAACGGCGACATGGGACATGAGAGGGGAGGGGGGGGGGACTCCAACAAGTCGTGTTTCAAATTATTACGTGGGAGGTTTTGCACGTGTCATGTGCTGTGTCAATCTCAATCTCGGCCGGGGTGGGAGGAGGGGGATGGGGCGACGGCCGGAGTGAGTTAAATTTAAAATGAGAATTATGGTTACAACCGTAATTCTCATTTTATTTTAATTCTAATAAGTAATTATCATGTGGATAAAAATGTTTGATAATTTTAATTTAGGGTATTAATTGCTACTTTTGCATTTTATTTATTTTATTTTAATGTTTTGTTTACTATTTGTAGTGAATTTTGTTGTGATTATATTTTTTTTATTTATTCCCTCTACTTTTTTTAAATATTTTTTTTTTTTTTTTTTTTTTTTTTTTTTTTTTTTTTTAAATTGTGATTATATTATACCGAGATCAATACTAGTGGAATCATTTTATAAGAGAGGTTTTTTGGTGTTACCAGTCTTATCAATAACAAAACCGATTATGCCAATGGTAACGCCTGCCAATTATGCCTACGGTAGTCGCAGTGATAACCGCCTTATGTAAAAGCCTTAATAAAAATGAAATAAAAAATAAATAAAGATAAATATAAATAAAATTAGAATAAAAATAGAAATAGAAATAACAAGTTTGTAAGAATATTAATGATAATAACAATAATAATAATAATAATAATAATAATAATAATAATAATAAAAATAGTAATAATAATAATAATAAAAATAGTAATAATAATAATAATAATAATAATAATAATAATAATAATAATAATAATAATAATAGTAATACTGATAAATACCGCCATCAATTACCATCTTGCTACTTGTGAAGTCATTGGGCGAAATAAGTCGACAAGTGATGGTAGGCTTTTTTTTTTTTTTAATTCCACTACCAATGACAAGGACTAAGTACCAGTTAATAATTAAGTGTTCAAGGTAGTGATCGAGGGGTTAAGTAATTGAGATTAGTCTAAGTGATATCAGTGTTGATAGCTGTCCTAGTTATGGGTTTATGTTAGAATTGGTAGTATGGCTGAGAGGTTATTGAGGCTGTGCTTTATAGGTAGAGATTTGATATTATTGGTAGTTCGGAGGGGTGGTTATATATTTATAGATTCATCATGACTTGTTGGGGTGGGATTGGGTTGTAAATTTGGGTGGGTGAGTAGGGGGTTATAGTGTGTTTTGGGGTAGTGTATAGTGGGGGTTTAATGTTATCATTCATTTTTGTAAAAAACAAAAAACTGTTAATTTTATGTTGAAGTTAAGTAAGGTTGGTGTGGAGTTAAGGTGGGGTATGTGGGTTGCTAAGGAGGTAGAGTCTACTATGTTTACAGTTGATAGATGTCTCTTGTTTTCTATTTAAGAGTTTGTTTTTGTCCTTAAAGCGGATAATTTCCAGTTTTTCATTTAAGCATAATCTACATGGAGAGTTTATTGATTTGCAGGTGCTGGATTTTTTCAAGATTTTCCACTTTATTATGGGAGTTTCTTTTTTGGTTTTTATTTTGTGGTAGTGTAGTGAAAGTCCGGTTTGGCCAGGATGGTCTGGGTTGTTGAAGGAGAGTTTATGGTTGTAGAATCTTTCCTTGAAGTTGTTGCCTGCCAGACCAATATAATAGTTAGTCTGGGATGGGTTTTCAGTTGAGGAGATAGATGCCTCATAGACCACTTGGGTTGATAGGCACATTTGATTTAGGGGGCAGTTTGATTTGTTATTACAGTTGCATGTTCTTTTAGAATTTGAGGTTACTGGGGTGTTTAGTATTTTCATGTTGTGCTTTTTTATGATTTTTTCTAAGTTGTCACCACAACAATAGCTGAGTTTTAGTGTATTCTTATTGAAAATTTTATGGAGTATGCTGTTATTGGGGAAATGAGTGTTTATTAAGTTCAGGAATTTATTCCCTATTTTGGTTTTAGTTGAGTTGTTAAATGGAGGTGTATACCAGATAATTTTCCTATTTCTATTTTTGTTCCTATTAGGGTTATTTTGTGTAGTTGGAATATACTCTATTTTGGTATTTTTGTATCCACTCTCCTTTAGTGCTTTATTATAAAAGTTCTTATGTTTATTGAAGATATCTATATTGGAGGAGTTGTTGCTAATCCTTCTACTAATTGATTCTGGGATGTGTTTACTTACAGATCTAGGGTGGTTAGATAGTGGGTTGACATAAAGGGGGTAGGAATTATCTTTAGCATAGGGCTCATAAGTATCTCTATTGAGGTTGAAGGTAATATCGAGGAAATTGACCTGTTTAACATTTGATGTTATTTCAGCCTTTAGGCCTATTCGTTTCATTTCTTTGGATATTATTTTTTTGTTTTGTTCACATTTTTGTCCGTTTGTGTTTTTCACGTACATTAGGCCATCATCTCTGTAGAGGCCGATTGAATCGACTTCAAGATCTTTTGTTAGGTTGTATAGTAAGTACAGGCCAACCAAATCTGTTACCTCGGCAGAGTCAAGAGAGCCCATAGATACATCGAATGAAGAGAAATGGTCTTTCTTTGTCCATTGTTCTTTGTTATTTATTAATTAATTATCAAACATTTTTATCCACATGATAATTACTTATTAGAATTAAAATAAAATGAGAATTACGGTTGTAACCATAATTCTCATTTTAAATTTAACTCACTCCGGCCGTCGCCCCATCCCCCTCCTCCCACCCCGGCCGAGATTGAGATTGACACAGCACATGACACGTGCAAAACCTCCCACGTAATAATTTGAAACACGACTTGTTGGAGTCCCCCCCTCCCCTCTCATGTCCCATGTCGCCGTTATAGACAAAGCCCCAACTCTATCCCCCTCCCCCTCCAATGTATTTTCAATTTTCAATCTCCCGTTAGAGTGAACTTAAAATTTTAAGCCATTTGAATTCCTTTCGCCCGACGATTTGGTAGCTACTCGCGCCAATGAAACAAAACCTGTTTTGTCGCAATTAATGGAATAAAATCAAAATATATATATATATATATATATATATATATATAATGTATGATTATATATGTGTATGTAAAGGATACACTCCTAAACTAATTAACCGATCTTTATGAATTTTGGAACATAGCTGCTCGGCCGAAGGAGTCATAATGTGGGATATATATATATATATATATATATATATATATATATATATTGATTTAACTTTATGCAAAGTGGGTAACAAAGGGTAGAAGTACTTTGTAAAATTTTGATACATCCGATTTTTGTGAAATTTTAACAGTAGATATTACACATCAATTAATAAATATTCCCCACATTTCAGTTACTTTAGAGTATTTTAAGGATTTTTAGGGGAATAATATGGACATAACCTATTTGAAAATAAAAGTATTTCAGATTTGCATCATATTTGATCCATAGTCATTAGAAACGAAAGCAAGGTTGCCTTAATTTCAATTTATTATTATTATTATTATTAAATTTGTCACATTTTCTAGAATCAAAATCATGTAATCGATTTTGATACAAATTTGAATGAGGATTCTAGACATAGGGTTTAGAGCATCATCTCTTGATTTTAATATTTGTAAGAAGACATAAAAACGATATAAAACTGTCCTAGGATTGATTTTACTTGTCCTGGGACGGATATTCTTATAGTGTATATATATATATATATAATTTATTTACAAATCTGAACATTTTATTCTAAGTTTTATGTTATCTGTAAATAATGAAATCATCGAGTACTTTCGGTTATCAGTATCGTAACGAATATAAATAAATGAATGGCTTCGTTTATGTACAGCATAATTCCCTCCATTACCAGCTTCATTTAGCTCAGTTGGTAGAGTACCAGACTGCGATCCCAGTTTAGGAACTAGCCACACGTGTATGTGGATATTTTATATATATATATATATATATATATATATATATATATATATATACACATATATATATATATATATATATATATGTATGTGTGTGTGTGTGTGTGTGTGTGTGTGATTGCGTAGTTCAGCAGTGTTCACTTATTTTGCAACCATCTTTGACTGAAAGTAAAACGAAACCTCATTAAGAAAGTTTCACGACATTCATTTTAGAAAATTATAATTTAGTTTATAGTCGAACTTGGTTAGAATTTTGTTAGAACTGACGAACAAATCAAATAGGCACATTTTTCCCCCATCTTATTCAACGAAATATTATATACATGCTACCTAATAGTTTAAGCTATCTCGTAAAGAAAATAACGGTTTCCACTTAGCGTAAAGCAATGCTCTAGTTTAACGAATAGAGCTTTAGGTTATTGGTAGCATGGAAAATATATAAACAAAGAAAATACATAATCGCTATTATTTACTTTATTGTCAGTTGCAAGATTCCTCACACTACTGATCACAGTTGGAAGCGATCTGGCGTTCGGGTTTCGAATCAACATTTTCATTTGTTTATTTTTGGAAACTAGATATAAAAAATATCTTACATTAAAATATTTTATATTGATGTGATTTTTGTTTGCTGTAAATCTGGAGGGAAGACACTAGACAAAGGAGAAAAGACTTTTAAAAATAGGAAGAATTTTTTCGGCCTTTTGCCTATCAGGAGACATGGACGACCAAGAGTTTTCTTATTACAACTTGAAAGAAAAATATTAGAAAATCCAAGTGAACTTTGTTATGTGAAAAAAAAACTGTTTTATTTATTTATTTATTTATTTATTGATTTTTATGAAAACATTTCAGATTTTATTCGAAATAAAAAATAGTTACACTTTCAAATTTTGAGCAAAATGGATATCTGGAAAAAAATTATTTGAACTAAGAAAGTTAGAAATAATATTTTTGAAATAAAATTTTATAAAATGTCAAAAAATGGATTTCATTAGATAAAACTTCACATCTAAAAATGAAGAAAAAATCCTATGGACCCAAGGGACTGGAAATGTGTAAAGTTACACGAAAAAAAAAGATTTTTTTAAAGTGTAAATATAAAAATAAAAAATAATAAAAACAACAAAGTTCTGCTTTTTCTCTCTCCACTTCCCTGCCTTAAATATATATATATATCATAATGCCTATAAACAAATCGTAAATTCTTTGGCTTATCTATATGTGGAACAACTGGAAGAATACCCGTCCCAGGACGGGTAAAATTAATTCATCGAACAGAACAGTTTTGCTCCAATTTCATGTTCCCGAATGCTACTAAACCTTGTGTCTAGAATTCTTATTCCAATTTTGATCGAAATCTATTACATGATTTTGATCCAAGAAAATATCTAAAATTTAAGACTCAAGCTTAAGGGATCTTTAAAAAGAAATTGAAATTCAGGGAATCTTACTGTTATGGGGTACACATCACCCCTATTGAAGAACTAATGGAAGCAACCATCTATAATAAATACCATGGTTGCAAAGACTCAAACAGAGGACATTCCTATTCATGTTTTACCGCATGGTAGGAATCCAGTCATCTCCTACCACATTTAGTGGCGTTACTGTATTGCTATGAATAAATACATTGTATATTTTAACCTGTCACAATTTGTGGTTGTTATCTTTGTGACCCCTAGCACGGGTCTACAACACTTACTGAATTGGTGTCTAATGACTATGGTTCAGATTTAATGCAAATCTAAAATATTTGAATTTTAAAATGAGAGGTCGTGCACCGTTAAAAATTCTCTCTCTCTCTCATATATATATATATATATATATATATATATAAAATCACATCACTAATTGACAATCATCGAGCTGAATCTTTTAAGGAGACTGCAAAGTAAAAGGGCACTGATAGTATATGCTAATACATATATTGTCATTAATAATTATATATATATATATATATATATAATATGTGAGTACATATATATACGTATTCATATTTGATGGCTAAAGAAAAAACAGCCTTTCTCTTATAAATTCAAGTTGATGAGAAAATAGTAGAAATAAGAATGTGACTATTCACGTCTACAAATAGTTTCAGCTCAGTAAAGACATCTAGTTTTTACTCGATACTTTTCGGGTTGAGAGTGAAAATAAAACTTGGGGGAAAAAGTTGGCTAATTGGAGTGACCTTAGGGGAGAGACCAATCATTAACTTAAATTTGACACAATAAGCAGGGGGAAGGGGGGGGGGCTCTACCCGCCTCCACCTTTTTTTTTTACTGATAAATACATTTAGAAACGTAAGTAGTAAAATAAGTTGTTGTATTCATAGACAGGGCTTGACAAAATAATTATAGAGATAAAGAGACGACAGAAAGGTTTATGTTACACGACACCTGAAAGTGCACCAAGTACAGTTCTTTTTTTTTTGTAGCGAGGGGGGGGGGGGTATCTACATAATAATACGCTAAGGCAATTTCATGTCCGAACGTACGTTATCATCCTCCACCCCTATTTGAAAATACGGCATCGCCTATTCGCCGATGTTGTGTTGAACGTGAAACTCGAACTAAAATACACTTTCTTTACCTTCGGGCTAAGATCAAAAGGAAGGACACCACCCACTTCCATAACTCCATCCCTGTTTCTTTTCTTCCACTTAGATCCTACTTCCATTTAGAGATTGACCTACTTGTTTTCGGTTCTGAACAAACCGGAAAACAGTGGTCGGTCGATTATTTAGAAAGGGTTGCGAGGGTTTTACTAACCCGTTTTGTGTTTTGTTGTTCCACTGCCAATGCATTTATAAAAAGTTGTATTTACAAGTAAAATTTTAATTTTATAAAACACTTTGGGAATATTTTTAAGTAGAATGGCCTCCTAGAGTAAATGCGGTATTATGGTAACTGCAATGATTCTAGCCAAGAGTAAGATAGTCAATTGTGTTACTTTAGACTAAGGATGACCAACGACCCCAGTTTCTCCCCACACTTTTGATGGCCTTGTGCCTAATTTGTTACATTGTATATGTTTTACCTTGCAGTGAATAAATAATTCAAAGTGTAGTATCTGTTCTGTTCAAAGAAGGTACAATACTATCGTTGGATCTGCGTTCGTGCCGGACGTCCATAGAGTAGAAATATTTGAGAATATGTATCCATCTATCGGAAGCCGAAACTCTACTATTTACGACACGTGTACTATTGCACTTAGTATGGAATATTATAGTGGGGAGGTAGTGTAGTATAGACTGAAATAGTATGGGGAGGGAATTACTCATTCCCATTCAAAAATAAAATTTATAATTATTTTTTTCTTTTGAAGAGGGTAGTGTAGTATCTGTTCTGTTGTTATGATACTTCCACCCCTGCGTTATTAACTCTTCCTTTGCAACGGAGGGGGGGGGGTAGTGTGAGGGCGTTCGTCATGATATCATCCTCTCAGGCTAGTAAAAATATGCGCCTGTAGTTGAGTTAAATAATACAAATGTCCGGTTAATTCCTATTTTAGTCACCTAAATTATTTAGAATTAAATGGGTTTGGGCATTACCCCCTCCAAACAACTTTCTTTAACTTTGTTTTAGTAAAATAATAACAACAAAAAGTGTATCTATTAATAATGGAGATTGTGTATCTGTCTGTCTGAAGCCGAAACTACTATTTAAGACTAGCGTTTTATCATTATTCTGAAGGTACGTACGATAAAATCTTGTGTTGTTTGAGGGTGTGTCAAAAATGTAATACTTTCTTTGTCGTGTACACAGGTTAAGCATTGGGTAGTATAAAAGATAATCTGCGCTGCCAAGAGTTTGGATCAAAGGGAAACAGGTGACATGAATGGTTTCCGTTTATTTCTCCGTTAAATACACTACTATTATGATTACAGTGGGTTATTTTCCGCTTGTGTCTGCTAACAATAGCTAAAAAATAACTAGTCTAGATAAAGACATTCTTCAGTTTGCTTTCTGTCTTTTTCTTTTTTTCACTACAATTACTACTACGTAAATAGGGTAAAAAGGAAGTCATTCATATCTTCTTCATTAATTCATACCTCCATTCATTCATAAAAAAAAAAGAAATGGAATTCGAGTGAAGAGTGATGGTTAGAGATAGAAGAAAGAAAGAGAGAGATGATAGCCAATGAAAATGGAGCATTAAAATTAATAAAAAGGGGAAGGAAAGGAATTAGAAAAGAAAAGCATATAAATAAAATAAAATATGTTTGTTGGTCTTCATTTTTTTGTCAATGAAAATTTTGTAGTAAAAATGAGTTTCTGCGGGTTTTTTTTCTTTTTATGAGAGTAAAAACATTTATGACCGTTACTTAGTTTTTTATTTTTATTATTAGCTTCAACTGAAACTGAAAACGGGGTTAGAGAAACAAGTATAGCGTGACAGATGGGCGTGTCAAGTTCAATTAAAACATTGGTTTATTTTTGTTATCTTTCTCGGTTCCTTTTTAGATTAGTGGCGCCTCCAATAATTACAATTTATCTTTGATTTTATAAATCAACCATTGGCTAAGATCAAAGTGTAATATCTGTTCTGATACTGTACTTTATCTCTTCTATCCTCGGTCAGTGACGGAGAAATTCTTCTCGACTGAGGCAATTTAAATATTTGTCCTAATCCAGAGTGCCCCTTTTTGGGAAGATGGATTTTCTTCACATGAAAAAATGTACCTTGTGTCTAACTCTGCCCTTTGATAGGGGCACTGTGACAAAACAAAAACAAAAAAAAAAAAACGAAAGTCTTATTTAAATTAAAAAATAAATAAAAGTAATAAGACTCCCAGGCAACGCCAGGTACGTTTAGCTAGTATATATATTAAATGGAGTTGCTGTCGATTTTTTTCTTAGCCATTCGAAATGTGCATTTTGAAGACTTTAAATTAGTTGGTAGAAAGTAATTACTATATCGAATTAAAGTTTATAGGCTAAAGTCTAGTATCACGGTTCGTGTGTGCTCATAAACCCCAAAAGATATTTTCGGAGAAACCACTACTCTAGAAAATACGCGCCTTCCCTTCAAAGACCTTATTCACTTGTCTCCCACCCCGCACGAGAACAAAGTTAGACACAAGGTCGGTTTTTAATGTGGGAATATTCCAACTCCCCAAAAAGGGATACTCTAGATTAGGACAAAAATTAAAATTGCCTCAGTTTATATTACTTCTTCACTGACCGAGGACGGAAAAGATGAAATGTAGTATCAGAACAGATACCACACTTAGCTCCTCGCTAAAAGGCGTTCTCCCTTTAAAGGGCAGGGGTGTTTTAGTTTGTTAAAATTATCCGTTAGTATTTACTTTCCTCCCAACGCGGGAAGTTATGACACAAAGTCGGAAGGTGGGGATTGAAAATCCATCGCCCAAAGGAGAGAGAAAATTGCGTGAGCAGCCCCGTCAGCATTCCCCGACTAGCAATAAACTAACCCCTTCTCACAGAGAATGTGGACCTCCTAGAAATACACACTACCATAACTCAGAAAAAATAAATGCCACCTAACTTAAATGGCTCAGACGGTTGGACTGATTGTCGAGGATGTATCCTCAACTTGGTATGAAAAACAAACCGACTGGTGAGGTCAGCATTATTAGTTAAGTTAAACTACTATCTACTATAGCAATTATGTGTGATACAAAATTACGCACGTACGCACGCGCATACACAACGAAAAAGAAAAGTTTGAAGTATACAAGCTGGAAGATGTACTAAACATTAAGTATTTTCGATTTATTCGTTTACAGTAAATATATATATATATATTATATATATATATATATATATATTATATATATATATATATATGTATATTATATATCAATCGATGTTTTAAAAACGACACAATTGATAACCGTCGAATTCTTTATATTTACTACTGACGATCGACTTTACCATTTTAACAAAAGAATACAACTACTTCTGCAACAATAGCAGTAGTGCTTCGACAATAAAGCCTTCATCACTATTTTTGGGGTCACCAGGTCAGGTAGGGTTTTAGAGCCTGAACACGATTTACTATTTCTTCTAAATTAATGCTTAAATAATATATGTAGTATATCACCAAAATTTGGTAAGGAGACGGCATTCTTACAAATCAAACTCTTTGTGAAGGGTATTTAAATTACACACACACACATATATATATATATATATATATATATGTGTGTGTGTGTGTGTGTGTGTGTGTGTGTGTGTGTGTGTGTGGTTAACGCGTTGGATCTTGACAGTCAATGATGACTGGGGTATGGGGTTCAAATCATGTATAACCAGACTGATGAGTCTTAGTGAAGATTAAATATATGTCTGTAAAGGCTATTTAAATTACACACACACACGCACACACTGTATTCAAAGCCCAAATAAGATTCCCCTCGACACGGCTATACACTGGCTCATACAAGGAATGGTGCACCTTCTCCAAGTGATGTTATCTCAAGTAACAGCACTTAGCTGAATACTCCACCAGACTAGATAGATTCTTTCCCTGTAATCCGGTAAGACCAAGAGATCACAAGAAAGATAAACTATAACATAGTTAAGTGGTCAATTGGGGAGAAGAAAATTAATGTTCTTAACTTCTTTACTAACTCAACGTTTGACAGGTAAAGGAGAACTTTAATGGAATATCTATGTATCTCATATAGATATCAAGTGTTAGCCCCAGGAAGAGGCCCCTTGATTTTTGAGTACTTCCACTGAAATAAAATAAAACAAAAACAATATATAATATAATACATATATATATATATATATATATATATATATATATATATATATGTGTGTGTGTGTGTGTGTGTGGTTAAAGCGTTGGATCTTGACAGTCAATGATAACTGGGGTACAGGGTCCAAATCATGTGACCAGCAGAACAGTTGTATATAGCCACACTGATGAATCTTAGTGAAGATCAAATATATGTCTGCATATTTTAAAAATTATATTTATTAAAACATACACATATGTACACATATACACTTAATGTGAGTTCATCACCGTTTGTTTCGTTAAGGGTTTTTTTTCCTTATATATATATTAATAACACAAAATACATGCTAAAATATACCTAAGATCTGAGACTGGGAGTGATTTGTTTAAAAAAAAATGTTTTAATTGTTCCAATTAGTTGTAATTTATAATTTACTGAACAAGTCACCCATCCGTTTCTTAGCTCTATGTATTTCTCTCACCCCCTCTCACTATGTTCATTCATTCATTCTCTTATATTTCTCAATGTATATGTGAGTATTTAAAGAAAGAGTGACCCTTTCGTCAGTGCCGTCATTTTATTTACATACATGTGTCTATATACACCACAAGCACGTATGTAAATTAGATGGCAAAATAATAAGTCTCTTTAATTCTATAATAATAATAATACCCCCCCCCCCCAAAAAAAAAATTTAAAAAATAAACCCATATGTTGGAACCAGCCTCGCCTGATACTACACTAAACGCTTGTGATGGGTAAAAAAGGCTAGAAAGACCGAGGAGAGAGAGCACCAACAAGACCTCTACTGGAACAGTGCAGAGAGTACTGGGACCTTGGGGAGAAGCTTATTGCCACCCAAATCCCAGTGAAGACCAATCGTTGTTGTCAGGGAGAAATTAATGGTAAGTGGCTGTTGTGATAACGCAAAATTAGTTGCAATGGTTATCGAAAGAGGCAGAGAGTTCTGGAATTCTGGGGAGACTTGCTATCACTCAGACTCCAGGGAACACTACTGGTTATTGTTAGTGAGCAATCACTGATGATGATTTGCGAAAACTCCTAATGAATGAATAATAATATATTTTAGTTATGTAAAAATAATGTCTTAACAGATATGTAACAGTTCATGAATTTCCGAATGAAATCAAAGTAGAATAAATAGTGTTAGTGACCCAACGGGTCACCGGTACACAGCTCTAGTATGTTATAATGAAAAGAATTTCTAACAAGAGCTAGAATAAGAGTCTGTGATTTATGATTAAATACAAATAATTCAGGACTGAATGAATTAAATTTAAGGGATAACATTCTTTAAAACCTTCCGGCCGATATAGCCTTCTTCAGTTATTATGGGAAAGAAACAAGCCGTCTTCTTGGAAATATTATTCACATTTAGTTGAGTAATGTTGGTCTCCCTCCTACAGTGAAAAGATTCGAAAAAGAAAAGTGGGATTTGAAACCAGCGTCCTAGAGGAAGAGCACTCTGGGTGAACAAAAAATGCCTCAGCATTCCCGGGTAGGGGCGCCTCATGCCATTAGCAATAAACTACCCTCTTCTTAAATGGCGAGAAGGCAAAGCCTGGGAAGGTGGACTTCCCAGAACTGCACAAGACCATACCTCAGACTGACAGAGAACAAGCCATCCTCAAAAATGGCAGAGACTGTCCGTCTGATTTTGGTTTTGAGCATTATTTTAATTTCTATATATTTTTTCCTTCTTTTAGACTTGCATTTTTTTTTTAGTTTAATCTTAATTTATTAATTCAAAAGATATGAGCACTAAAATAAGTATTAAATATAGTGTTGCTTAACTTCAAGTCACTACATTAGCTAGTATTTATCTCCCTTCCACGGCAAGAAGATTTGATAAAAATTCAGATTGTGGGGATTGAAAAGCCAGTACACAAGAAGACGGGAACTCTGCATGACAAACAAAGCTTGAGCAGACTCCCTCAGCATTCCCCAGCAGGAGCGCCTCATGCGAGTAGCAATAAACTAACCGTTTCTCAAAGCATGAGAGGATAAAGCATGGGGAAGTAGACCTCCAAGAACTGCACAGAACCAGACCTCAACCCGGCAGAAGAAAGGCTATCTAGCTTAAAAATGGCCCACACTCTGCCGAACTAATATATATATATATATTAATATATTTAACAATTTATGACAAAATAGATATTTATGTAAAATAATTAAAAAAATGGTTAAATACAATTTTTGAAGTCCAAACTGCTTTAAAAGATGCCAATCTGGCAACCCTGATGGTAACTAAGTGATGACGCCACACTCCCCAAAGCTTCCAATCCTGATGGAGCTCACCACCGGAATAGTTCAAGATGGAGTTAATATAGTTAGAAAATAACTCTGAAATTTAGTGGGTAATGTCCTCTTCTCCACCCTACAGCCTCTTTCTCAAAGAAGAAACGTTGCTAGTCTTTCGTTATTTTCATGGCAGGTGCTTGACTAAGCTTCATTCTATGAATCGCCCCCCCCCCCCTGTAAAACATTCACAACCAAAACTCGTCTAGCTACAACCACTGTAAATAATTTTCCTTTCTCCCTCTGTGTACCTAAGCGAAATTTCCATGAGCAAAGTTTATTTCCCAGAACTGCCAGTCTGTGGAACACAGTACCACGGGCCTGATTCCCGGCTGACTATAGCATTGTCGTTTTCAATTTCAATGTAAACAAATTTTTGTTGAGCCGTTTTCGTAACTAAGCAATTTTTCTACCAGTTAAAACCATCGTTACTAATCCCTTCAGTGTGTCACTGTCTACCTGTTCAAACCAATAACTATTATCATCGAGGGCCTTGATAAGATGACTCGTTTGTCAAAAGCAAAACAAAAAGCAGCAATAACAATAAAATGGATTAAAACAAGCAGTGAAGTAAAACTGTCTTCGTGGATGGTTGGTGCCAATTATTCTGTGATAGAAAGGAGTTAACGCTATCAAACCAAGGGACATACGCTTGTCTACACTTAAATTGATTAATGCAGTTAGAGACGAGAGAGAAATTGGTCTACGCAATCACCTTGGGATTTACAATCACAACTTGCGGAATCCATTCAGCGATCGATTCCATTTCGACCTGTCACTATCTATCGACTACTAATATGCGGATCGGCTTTCCGAGGCTCGTCTCTCACTTCAGATGAACAATTTATTGCCATGAGTTAAAAGCTGAAAATTATTGGTTTCATGTCTGTCAGGTTGTCTTTCAGATAAAGCAGAAGAAAGGTGACCAGAGTTTTATGGATAAATCCTGGGAGGTTTCTATTATTCGAAAAATTAAACTTGAAAGCGATAAAAAGATATACTTTTCTTTTGTAAATATTTACCTTGAAAAAAAAAAAAAACCGAAATAATTCAGTCATCATTATCATTGCATCATATCTGGTTTAACATCCTTTTACATGCTGGCTTTTAGAAATGTATTTCTAAACTAACCTATCTCTGACGAGGTCTTTATTTATCCTTCTTTCTCTCAAGTCCATTCTTATCACTTCCTTCCATTTCAAAATTGAAATATTTCAGATTTGCTTTGAATTTGATCCATAGTCATTAGACAACAATTAAGCAGGATTCCCTGAATTTTAATTTCATCTTAAAACTCCTTAAGCCTTAAATTTTATAGATTTTCCAGAATTAAAATAATTTAACCATCTTAGCGTAGCTGTCACAAAATTGTGACAAGTGGGTCACCTCTAATAGCAGACGATACTACATGCAATACTGATTTTATTTACAATATAAGACACAGCAGCGCAAATATACACAATAAATTGACTAATATGTGCATAAAAAATGACAATTTTCCATGAGCGGATGATCAACCTCATTACAAATTCAATATGGCCGCTATCACAATATGCAAATTAGCCAAATTTCGCAATTTACTTTGATAGTCCTACTTATATCCTACAAATGTCATATGCATTGTTTGGGCATGGAATGAAAGGTTAAGCCTAAACAGTATTTTAAAAATAGGTGTAAAAAATCATTCTACGAAAAAAAAAATCAGCATTAAGAGGGTTAATGGATTTTGATCAAAATTAGAATAAGGATTCCAGACATAAGGGTTATTATTAATCTATCTTGATTTTAATCTTCATAAGGGGACATAAAAGCGGTGTAAAACTGTTTTGTAAATTTTACCCGTCCTGAAACGGGTATTCTTCTAGTTGCAATATAAAAATGTTGCCGCTTTTTTTAATGCTTTATTTAAAAAATTGTGAAAATGTATTATTATTGTATAGAAAAATGTAACATTTCTCACTGACATTTTTGACGGAACAGATACTGTAATTTAGCACAGATCACCATTTAAAATTACATGAGAAAGAAATTCGAATGATGGAGGATGTTCACCCCCCCACCCACCCCTTATCCCATCTGAAAACTTATACAAACCTCAAGAGTTTATCGGTTTTCCCCGTTCTAATCATGTAACTCATTTCAATTCACACAATTGTTCATTATAAGCCATGATCGTTGAATGGTCCTGTCATTAGATACTGCTTTCACCTCACCTGTGGCAGGTGTTCAAAGGAAACTGTCACTAGTTATTTCCTCTATAAATCAGATCTTTTGATATGTTGTTGTTTTTTTAACTCTTGTTTTTAAAGCATTGCATAAAACATTTTCCTTCTTTGACCAGCTCACCTGCATTGCAACATGATGATATCAATTTGATTATTAAACAGGTAAGCAGTGATGACTGAAAATAAAGAAACACTGATATCACTTGCTTTTGAAAACAGTCAATGGTTAATTGAACACCTGAATGGCTGGGGAGGGGGAGATCACTTTACAATAACTAACTTAACATTTTGAACTGGTGTAAAGGTGCATCGATTTAATCTGCACAACGAGGAATGAACATGCTATTATTTTAAACTCAAGCTTAATGAACCAACACAATTGCTATTTCAAACATAAACTTGACAGACCAAAGGAAGTGCTATTTTAATTTTAAGTAGACCAAAGAAAACTATATTTCTTTCACCAAATGGAGTTGGAATCAACTCAATCTTATGCCTGTCAAAACGACGCGGACTGAGGACCTGAGTGTGCCGGGTTCGAATCCAGTTCGTTCCACAGAAACAATTTCATCAACACCTACACCTGACCCTGTGTCTAACTTCCTGGACAAGAGGTAAATAAAATACTTCAGTTTGAAATAGAATTTTCATCACGAAATGTGCAGATTGAATGGACACATCTTAAGAATATCTATTCTTGTTTTTTTTCTTTTGTTTTCATACACATTTAAAAAAAAATCCGTTAATATAGTCTTTTCTAATGTTCATTTTTACAATTCAATAAAATATCTTTTTGAAAAAGCCTATTCAAAATATGAGGCTGAGTAAAAAACAAAATTGGGAAATAAATGAAATATAAAGAGAAAACAGAAAAGAGAAATCTTCAAATGTAAATACATTAAGCAATCATCGGTTAGAGAGTTTAAGAAATTGAATTTCAAAAAATAAACTTTCAATGTCAACAATCTATAAATGTGTTTCTTCCCTTCCAAAAGAATTAGCTGCTGCACAATTGAACGTATATTTCCCATGATCCCTTTCGAAATCAACACTAACAAGCTGCAAATGCAAGATAATGTTTCACGTAAATATCAAAAGCTTTTTTTTTTTCAAAATAAATATCGGTACTAGCTGATCGAGTCGGTGTGCTCTATTTGGTTTAAATGTATTCAAGTGCCCCTATTTACTTGCCTCCCCACGAGGGCAGAATTATATACACGGTCGTTTTTTTTTGGGGGGGGGGTGTATTTTTAAATGAGGTTTGATAATTTGGATTATTTGGATTATTCGGACTACTCTTCTCATCTTGGATGTTATTCTCACAACGTTTCGGCCGATGTAACCTCGGGCCTTCTTCAGGTGAGTCTTATCGAACTTAGGAATCCTTATGTCGAACGTGGGAATCTGTGTCCGCAAGGATCCGTGGCGCAACGGATATAAGTGCTAAGTGTTAATCAGTTCTAAGTGATATTTTTCTGTAGGTTGAAGATTCAATCCTGGATGCGGTGGATACTAAGAATACAATCACGAATTACTTAAGACTTCTACCCGGTCATGGCTGACGGAACGAGAGCAAGCTACCCCGCCCCCTTCCGCCTGTGGATTTATTTAAAGGTTCTATTCGAAATTCCGTAGAGGTTCCCAAATTCGAAAAAACGATGAATAACGTCAGTTTGTGGAATCATCATCTGTGTCCAGTTATACCTATCTGTTTTAATGGATTAGATCATCATTTTATGACGTCATCCATGGGGGACGGTTATCCCTATCTGTTTGAATGTATAACGTCATCTAGTGTACACGGGGACAAATAAACAAGATCCACAGCGTTATAGTCGTATATAGATAGCTAGACGTTTAACATGTTTGATACTTAGACAATGCTGTACAAATCGTTATATATAAATATATATATATATATATATATATAAGATTTGTACAGCATTGTCTGAGTATCAAATATGTTGAACGTCTTTGTACAGCATTGTCTGAGTATCATATGTTAAACGTCTAGTTATCTATATACGATTATAATGCTGTGGATCTTGTTTATTTGTCCCATGTACGCTATATATATATATAATCAAACATTATTAAATAAAACAGTGTTTTTGCTTGGGTTTCTCGTTTTATTTTCTTTCCTTTTTCGCGAGTACTTTCGATTTAATTCGTCAAATCATCTTCAGGTGGTGTTAGTCCTGGTGTATTTACAAATATATCTTTACTGTTGAGTTTTTCTTTTTAAAAAAAACGGCTAGTAATTTACAACTTTAAAAAGAGCGTCTATAATGTTACATGCAAAAGTGATTACGTTCTAAGCGTGTCCAAGATAAAAAGGTATGATTGCTAAACGGCTAAGAATTTGTATATATTCAGTATTTACTTCAACAGTGTTCAGTACGTGAGTACAGCCTAGCAGTAGCATGAAAATATACTCATGGCAAGTAAGCTAAGCCTAAATGTTTCTGTGTAGCTTACTTGCCATAAGTATATTTTCATACAACTACTAAGCTCTACTAACGTATTAAACACTTTTGAAGTAAATACATGAAATATGTAATATATTATATTGCTTCATCATATTCCTCCAGGAATGAGTTATAAACGTTACTGTGTAGCTTACGTAACATAAGTATATTTTCATACTAATATATATATATATATATATATATATATATATATATATATATATATATATATATATATATATGCGTGTGTGTAATTCAGTGTTATAAAATAAATAATAAGCGTGCTACATTACATATTAAAGAGCACATCTATTTTTTTATTTTATTTATCTTTAACCGTGCAGGTTTCCAGTGTTTCCGTGAAACCGAAGGTACCGATTGATGATCAAAATAATGTATCGCATCCAGTGGATAAAAATACATATGCTCTTTCACAAGTAATTTAGTGTTCACATAATATATATATATATATATATATATATATATATAACATTTATCATAAATTAGTTGTAGAAAACAATGAAGAGCCTGTCTGTAGGCTCTACAAGTGCTAATATAAAGTATTTTTATTTAAAAACAATACATTACCCAACATACACTAATGTATAGGTTTTAAATAAAATATTTATATATATATATATATATATATATATATATATATATATATATAATTTGGTAAATGATCCGAATTTTTTTCAAAAAGCATTTTTGAAACGAATTCGGAACATTTATTAAATTATATTTTGAGCTTGACTTATGTATACACTATTGAGCTATTGCCCCAACTTTTGTGTGAATTTTAAAGAATATATATATATATATATATATATCGAGAGAGAGAGAAAGAGAAAATGATTTTTATTGGTACCTTTTTCAATGAAGATAGAAGATAAGAACAGGTAAAGCAGTGATTGGAAACGGGGGGGGGGCGAAGAAAGTTGTTGCATTAACGAAATAGTAGAATGGAAATAAGAAGGAGGGCAACAAAAAGCGTCACCTCTTCCCTCAGAGGCGGGTTTTTCGATAAGAGGATGGTGGCAGGTTGAGTCATCAGATGTTCACAGGTTGCAAGGGGAGATAGATTTTTAGCTGGTGATGAATGACTCAGAAAGGCAACAGATCTTTGACAGCAGGCGAAAGTTGTAAGACTCATCGGGGAGTCTAGTTGCAACGGAATGGTTGAAAGATGGATGGAAGGGGGCGGGTGGGGTTTTATACAGTCTTTAGACTGGCAAAACAGCGACACCAGGCAAAGAGAAGGATTTTAACCTGTTAAATAGTGTCACCTTTTGCAATCGTTTTTTTGTATTATTATTATTTATCTGTTAAAGTGCAAATAAATATAAGGGGAAAAAGATTCTTGCTTTGTTCAATTGAGGTGTGATCAGAAATTAATAAGACTGTATTAATTTTTCTAAAAAAATGTTTTACACCTTAAATTAAACAAGTATATACAGAGAGAGAACGAAGACAAGTGATATATCTTTCTGTTTTTTTTTCTTTTGTAAATCTTCCTCCTTGATTCTGTCTAAATTCCTACCCAGTGATCTAATGTGTGCAACCGTGTTCCATATTATATTTCGAAGTAAGACCTCTTTATCAAAAATAAAACAGGTCTTACCTTGAAATATATTATGAGACAGGGTTACACACATTAAATCACTGGGTAGAAGTTGAGATTTAATCAAGGAAGATTTACTTTAAAAAATCACTTTATTTTATCTTCCTTCTCAACACCGGCATATTTCCACTGCTTGCGTTTTGATAACCTTCTATGACCACTCTATATAAATATTACACATAATGCTTAAAGCAATTTACATCACCATATTAAATAAATAAATGCTTACTATAAGCACCTCTGAGAATATTCTATTCCTGTTTATGTCTCAGAATTACAATTCAAAAGAATAATTCTTACTTAGAATTATTACTACAAGAGTGTTAAGTTCAGATTATTTTCTAGAGAGGTAGCCTTGCTTCCACATAGTGAATATAAATTTAAGTGGGGTACCATCTGGAGCATGGTTTCCCGAACTGTGGGTCATGATCCTTAAGTGTGTCACTAGGTAAATGAAATGGCTTGTGACAAGAAAGGAGAAAAGGGGCAAAACGCAAATATATGCTCAAAGAAAAATATAAGCAACTATGTAATACGGCATTCATAAAGCTATGCTAGTTTTACCTATTTCTTTCATGACGAGGCAGATTTTACTAATCCGAACATAATATTAGATACGAGTGTACACTCTCCAACAAAAATGGCGAGAAAATATTATGCGCTAATATTCATTACGGGCGATGCTAAGAATTACTTAAGATTTCTACCTGGTCATAACTGACGAAATAGGAACCACCTACCGCTGTTGATTAAATAAACGGTTCCCTTCAAAATTCTGTACAAGATTCCGGAGTTCAAAAAGACACACTTGAAGAAGGTCGGAGGTTACATCAGCCGAAACGTTGTGAGTCACCTCCAAGATGAGAACAGTCGTCCAAATAATACACTAATATTCATATAAAATAACGTCTCAATCGGTGAAGTTAAAAAATAAAAAAATAAAAAAGATCGCAAATTTGAAAGTTTAAAAAAATAAAAAACGTATCGATCGGTATAGAAAAAAAAGGAAACGTCTCATTATGAAAACAGAGTGCTTGATTTCTTTCCGAATTCATTTTAGATGGTTGGATGTGGAGGTTCTCTAAGAGAATTGCTGCTGATAATATTTGTAAATTCTTTTTTTTTAAGTGGTGATTAAGTTTTCAATTGTTAATTTTAAAAGTAAAAATTAATTAAATTAAATATTTGAAGATGTTTTTATTTTAAAAACAATATGCGATATAATTTATGTAAAAAGGTGTTTACGAAGAAAAATGTTTTGATTACAAAATATAGAGAGATGAAAAAGAATTTAAAAAAAACAAAGAAAACATTGAAATATTCCAAATAATTCAAAAACTATTTTGATCTTTTTAATTGGCATCATTATTACTTTGAAATAAATAAGGAATCTCTTCGAAATTTGATTCGCGTAACCTTTCACTAGAAATAGATGCATCATGTGAACATCACTTTACTGACTTTTAACACGAGACAGAGTTCAATTGCGAAACATCTACCACTGTCAGTTCAACTCTTGTATCAATTTTGCTCAATACAAGGTCGAATGTTTGGTGTCAAACGACATAATCTTAGACATTTGATCTTTTGTCGCTTCATTACAGAATACGACTATTATTATGAAGAGAACTTAGATCAAAAGAAAGAGAAAAAGATAATGGTAAATAAAAAAAGTGCATATCATCTAACTTCTTACTAAAACTAGAACCGTTTCGAGAACAAGTCACTGAATTCTTGAACAATTCAAATTTTCCTTTATTTATTATATTGTTTCATTGATTATTGAATCAAATCTATCCGCTTTATTCCATGCTTCCTTTGTTCCAGCTCTTTTAACTCGTTGGTCTAGTGGTCTTCATCAATTCGCTGTTCAGATAACTCGTTATAATACATCATATTCCAGTTGCTTCTTTCCAAGAACTGCAGGCTTGTAGAACTTTCATCCTGCTGACTGCTTTTCTTTTACCTACAACCTTGGTCTTTTCAAGACTAAGGTCGATAGACATCTCCTGTCTTTGCGTTAATCATCTTTCGTTATTTATGGCTACTTACATACAGTGGCTTTATGCCTTGTCTTTCCATAAAAAAAATCCCAAGTTTTTGTTGTACTAAAACTCTGAAGATATTTTTTGTCACCGTGCACACTTCATCTGTACATGGATGTATTAAATGGTGGGAGTAAGGATGAATTACGTAAATAAAGGGCGAATGGTATAAAAAGTGATGAAAGAAATAGAATGATGCTAATAATTTAAACAGAGAGAGAGGGCAACAGAGAGAGAAAGGGTAACAGAGAGAGAGGGGGGTAAGAGAGAGAGAGGGGGTAAGAGAGAGAGAGGGGGGTAAGAGAGAGAGAGGGGGGTAAGAGAGAGAGAGGGGGTAAGATAGAGGGGGTTAAGAGAGAGGGGGGTTAAGAGAGAGAGGGGTTAAGAGAAAGAGACAGAGAGAGAGAGGGGGTATCATTAACTATACAATGACTTTTAACTAATGATTAGGCTATGGGTCGAGCAGGACAATGTATCTAATATAATTATTTACCTATACTCATATTGCAAGTTTTTCTTTTACTTAAAATATAACAAGAGGAAAGGTGATGCAAAGACGTGGGAGAAAGAGAAATTAAGGAAAATATAGAGAAAAAATAAATTGGAAAAGTGGATAAGGATCGTAAAGTGAGAGAAATCAAAGATAAGAAAAAAAGAAAATACGAAAAGAAAAGGAGAGAAAAGAAAAAAAGCGGGAGAAGAACAGAAAAAAAGCGGGAAAATAATAGAAAAAACTTACAACGAAAAAAAAAGGGTGATTGACGCATCTAACATCTCTTGCCTGTATTAAAAACGAAGAGGTAAAAACAAATGGGAACTGGCTTAAGGCAACAAGCAAGCATTACTTTTTTTGTGGGGTAAAACGGATAAGATGAGAAAGAAGGGAAAATGGTAAGGAGAAAACTCTTGTAATTCTTGCTCTGTATTTTTGTTTGCAGATTTTTTTTAGTAAGAACAATATTACTTTTTTCTTTTTTACCAAGAAAAAAAATGGTGACTCATTGTGTTCGGAATGAAAAATCTGGTTGAACAAAAGACATTAATGGCCATTTGAGCCTCTGAATATCCAAGATGTTACAAGCAGCAACTACTGTCTCGTCCTGCCTGGTTTATGCAAGAAGATGTCATAGATAGCCATTCATCGGCTCTAACTTCTACAAATTATTTTGAACCATGAGTTTCTCTTGGAAAGTGGAAAATCGTCACTACCTAACTCCAAACCACCTGGCCGAAGTAACTTGTTTATTTTATACGAATATATATATATATATATATATATATATATATATATATATATATATATATATATATATATATATATATATTCTAGCCACACTGATGACTCGTAGACGACGAAACAGCTATCTGTGGATGATTATATTTTATGTATATTTGTAAATGAGTCGAGCGCTCTAGGATGTCAGTAATGTGACTGTATACAAATATGAGCATCATAATTGATCTTACTTTATAGCGAGTGTAATAGCATAGGGGTAAGAGGTCTTTACTGCTGACCTAACAGTTGGGTTTCAAATCTCAGCTTGAAACACTTGCCACATCTAGCCACACTGAAGAGTCGAACTAGAGCAAAAAGATTGTCTGTGGATGAAATTATATATATATATATATATATATATATTTACATACTCGACATACACGTGACCCGTTGGGTCACAAAGATTACAATTACTTATTTTACTACCACTATGTATTTTACTTTGATTTCATTCGAAAATGTATTCAGACATCTTTTTTGCATAACTAAAAATAATAAGTCTCTTTACTTCTATATTATTATTATTATTATTGTATAAAGGTGTTATTATTATTTATCATTCTTATATAGAAGTAAAAAGGCTTATTATTTTGCCATCTAATTTACCTTGCAAAGATAAAGGGTACTGATGGACGGACATAGCTTGTTACAGAAATGTGCTGTCTGATTCTAAACAAAACTACCTTTAGTTCAATTGGGAACAGCAACTATTTCTAAATTTTGATAATAAAACGTTGGAAATGCACAGTCAATTGTTCCCGGTTTAATAATATATATATATATATATATATATAATATATACACGCACAAATTATTCATTTAAAAACTATACGTTACATACTTCAGAGACGTACCATGGTTTCATTGAGATAGGTCGTTAGAGCCCATTTAAGTCATGAGCGACTCACGAAATGCAAACAAATCGATTTGTTTCTCAATGAAACCATAGCACTTCTCTGAAGTATGTAACGTATCGTTTTCGAATAAATAATTTGTATATATATATATATATATATGTGTGTGTGTGTGTGTGTGTGTGTGTGATTTTAAAAGACTTGTATCAAATTATAGTAATTTTAAAGAATAATTCAACAATTTCTAAATTGAATCGTCCTCATAACTTAAAAAACAAAACACTCAGTGGCTGATTTACCAATCTCTGTTTTTCCGTACTGATTTTCAAAGGCAAAATTAAGTGGTACCGATCGAAAGACATAGTAACTTATTGAAATGTTACGTCCGAAAATAAAAATATTTAGAGAGAGCGAAAATTAAAATATTTCGAGGGAGCGAAAATGAAATTATTTCGAGGGAGCGAAAATAAAATCATTTCGAGAGAGCGAAAATAAAATCATTTCGAGAGAGCGAAAATAAAATCATTTCGAGAGAGCAAAAATAAAATCATTTAGAGAGAGCGAAAATGAAATTATTTAGAGAGAGCGAAAATAAAATTATTTAGAGAGAGCGAAAATAAAATTATTTAGAGAGAGCGAAAATAAAATTATTTAGAGAGAGCGAAAATAAAATTATTTAGAGAGAGCGAAAATAAAATTATTTAGAGGGAGCGAAAATAAAATTATTTAGAGGGAGCGAAAATAAAATTATTTTGAGGGAGCGAAAATAAAATTATTTAGAGAAAGCGAAAATAACATTTTTTAGAGAGAGCGAAAATAAAATTATTTAGAGAGAGCGAAAATAAAATTATTTACAGAGAGCGAAAATAAAATTATTTAGAGAGCGCGAAAATAAAATTATTTAGAGAGAGCGAAAATAAAATTATTTAGAGAGAGCGAAAATAAAATTATTTAGAGAGAGCGAAAATGAAATTATTTAGAGAGAGCGAAAATAAAATTATTTAGAGAGAGCGAAAATAAAATTATTTAGAGAGAGCGAAAATAAAATTATTTAGAGAGAGCGAAAATAAAATTATTTAGAGAGAGCGAAAATAAAATTATTTAGAGGGAGCGAAATTAAAATTATTTAGAGGGAGCGAAAATAAAATTATTTTGAGGGAGCGAAAATAAAATTATTTAGAGAAAGCGAAAATAACATTTTTTAGAGAGAGCGAAAATAAAATTATTTAGAGAGAGCGAAAATAAAATTATTTAGAGAGAGCGAAAATAACATTTTTTAGAGAGAGCGAAAATAAAATTATTTAGAGAGAGCGAAAATAAAATTATTTAGAGAGAGCGAAAATAAAATTATTTAGAGAGAGCGAAAATAAAATTATTTAGAGAGAGCGAAAATAAAATTATTTAGAGAGAGCGAAAATGAAATTATTTAGAGAGAGCAAAAATAAAATTATTTAGAGAGAGCGAAAATAAAATTATTAGGGAGAGCAAAAATAAAATTATTTAGAGAAAGTGAAAATAAAATTATTTATAGAAAGGGAAAATAAAAATATTCAGAGAGAGCAAAAAAAAATTATTTAGAGAAATTTAAAATAAAATTATTTCGAGGGAGCGAAAATAAAATTATTTAGAGAGAGCGAAAATTAAAATATTTCGAGGGAGCGAAAATAAAAAAAATATTTGGAGAGAGCGAAAATAATATTTTTTGGAAAAAGCGAAAATCAAATGTCCAAGTTATCAATTCCTAAAATAAAAATCGTATCTGTTTCTCAAAATGAAAAATTAACAGTTGAAGATTTGGACTTGTGCTATGAATGTAAACCTGTGAAAAAGATTGTTTCAAAATGGGTGGAGCAATGGTGGGAAATAAAATATATTTTTCTTCTCAAAATGGCAGTGTCACTACATCATCATCAGCGGCGGTAGCAGAAACAGGATGTTCTTGGAGGCAGAGATATAAATAATGGACAATTCAAAATTGTATGGTTCCATTCTAAGAATAATCCGGATTTAATATTAGGGTAAGTAATGTTTAGCAATACATGATTTCGAAGAAATAATACATATTGGTCACATTGATACCTATAATCAGAGAAGATTCTACAAAAATAACAAAAATAAAATATTGTGTGACAATTTCGTTTATGGAATAATTGGTTATTGCTATTTCTATCGGAAGTTAAAAGACATGTATTAATCTTGTTTAAAAGGTATTTTATATGAACAAATGTAGCAAATACCGTCTCTCTCTCTCTCACACACACACACACACACATTATATATATATAGTGACATGGGATATATTGAAAATGAATCAATAAATTCTCGATCGCAAAATCTGAGAGCTAATATAGAAATTATTTATTTAAAAGCTATCCGTTACACACTTCAGAGACGTATTATGGTTTCATTGAAATAGACTGACCTTTTATTGTTTATATATATATATATATATATATATATATATATATATATATATATATATATATATATATATATATTCGCATTACACATTTTTATTTTAGTCGACCCTATTTCGCCCAGAAGACGAACATAAATATGTTTTACATTCTATACATACAGACTATTTCCAAGTAATATACTTGTGTTTATAACTTTTTTTATTCTCTTACATTATCCTGAGGAAGTTTTTTCTTGATAAAGTTGATGACTTTACTGATAATTTAGTTTCTCCTTTCATTCACACACACACACATATATATATATATATATATATATATATATATATATATATATATATATATATATGTGAGAGAGAGAGCGAGAGAGAGATTTGTTCCTTTCAGTTGACACGCAGAAGAGGAACATTTGTCATCGTGGATGGTTTTCTCAACTAGAATTAAATAAAATCTTTATATTGCTAAAATTGCTGATGCTGTCATCTTGCTTGTGACCGTGCACATTTTCCATTTGTACATGAATGTTTTAGCTGATGAGAGACAGAGCGAATAACGTAAATAAAAGGCGAATAATAAGAGAAGTGGTGAGAGGAATGGAATGATCTAAATAATTTTTTAAAAGATAGAGGAAGAGAGACGTGAAAAAGGAAAGGAGAATAAGAAAGAAGAAGGGGAGAGAGAATAGAAGAGAGAAAGAAGAAAAAGAGAAGAGAGAAAGTACAGAATGAGGCGAAGAGAGAAAGTCTATTATGACATCACAAGAACTTTATAAATATTCGGAAATTGCAAAATGTTTTCATAAAACTCTCTTGTGAAGTCAGAATAAATTTGCAATTATAAAAAGATTTCTATAAATAATTAATAATATATATAACAAATATTGACCAAACGAGTCACGGGTAGTCTCGAATATATTAAAAAGAGAATGATGAAAATAGATCTGCCTATGTGACTAATAAGAAACTTTACTTTTCATGACAAATATGGTTGATAGTAATTTTTCTGTTTTCATTTTTTTATATATAATTACCGGTTTTCTTGCAAATTTGTTTCTAAAAAATTCTTCAGTCTTATTGAAAGATGAAATAGACGTGTGCAATCGATTCTGCTATTTCACCAAAAAGAAATCCCCAAAAGGATATGTTCACACCTTTTTTATATACATTATATGTTTCCATATATTTTATATACATTATATGTTTCCATATATTTTATATACATTATATGTTTCCATATATTTTATATACATTATATGTTTCCATACATTGCCATAAAACACACTGTAGTGCAGTTGGTATATTTCCTTTGTTTCCAAAGAATTTTCCCAAATATTTTTTTTAGTCAAAGAGGGCAAGCCGATCTAGGTGCCACTTTTATGATATATCTATGTGATAAAATTTAAAAATAAACTCACAATAAACAAATGCAAGTTTTAACATGTATTTTTATTATAAAAAATGCGAAGAAGTTTTATTTTGAAAGCTAACAATTTCAGAGATAAAAATCTAAAAATGGCGATCATATTTTTTAACTTAGGATTATGTTATTCGTTTATGCTATAAATTTGGTGAAAAGGGTGGAAAAAATCGCGGTTTTTATGGTCATTCATAAATAAAATAATCATATGATTAAACTAGCTGACGTTGCCGGCTTTCTATCGCTTCACAAAGTTCGCTACTTGAAATACTTGAAACCGTAATTTAAAATAATAAACATTTCATTCATAACTTTGTTGTAAACATGAAACAAAATCTTTCTAATTCATTCATATACATAGTTAAACATTAACATTTTGGTAATTTCGATACAAATTTATTTATCTTTTAATCAAAGTTTCTTCATTCCATTAATCATTTTCGATCCTCTCATAATATTCTTCATCATCCTTCGATTTACCGATTGATTGATTTATAGCATATGAACTCTTTGGGTGATTTAATGGTGACTCCATTTATTGTAGGTAAAAGATTTTTGTATCTGAGGTTGTTCTATTTTATACATAAATCATTTGTAGATTTTTAGATTTTTGCGTATAAGCTAACTGCGTTCACAAATGAAACTATCAGTTCCACCCTGACGTCATCAAACAATTCCTTTGTCTTGCCAACATTGTAGTATCTTTGATCAACACATTCTATCATAAAGTATATCACCGTATATGGGGCATGACAAATCGCACACCATATCTGCTCCTTCTGTTTAAGCAGGAATGAATGAGTGGATTTTGTGTGGCCAATACAGAGTTGGAAGATGACGACATCATTCTTGGAGACTTAATTTGCAGGCGTTCAGAAAAAGTCAGACTCCTGACCAAAGAAAATAAGGTGATAAAATGGATGATGATGATGATGATTATGCTACTGACAATCTACCTATCTCATTAACCCTTATCCTCGAGTGGCTTTTGAGTGATGATTCATTATAAAAGAAAAGTCTTTGAACATCGTGTCTGAAAGACAAAGACAATTATGCTGCCATTCCAAGTAATATTACCCGCTCTTTATAGAAGCTGACTGACCAATAACGTCATGAATGCCACCGAGTGAAGCGTTTCTTTGGTTAAGATATGGTTACCCCCTCCCCTGCTGGCACCACACATTTTTATTACACTTTGAGTGGTACTAAATATTATTTTCAAAAAGAGTGACATAATGACGACAGTGATGTCCAGGGCAGAATTCCTCAAATTTTCTCTCTATGATACAAGATATTTTATTTCTTCTTGAGATAACAATACTCTTCGTCTCCCTCTAAGGTAGAAGCAAGAAACACAAATTGTTCGCAACTCATTTGAATTAGAAGGCTACTTCTTAAAGATTAGCTTTCATAATAACAGCCAATCAGAGGTTTATTCTGTATCAAAGGGACAATTGTTCATGAGAATTTTACACAAGAGAGTAGCAAACGTTCTGACGTTGCTGATAAAACAGATATAACAGCGATTTTACTGTTATTAACTTAAGTTTAATATTTGTACAATGCGTCATTTGACACGGGGGGGTTATATCAGCCGTGGACACGTCCTCAACAATCAATCCAACAGTGGCTTTGTTGCTGTCGGGCTGTAGGACTGCTCAGATATTTTTCATAGGTCAGATTGCACTTCTCCTAGTGCGCTGGTCTTTCAAATCCCTAACCCTGACTTTGTGTCTGGAGAGCAGATAAATAAACACAGCAGTTCTCGTTAGATAACGAAAGCTAAGTGACGTTGAATGTGGTCAGTACCAGGTAGATTTTATTTACTCCTCCCCAGTAGTTAGGCACAAGGCCACTTTTATCTTACTCCCACAAGTAAGATGTGACCCAAGATCAGGTCGAGAAAGTGGGGTTTGAAAAGCCAGCGCTCGAGAGGTGAGCACTCTGGCCATTTAAAAATTGCCTGGGCAGCCCCGTCGGCATTCCCCGGTAGGGGCGCCTCAGACAGTAAGCAATAAACTTACTCCTCCCCAAAGAGGGGAGGCAAAGCCTGGGAGGGTGGACCTCCTAGAACTGCACAGGACAGGCGTGCAGTATCCATCGGAACAGATACTACACTTTGATCTTAGCCAAAAGGCCAAGAAACCCAATTTATTTAGGTAGATTATTATTTACTCCTCTCCAGGAGTTAGGCACAAGGCCAGTTTTATCCTACTCCCACAAGTAAGATGTGACCCAAGGTCGGGTCGGAAAGTGGGGGTTGAAAAGCCAGCGCCTGAGAGGTGAGCACTCTGACCATCAAAAATTGCCTGGGTAGCCCCGTCGGCATTCCCCGGTAGGGGCGCCTCAGGCAGTAAGCAATAAACTTACTCCTTCCCAAAGAGGGGAGGCGAAGCCTGGGAGGGTGGACCTCCTAGAGCTGCACAGGACAGACCCATAGACCGGCGTAAATCAAGCCCCGAAAGCCAAGACAATACCAGTCCATGGGGTGTAGTATCCATCGGAACAGATACTACACTTTGATCTCGACCAAAAGGTAGATGAGAATTTGGAAATAGCAGGTGCTGTATATGGGAGGGCTCCCTGCTTATTCCGGGGTTGTTTCCAGTCGATCTGCATTTCTTGCCACTGGACTCAAGCAATGTCGGTTCAGAAGAGGTTTGGTTAGTGATTGCACAACCATTGCTTCAGAATTGACTCCCCAGGAAGGTACGCTTACAGGGGGTATCTATTGTCTCTCGAAACTGAATTGTGGACTCCTCTTATTATTTGTGTATACAGTTTAAAGTTTCACTTTTTTACAAAGTGAGTTTGATGAGAGTTGAATTAGGAGTGAATGGAGTAAGTTATGAGAACTTATGCGATTACTAACGAACAGAGCGTTACCACAGTCGACCAAGGGAAGAGTCTATCAGGCCTGTGTACGCAGTGTGATCATGTATGGAAGTGAAACCTGGCCAGTGAGGTTTGAGGACATGCGTTGCATGAAGAAAAATGATATGAGAATTATACGATGAATGTATGATGTGAGTTTTAAAGGCAGGTTTAGATCTGATTCTTTTCCTTTCAACTATTGACAAAATATTAAAATGGCTGCCTTGAACTGAATTCTAGTTGATTTAATTTTTATTTAATTTTTTTCTCTCTCAGATATGACCAATTTACAATTGATGTGTCAACAGAAATATAAAAACACATCTTTGCTTTATATTTAGAAATATGATATTGAATTCGGCTTTAATGAGAACTTTTAAAACGAATTCTATAATATGAGAAGAAATCTACAGAAATGATAAAATATTTAAAAATATAATTACAGTTAAATACTATCCAAGGAATAGATCTATAAACATTTTATTAGTGTTGGGACGATTATCGGAATCAGAAAAAACTTTTTAAGGTATCGGAAAATGTTAACTCTAATTTCCGATTCCAAAAACGATTTAAAAAAAAAAATTTTTTTTTTGTTTAAAATTTTCTATTGCTGGTACTAATGATAAAATAATCAATATTTATTGATTTTAAACTACCAGTAAAACTAAAATTTATAGATCATAATAATGAATTTCGATAAAAATGGCACAGGTAAAAATGACACAAGTGGAAAAATATGGATACAAATATCACAATGAGTTTATTAAAATTTTGTATAGAATACAAAAAGGAAAGACATTAAGAAGTTTGTGAAATTAAAAGGAAAATTATATATTTACATTTAAAAGTAGATGAGGACTAAATGAGGACTAAATACACCAGCAACCCACAAAAAAATTAAATTCGACTTTTAGGCGATTAGGTGATTTTAGAATCGAAATCAGAAATTTAGAAAAGAATCAGTAATTGTATTGGAATCGGGAAAAATATTGGAATCGTCCCATCACTAATTTTAATAACAAAAAAAAGCATTTTAGTATTACAAAAAAAATCAAAGATTCAATGGGTTTTATGAATTACATTTACTTAAACCAAATAATTGCTTCCTTTTCTTGTAGTAAAATGATCATAAATCTTAAAGGCATATGGAACCAAATAATGAAGAGAATGGTAAATTTAATCTTTTATTTCTTGAGTAAATGTTTAAGTCTTCTGTGACAGGAACTTAAAGAAGGTCAGAGAGTAGAGAAGAGTGAAGCCGTGTAGTTGGTCCAAGATTCCTGCTCTCAAATCCATGTCATTTTATGAATGCTGTGGCACCAGCGCCTTAAGCCAAATTGAGCGGCAGCTGTCATTAATTCTCGGCCTGTTAATCAATCTTAGAGGATTCTTCACTGTGGCCAGAAGCCAAAATGGAGAAATTAATTCAAGACGAGAAATTAAGTCTTGACAGAAATTCTTTACAAACTTTCTAAATAGTTGCTCATGCATTTAAACATAATCTTAGCGATTCTAACGTCGCATCCCTGCAGATTTGACTCCTCATGTGTGCGGATGAATATGCATGATGTTGTTGCAAAAGTTATTATTCAATATTGTTTTAGATTGAAATGATTTGTGGACTTTAATTAACCTAAGGAGAAACATTTTTATTAGAAACATTTTTTTACATAATAAATAAGAACAGTGAAAACGGACAATGAAAAATACTAATGAAATATTAAAAAATAAATCAATAAAGCGTTTTTCATGAATTTGATATTTAAGAAACATGAACAAATATTCTTAAAATGTGTTCATTCAATATGCAATTTCCTTTTCTCTTAGTTTTTCTTGGAAATGGGCCATCCTACCGGATCAGACATTCACATGCTATTTCAGAGACACTAACTGAGAGATCTTTTTAGGGTTATGAGTGCGATTACTTGTATCTCTCTTGCACTTGGTTCACCAGGTATATTCGCCAGGTTGTTTTTTAAAGTTCTTTTTCATGAGCCTAGTGGATTCTATGATTACTGGAATGATTGAAATATTCCTATGGTTTCAGTTTCCTTTTATGTTGTACATAAGATCTTGGTATTTAGAATATAACTATTTACAAAAGAAAATGCTATTTCAAACTTAAACATGACAGACCAAGAAAAGTGCTATTCTAAATTTTAGTGTGACAGATGAATGAAAATGCTATTTCAAAGTGAACCCTTACATACTTTATTTTTTATATTGGTTTGAAGAAATTTAATCAAGTGAAAAAAGTTTCATAGGGGTAATATAAAGTAGTATAAATTATTTTTTTGAAAAAATATATATTTATTGAACAAAAATAAATGATGTTGCAAATGTGCAACAAATTGCATAACAAAACACTACAATATATGCACATAAATAATCATTTTAAACTAGAGAATCATAAGATAATTTTTACTTACCATTATAATGACCAAATTTAAAGTTTAGGCTCTTGAATTAGGCAAATGACACACACCGATGACAATCGGCTGTGACATCGAAGATACTGGTTACCTATTTAGCGGGTGTGCTGATGCAACATCATACTAACACCTATGCATACTTGCCAACAGGCTCGTTGCAGATGTTAAACAAGTTGCAGTTTGACACATTTTCGTTGAATGTTATATTATAGAAGCATTTTGTTGGAATGTGTCATATTTGAAACAAAAAGCACTCAAGGGTTTAGCATTACAAGTTTTATAAAAATAATATCTTATATAAATAATATCGGTACTTTCTCAGATTAGGACCCATGCTTAAATCGACTTGGTGTTGGTACTTTCAGGATGTTTATGTAAACGGCCAAAACGTACCGAAGCGGTTAGCCAATCAAATTGCGAGAAAATAAGCAGGCAACATATCAACCGAACAAAACGTGTTTGTGGGCAACTGAAAAAGTTTGACAGAAATTAACAATTAATAAACTATTCATAGAGAATGATCTTTTGTAATAATTGAGCAAGAAAATTGTTTTTATCTTTATTTTATGATGAACTAGCATGCCTACCCACCGTTGACCGGGAGCATGGACCAGAAAATAGAAGAGTTAAAGAACGTGTCTATAACATCGTTTCTTTTAAAATTCATCTCCCTCTCTCCACCTCCCTCAACTTCATTTCTTTCCCAGTCAAGAAGGATTTTCCCTCATTCGACCAAGGACAGAACATATGCTACACTTTATCCGAAGGCCAAGAAAGTGTATTTTAGTTAGAGTTTCACACCAAAGGTCGATGGAAAAAATTTGCTCTGACTAATTTTGTTCCTGGCGACTCCCAAAGGAATGAATATTACAAATAAACTATGTCCATATGCTGAAAAAAAGAATATATCAGTTTAGTTTCTGACCTTTTGATACACACACATTTGAGAGAATTTGAATGCCTCCTAGACACTGTCCTTGAGTGTCTAATGTCTCTCTGTACAGGGGTTTGTCAGGACAACCTAGCATGAGGATACTCATCCCTACAAGTGAACCCTGACCAAATTTTTTAAATAACGTAGTATTTGAAGCCTAAATGAGATCCCTTTGGTATGACTACAAACCGGAGGAATGGTGCACCTTCTCCAAGTGATGTTGCCTCTAGTAACAACACTAAGCTTGATACTGCACCAGACTAGATTAATTCTTGTGCTGGAATGCGGTAAGACCAAGAGACCACAAATAAAGATATACTATAACATAGTTAACTGGTCAATTGGAGAGAGAAAATTAATGTTCTTACTTCGTTACTAACTCCACATTTGAGAAGTAAAAGGGAACTTTAATGGAATATTCGGATATCTATGTATCTTATAAAGAAATCAAGTGTTAGCCCCAAGATTTCTGAGTCAAACGAAAATGAAGAGGAATGCATCTGCCCTTCATATAATAGATGATAATTAAATTTCAGCTAAACTGATCGACCTAATATCATCTCTACCCAATCTTTTCTTAGATTAAAACACACAATTTTTTATCTGTTCAAACGCAACCATCATTTTGAAAGCCTTTCAAATGTAACTTTCTGTACCAAAAATCAAATGGAACTTCACTGAACAAAGTTTCTTTCCGAGAACATCGCATCTGTCGAACAAAATACTGTGAGGCTGCTTTTCAGCCGACTACAACGTGGTCGTCTTCAAGTCTAATGTAAACAAATACTTGATGATCCGGCTTCTTGGATAATCAATTCGTTTTAAGCATTCTTCTGTTTATTCCGCCCATTGTTTCTAATCTTCTCGTGGTAGCGATCATCGTCCAACTGACAATCTATTTAACCCTTATCCTCAAGTTCCACCATCTGGGCTTTTATAATCGGTGGCCCATTACTAAAAGAAAAAAACATTCTGCAACGCCCGGGTTTATACAGAACAAATTCTTCTTCTTCTTCATCATCATCATCCTACTAAAGTTGATTAAATCAATGTTTGTTTCCCTAACAAAATGTTATATAATTTAATCACACAAAATACATGTTAAAATATTCTTTAGTTTTTGGATTGTGTTACGTTTGAAAACAAAAACATTGTAATTGTCCTAATTAACTTTAATTTGCAATTAACTCACCAAATGACCCATCTCTTACAAAATTTATGTCTATTACGCTCTTCTTCTCTCACTGTATCTTGTTTGACCACCCCCCACTCATCTTTTACAGTGTCTGTCACTCTCTTTCTCACTGTGTATTAACAGTTAAAAGAATGAAAACATTGGAACAGTCCACTATAAACAAAAGGGAATATCACCTCATTTATTAATGATTTAACCCATAGCTGAGATAGAGAGAGAGAGGAGGAGGATATAACACGAGCAGAAAATGACTAATTTGGGATGTTCTTTTTTTAATTCTTAAGTGTAACTTGCTTTGCAAACTAACTTTTTTCTGATTCAGATAATCTAACTAAAACTGAATGGTTAACTCAACGGGTCACATTTTCGTCTGTTATCTAATTTATTTATACATATATTTTTATTTTAATAGCAAAAAGATCATTAGAATTTTTTTTAAAATAAAACCTAATTAAGCAGAAGAATTCTGTTATTTTTAACAATGTTTGCTTATATATATATATATATATATATATATATATATATATATATATGTGTGTGTGTGTGTGTGTGTGTGTGTGTGTATTTGTAAGTGGATGTGATGTAGCTGACATTGCCCTGGTGTCAAATATAACTGAAAATTTAGTTACAATGTCACAGATCCCAAATTCACGAAAATACAAAATAAATATTTATTCCGAACTAAATTAGAGGAGGAGAGAAAAGAGAATGGGGAGGAGGGGAAAGAGAAAGTGAGAGGGGAGAAAGTGAGAGGGGAGAAAAGAGAAAGAGAGAGGGGAGAAGGGAAAGAGAGAGGAGAGAAGGGAAAGAGAGAGGAGAGAAGGGAAAGAAAGAGGGGAGAAGGGAAAGAAAGAGGGGAGAAGGGAAAGAAAGAGGGGAGAAGGGAAAGAGAGGGGAGAAGGGAAAGAAAGAGGGGAGAAGGGAAAGAAAGAGGGGAGAAGGGAAAGAAAGAGGGGAGAAGGGAAAGAGGGAAGAGAAGAGAGAAGAGAAAGAGGGAAGAGAGAAGAGAAAAGGGGAAGAGAAAAAAGAATAGGGGAAGAGAAAAAAGAAAAGGGGAAGAGAAAAAAGAAAAGGCGAAGAGAAAAAAGAAAAGGGGAAGAGAGAAAAGAAGAGGGGTGAATAAGAGAGAGAAAGATTGAGTGTAAAGGGGAGGAAGAAAGGGCAAGGAAAAAAAAGGTAGGCAATAACGAAACATCATCATGAAGTGGCGAAAGTAACCCAACAAGAGATGCAGCAGAGTGTGCATTTCTAATGATTGAAAAGGAAAACCAACATTTGTAATGAAACACTGAGTTGGACTGATGCTTGCATTGTGTGCACGTTTCGGTTTGGGGTGAAACAGGCCATGGCCCACTCAGTGGAAATCTTCCATACGCCACAGATAGTGCACAAGGTCTTATAACAGATGCGTCAGTCAGGTACAATGGCACTCTGTAAAAGCGAAGATCCGAGAAAGTCTGATGACAATAGACGAAACCCCTTCCCCTCCATCCAGCCTACCTTCGCATCTTTGGACCCTCCTTGTAACAAGCTTAGTTCAAATCAGTTTTCGATTGTCCACGGATACTGTTGAGTCATGGGCGAAGGAAAGGGCAGGAAAACCTTAAGAGAAGAGGAGAAGGGCTTCCGCTTATACTACTCCTTTCATCCACTGACCAAATTGGTCATTAGACCATTTCTTTTCATATGAAGACTGGAATCTTTTTGTGGAAGATTTCCACCTGGATGATCAAGAACATGTCTTAGTTTGGCATCGTCGCAGACGGAACGGTAAGGACTAGACGGGCATCCGGTTCTGCAGAAAATTGGAAGGTTAAGAGTCTAATAGAGAAAATAAGAGGAAGAGGAAGATTGGTTTAAGCTTGTATGGTAGAGGTGGGATTAGTAGGGGTAGCAGGCTCACTAGAGTTTTATTAATACGAACCCTAACCCCCACACATAATCAAATCTTACACTCAAAGTTCACCTCGACTCCTACCTTACATGGCCAATAATGATATTTAACCCAGCTAATAGAAGCAGTCATGCACAAGAGAGATCAGCTGAAAGGAAATCGCGGCCATTCTAACAAGGGGTTTAACGCAATGCTTGGATAGAAACAAAGAGAGAAATCTTCATTTGTATTTGTAGTAGCAAAACAATGGTATCCAGAACAAGGAAGCAATTTTATGAGATGGTTCCTTAGAAATTAATGATCACACTTATGTTGAAATTTATATTCGTCTTTTTGCTTTCATTTTTGTCTCATTTATTGACCCTCCACCCCTCAACACCACCACATTTAAAATCTTTTCTCTTGATTTCTTGCAAGAAAATATTTATACTTTAGAAAAGATAATTCAATGAAGGAATATATGTATTTAAAAAAATTGTTTTAAATTTAAATCCCATGAATACTTTCGAGTTTTTGTTTTTAACTCTAAAATTTAGAACTAGTAGAATACCCATCTAAAGACGAGTATAAGCAATAGATATAACATTATTTTAAAATTTTTATGTTTTTTCTTTCTGTGGGTGGTATGGTACCGTTTCGGTGTCCACTCCCATTCTAATGGTAAAGTTTACAACAACAAAAATAATGTGGCCACGTTACTCTAGAACACATATTCTGTTGCCTAGAATATATATTCCATAGTTCATAATGATAAGTTCACTAGTTTAGGATTTTACAAAGCACATACATATTATTGACACTCACGCGCGCACAAATCCTTTTAAAAATCTATTAATATAACATAAAATTTTATATAGAGCAATTCTTTTCTCTATTAAATTTTTTGTATCCAACATATTTTAAAAGTGTTTTGGGAGAAGCTGCACCCCGTAAAGTGCAAAGATGCAATAAAGTAATGCACCCATGTTACTCACCAGGTTGCCGAGAATATATATCCCAAAATTCAGAATGATCGGTTCACAAAAAAATAAAACATAAAAAAATATAGGAGTTGACACATCATAGAAAACATTATTTTCGTAAAATTATTTTAAGTTAGAACACCAAATAATGTCATAATTTTTTTATTTATTTATTAAATGAATCAAATAATTTATTTAAATTTTTGTCTGAGACTTTCAACGTGATACGTCTTTTTCAAAGAATACTTTTTTCTCTTCATTTCTGGTATTAACTGTGAGGATAAAGCAAAATATACGTTGTATTTTTATGTCTATAAAATATACATACATGCATAGATTATAAAATGGGAACGCTCGGGTTAATGGTCTTGTGCCAGACAGGCTAACGTGGATACGAAACGAGAAATAAAACAAAGCGAGATTAACATTTCAAACAGGATACTAGTGTGCGGAGCACACACTGAGGAGATTTAAAGGATCAAGCAATCACATGTGATTGAAACACGCTCAAACAACGCTTCATCTGAACTTTCTCCTTAGCTTGAACCAGACCAACGAAGATAAAGGACATAATAAAAAAATATATCCGTGTATTTTCTTAATGTCGGCCTATGCCCCTTTATTTTTACTGGTTTCAAAATGTGAAAGGCGTTGTCGCAAAAATGAAGAAAGAAAGGATTTTCATAGATTACAATTTATTCTAGTAGACTGTATTTGTACAGTCCTGCCTTAAAAACGCAGTCAACTCCGCGATCCCTGCTGGAGGAAGTTAAAGATGGAATGTCTGCTCACTTTAATCTAGGAGAGTAGAAAGTAGATCTTGGGTTTACTTTCGGCAGCCTTGCAACTCTCGCTTCCTTTATTTTGTCCTTTAGTCCTCACATTCCATGACCGATGTTTCTGACAAAGGGGGAATAATTGCTGTTTTCTGTGTCGGAATCTATCCATCTTACACTTCTCGTTGGTTAGTTTTTTACATTAAAGTAGTATATTTTTTAGCTTCTTACATCAAGTGGCTTCATGCTTTTTCTGAAGAGATTTCCATAAAAAAAATAAAACAAACACAAATCTCGTTCCATTCTTTTTTTTCAATTCTCTCTCGATCAGTGACATAATTCTGAAAATCGTTTGAATCATATTCCTAAAATCGGCATACCTAAAACTACAAACAATAAAATGTGTATTTTCATATTCGTCTAAACCTTGAAATTATCAAACAATCACATTCCACCCCTGACCTATATCTCGTTACAATCTAAGTTATAATTCTTATTTACTATCTTCCTTTTTTGATCAGCCCAGGTTAATCTTGTTACACAAATACCGAGTGTGGGTGATTGTTTCCCCCTGTGCAGAGAGTTGCTATTCCACATGAATACAAGGTAGATACAGCATCAAGATTTGAGGGCTGGAATTTTTGAATAAGTGATACTTACGTTTGGCAATCACAGAATACAACACAAACTGCAAAAGAGTGGGAGAGATTTCCATCTTGAAATACTTACCTGCAAAAAAAAAGACAAAAACAAAAATACAAAATCTTAAATCCATTAAAGTCTTTCAATAAAATCATACATCCATAAGAAAAGTGAAAACGTTGCTAAAATAATGAGTCACTGGCCACACATATGTCTTCTTGGCTCATCTTGTTTTGTAGTAGATCAAAAAAATTAAAAATTAATGATTTTTTTTAGAAATTTTGTTGAGGCGAAAAAAAACATTCTGTATAGTTTGTGTATGTCTTTCTCCTCCATTTTCCGAGGAGACAGACATAAACAGAGGCTGAAGAGAGTCCGGCATAGGAGACCAATTATAGGTCCCTTTTGTTTGGATTTGAAACTGGCAGTACCAATGCTGTCTTAATCTTCTGTAATTATATATATAAACTAGCAAACGTATTTCATCAATAATGATGGACTTTTACAAACAGAATTTTAAAATATAAAAAAACAAAATCATGTTTTTTTTGCTGCCGAAAATATATACATTATCTCTAAAAATGTGTCTTCGTAATTGAACGATTTTTATAACTTTTGTTAACTTGGCCCTCACATTACTTTTGTTACCTGACTGGTGTTGAAAAAACTTAAGACATTCTCATTTACTTTTTGTTTAAATAAATTCTTGCAGATGTCAGTGTAGGAATAATCTTTACTTTGTCAGTCAACAAGTTACAATTTTTCTTGTAGAGAATGGATATGGTGTTGGCTATGTTACTTTTTAAAATAATTTCAGAGTGCTCAAGAACCGTGATTGGCTAGTGGGTTTTAAACCAATCTTTGTTACTATATTCAGTTACTAAATAATAATCGGTTAACAAACTACTAACCAATCACAGCTCTCAAGTCTTTAGAAATTATTCTATGAGAAGTAACATATCTGTACATTAACACAAACTTAATATTTCAAATGTCATTTCGTAATTTCTATATGAATCTTAAATTTGGATTTTAATATGTTCTGATGCAATCATAGACTGCTAATATCATGAAACAACAATTTTAAGGGAGTAAATTGAAACACAATACTAAGAAAACATTTGAACCTAAAATTAGAGAATCTTCTTTTTACTTCCGCCTCTCTTTCGTCTTTTTACTTCCGTCTTTCGTCTTTTTACTTCCGCCTCTCTTTCGTCTTTTTACTTCCGCCTCTCTTTCGTCTTTTTACTTCCGCCTCTCTTTCGTCTTTTTACTTCCGCCTCTCTTTCGTCTTGGAAGTAATAGATACTGGTTACTAACAGCCATTCGATTTATCTCATCTCTTGTGAAAGTATTTGTGAGCATATTTAGATTTATTGTGCAGATGACTACTTTATTTACCATTTAAAGGATTATTTACCGTGCTGGTATAACTAATATATCTATTACGAATAGAGATTTGGTATCTCTCTGAAGCCGAAGCCATACTATTACTTCTATTAATGTACTATCTTTCAATGCTCAATTCAATTGTCTGTGTTGGGGGGGGGGGCAGTACAGTATATTTTTTGTTGGCCATCCTCCCAGGCATTACCTCTTCCGGTTTGGGAAGGGGTTAGTGTAGTATATGTTCGGCTGTCATACCACTCCTAGGAATTACCTCCTCCTTTTTGGTGAGTGTAGTGTAGTATCTGTTCTGTTGTTATGAGACAATCTTCCCGGTGTGCGTGAACAAGAAATTGTCACAACCGGCTGTTCATAAGCAAACTCAACACTTACATTATAGCAAAAATATGCGACCGGAGGTGGGGGGGGGCATACATTTACTAATACTATTTTATTTTGGGTTTGACCTATTATTGTCTGATTATTGTATTACCTCACCTTGATTTGTCTTGATGTACATGTTTGGTGATTATTACTGTATTGTATCTCAATTTTGTATAACTATATTCTCTTCCTCAACATGAGACATACAAACAACGCAAGTCCACGTTGCTTAACTCTTTGCTATAAAACAATAAAGAAAACATTCAAGACAGTTTAGATATTAAGCATAAAATACGAACGGCCGGATATTATTACTATAATTATTACTATATTATTACTAGAATTATAAAACATTTGTTCAGTAGCAAACCGAGAAAGAGAAAAAAAAAGTCTGTCAATTTGACATTTTTTTATGAGCTCGTTTTTTTTGTCATCAAGAGTCTAGCCTTACTGGCCTTAACATTGGGTTTCAAATTCAGGTATAATATATGATGGCATAATGGTAATGTCTAACCTTTTTTTCTGCTAACAACCATGCCCTTGTGTTGTAACAATCTTTAATGTTATGAGAGGCTAATGGACATGACCCCTGAATATCTTTTTTTTTCCTGACTAACCTCTGAACACCTTATCTCTTTGCATTGGGACAGGGTGCACCTCTGCTGAATATCACAATTTGCATATTTACTATTGTCTACGCAAAAGCGTCATTAAATTGCATAACCTGTCCTTAAGACTACTTACCCAAGTGCACAATAACACTTCATCCACAATAAAGACTTGACCCCTTGACTCCAGATATCTGGCCCCTATGTTAAGCAACCGAGCAAACAGAGAGACTGGATACTCAATATTGAAAGCATGACATGTCAGAACATTCCTGACCCCCAACTCCTCTTTCATATTCATGATCTTATCCTTGTCCAACAACCTGTCCGCCCAATCCTCAATTTCCCTATTATAGCTTGTTTAGAATTCAAATATGCTACCTGTCAAAAATACTAAAACCCTGAAGGATTGTATAGTCACATTGGAAGGCGACAATGGTGATGTGGATAACGACGTGGACTGATGATTTCGGTGTACCAAGTTCGAATCCAGTCGTTTTCTTTTGCACCACTTTTACTTATGCATGTTAGCAACCTTCATGTGGTCACTTCTGTAAGTAATTAGTTCTAGGAAGAATCAGAGAAAATCAATGCCAACAACAGAATAAAGCTGGTCAAGAATAATACCATGTTGATTCATACGAATTTACTTTAGTCGCGCTGACTGTCCACTGAATGTATGCTATGTTGGTGGGCCATGATAAAAATGGTCAAGATTTATTAAAAAATTCAGTTAGCTATCTGTTGTAGACCTGTAAGGGATCCGGAAAGAAGACGCGCACACGGGATTAAGTGAAACAAAGTATATTGAAGTAAGTATAAATACAGCATATAAAGAGAGTGGTTGAACGTCTGTCTGACTGGTAGCATTAGACTGGAGTAGTTCAAACAGCGAGAGGCATGTGGTATTTATAGTGAAGTGGAAGAGTTCATATAATCCGTAAGTTAGGTAGCATAACACTATCAAAAACTCCTCTTGTAGCATTCCTCTTTGAAAACGAAGCTCATCTCTATTTATATAAAGTCAGGTATGTGTATATGTTTATACATTTCAATATACAGGATTCACTCCTAAACTAATTAACTGATCATTCTGAATTTTGTAACACAGCTGCTAGGCGGAAGGGATTCAAAGGTGGGCTATATTTAGCTTCTTTTAGTTCTGTGCAAAAACAAACAAAGAGGGGTGGACACCCTTCCCAAAAGTTAAGACACCTCCGATTTATGTTAAATTTTAACAATAGGTATCAGACATCAATTCATAAATATTCTCCAAATATCAATTTCTTTAGGGCATTTTAAAGGGATTTTAGGAGACACATGTGCACAACCTCCCATTTGAAAATTCAAATGTATTAGATTTGCATTAAATTTGATCAATAGTTGTTAAACCCCAATTAGGCAAAATTTATTCTTAAGTTCTGTTAAGCATGATCCCTAAATTTTAGACATTTTCTAGAATCATGTAATGGATTTAAAAAAAAATTGGAATACGGATTTTTAAAGACAGTATCAGTTGGATAGGCTGACTGTATGTCTGAGACGTTATTGGTGCAGAGAAAGATATGTTAAAGTGTATTATTATATCATTTTTTTCCTAGAAAGTTTTGAGAGTTGATTTGGAATCATTTTGATTTTAAATCCAGAGTTGAATATTCAAAAACAAAACAATGTGATGCGGTATTTTTATGATTCATTTCGTACAGACTAAAAAGAAAGAAGACGAGACCAATCTAATTTTTTTTAAATCAGTATAAAACAAATATATTCTCATGTCTGTAACTAAGCAAGTAAATGCAAATGGGCTCATAAATTACAGAATCATCCATTGATATTTCTAATAAAAAAATTTATAAAGTTGCTTTTTTTTAAGTGAAGGGGAATAATTTATTATCTTCAAACTTGAAATTACTGCAACCTCATTGGAGCAATAATATAAATTGCTAAACAGACTGACTTTATACCAAATATATCTATGAAGTTCTTTATAAACAACTTGTTTGTGTGGTTGTATGTACTAGACATACAGATTGAGTCAGAACTAATCGAGAAGCCAAATCAATTTTTGGGTCAAATACTAATAAAGAAGCTGAAGAGAGCCGGATGGCTAAGTCCTTCCGTGTTTGAAACCGACGATACGAATGTTGTACTAATTTTTCTGTACGAAAATAAATAAATATTACGCTCTTAATTTTTTATTTTTTAACTTTAATTCTTAATTAATCGAGCACTCTGCTGGGATTTTTCCTGCTATATTACAAAGAAGTTATATATATATATATATATATATATATATATATATATATATAAATATATATGATTTTTGGTTTGGTTCCAAAAAATCCAACAGAGTGCCCAATTATTAAATAATAAGAGCATAATATTATTGTGTTACAGAAGATCAGAAAATATCAAACAGGGTATCATGTTTGGTATGTTCTAATCTTCTCTAACACAATAAAATAAATAAATATATATAATCGATCGAAAAGAATGCTTTAAAAAGAAAGTTTTGATTTTTTAAATATTTTTTCCTGATGTATCATTGTCTAGAAGATTAAGGACATGTTAATCCCAAGAGAAAACTTGATTATCTGGACAATTGAAGAAACAGCTGTTTAAAGGAGCCTATTTGCTGGAGAATAAAGATATTGTTTTTTTTTACTTTATTTTTCTCTCCTCTCTCGCATATATATATATATATATATATATATATATATATATATATATATATATATATATATGCGTTTTATTTAAATACTATACACTTAAGCTTTATTTCAGATTTCAAGTACCTAAATTCAGATGACATGTACCCACTTAGATGGTTTTTCCAGAAACGCGTCCAGTGAGAGTCCGAAGACTACCCTGGTTTTTATTAGCAGCTTTTTTTTTCTTAAAGTTATTTGAAACCTGTGTACCTGAAATGGATGCTTAAGTGTATAGTATGTAAATAAAAACCCATATTTTGCTCTTGTTTTTATGAATGGGCACTTTGGTTGATTTTTTTTTTTACATCAGATACACACTCGCAAGATCTAGGAACATTGATGAAGCATATTAGTTGAAACATATGCCTATGGATTACTATATATATATATATATATATATATTTCTGGAGTTGGTATCTATACTCTGTGCTGATGAAGAGACTCAATATCAATAAATACTCATATCGTCTCAGAAACGATCGTACACAAACTGTTTATGTTGAATTCTTGGTACGTGAGTAAATAATTATGTCATAATTAAGTTTAGATAATATATATATATATATGTATATCGTCAGGCTAAATGCATTTAGCCTGACGATTCCACCCGGGGATGAAACACGGGAGCCTCTGTGTAGCTTGATTGCCATATATATTTTCATTGCTTACTATATATATATATATATATATATATATACATATATATATATATATATATATATACATATATATTACTATTTCATGTATCCACATAAAATTTTATAAAGAGATATCATTTTTTATGTATCAGTTTTCAGGATTTACTTCGACAGTGCTCGATACATAAGTAGAGCTATGTAGTAAGTTATGAAAATATATTTATGGCAATTAAGCTACACAGAGGCTCCCACGTTTCATCCCCGGGGTAAATCTTCAGGCTAAAGATTTCCCCGGGGATGAAACGCGGGAGCTTCTGTGTAGCTTAATTGCCATAAATATATTTTCATAACTTACTAATATATATATATATATATATATATATATTACTTGGAAACAATATACATAAAATATTGTTAAATTTCCCATTCATTACTAAAATCTAATCAACGTTTCCTAAGAAATATTTGGTATTGAACCATGTTTATTAAAATGGCTAGTTCTGTTAACTTGACCAAGAGAAATATTTGATTTCTGGTAACACTTCCCTAATCCCCATAAGAGCATCTCAGGAATCCTCCTAAGCAAGTAAATTCTTACCTTTTAGGATTCCAATTCCAATTGATTCATGAACCATTCAGAGAAATGTATGAAGACGGTAAATCATCAGATGTTTCCCTAAATATCCCATTGAGAGACAGGAAAAATGTCCAAAGCACATCTCGTTGGAAGCGCCCCTGTCTCGCCCCGTCGATAAAGGACCGATTTCTCTAATTTCATTCACAATGTTAAAATCTCTCCCATATCTTTAGATTGCTTCCCCACTGCACAATTCCTTCCTTCCAGCCGTCAGTTATTAAACCTGATGAATTATCTTGCACGTTCACCCTAGATAGCCGTAATAGTCTGAGATCAAGCCAAAGGTCATTCTGGCCATCCACCCCTTCGGCCGTCATCATTTATAGCGGCTGATATCTATATTCTTGTCAGTTAAGACTTGGAATGGCGAAAGGATTTATCAGGATTAAGCGTGTCCGGCTGTTTAGGATAAAATGTCCCATGGTGAGGTGCGACGCAATGCTAAAAAGTGTTTCTTAGTCTGAGTCACGAGATTATAGGAAAAGATTTCAATAAAATATCAAATAAAACATTACGAATCAGACAGAAAACGACGTCCACTTGAGAGAAATGGATACACTGGCTTTTCTCCTGTGTCTTAACAAATTGGCAAAATTTGTCGCGATTAAATACGATTTGAATATGATTAGGAATTAAATCCTGTTGTAAAGAGTTGATTCTAAATATGAGTACTGAAACGATCCGCCATCATTATTTCTGTCGGTTCATGTAAGAGAAATGATCTATGTAGTTATCAAACGAGCAGGGATACCCAGCATTTCCCAGATCAGTCCTCTTAAGTAATCAAACTATGCCCATCTCACCCAGCGTTTCCAATCTTCTCATATTATTGTTCATCATCCAAACTGACAATCTCATTAATCCTTGTTCTCGAGTGGCTTTTGGCCTCGGTAAGTGATGACTCATTAGTACAACAACTATATCGTCCTGCTCTCAACAAGCGCATACAACAGGACTTTCTACAAACTCCAGAGGCATTTTAGTTTCATTTTTTCTGTACTTGATCAATATAATTTGTTTAAGTTTTATTCAATGTTAGTGTCTACCATCTTTACTCTATAATAAAGACCAATGTGTATTTATATATATATATATATACTTCCATCCCGTCACACAAAAGTCAGCGAGTAAAACACATGCCTTTTTCTAGCCCTGAACGAAACCATTTTTAGTGGTGAGGAGAAGCATGAAAGCAAATAGCAAATCAGACAACCACCTCAGACTTACTCCGCCGCCTGAAATTAATACGGAAGGAAATCCTCCACTCTATAATAAAAAAGTCAATGGTGGGTTTTTTTCTTTAGGTCATCAGAAATGATGATTCAAAATATATTTCTAACATAATTCCAGGATTTAATGAATATTTCAATAATGTATCTAGATAAATACAGAGTGCGAACAGTGGCGAAGCATATTGTTTTCCATCATTTTTGACGGGTGATGTACACTAGTATAAGATAGTTGTATTGCACACATGAAGGTAGATTTCCACCACAAAAATCCATGTATTATAATTAAAAGAGTCACAGAATTTATGAACGTTACAATGTCACTATCAATCAAGTACAACGTCTAAGGTTAATAAACTTATAAAGCTGAGGTTCTCATGTCAAACACCTGCTGGATATCTGGGGAATATTGATACTTTTTACCTCATCAATTGATGACGTGTTCAGATACTTTTCTTCTTGCGCAAATAGCGAAACACTCATAGAAAGAGGAGTAAGAACCCAACGTTTCCACTTATTACAACATTACACAATATATTACGCTTAATTATGGATCAATTTCCTTATCCATGAGTTGCTTCTGGCTATCTTCAGTAGAGTTTAAAAGCTCCTATTTATACGGACTTTACATGACGTTTCTTGTTTACAAAGTCCTAAACCACAACTTTTAACTCTCACTTGAAATCTTTCAACCAATGTCACATTCAAGAAATCAGATGTATCTATATTTCATACACGAGGACATGTGAAACTAAGGTCAAACCTTGTAAAACATGCTTAAGTATCTTTGTACATTTGTCAAATCATATCACAAGCATATTACTGCTAATAATACGTAGCACTAATAAGTAATAAGAATAATAGTTAATAATATACAACAGTAATAAGAAAAAAGTATAATAGCTAATATGTAGCACTAATACTTAATAAGCAATAATAATAACTAATAATATGTCATACTAATAAGTAATAAACAATAAGTATCATAACTAAAAAGTAATTTGAAACGCTAAGTAATATGTAACATTATATATATATATAATTCGTCGAATTCTATTTTTCGAACTGTCTTCATTTTGTGAGTAGCCGGAGATTTAGGATGGATTATAAGGGCTTTCTTCTAAACATTAATGGTCTATGTCAATGAAACCATGGTACGTCTTTAGAATAGGTAATGTATAGTATTTAAATAAATATAGCTCTCACATTCTGACGATCGGGAACTTTATTGATTTCTTTTCAACATACCTCAAGGCACTATATATATATATATATATATATATATATATATATAAATATATCTAATTAAATATTAAAGTGTTTTATATCTACAGACGACAGAGTTCCGGACTGACACCCTCATCAGTGCAGGAAGTGGTGGTTTCAGGCGGTCGTATGGGCTCAAATGCAGTTTTCAGATTCAGCCTCGAATTAGGAGCCTAACGCCCAGACTTACACGGCCATGAGAAATCATCGCAGACAGTAATTGAAATTAAGGTACACTTACCCAGGAGGTGGGGATAAGTGTCATGATGTCAATATTGTTCTATGTATATATATATATATATACACACCCATAACCAGATATATTCTGAAGTTATGTTACAGAAGGATACAACAGTGGACTTTGCATATGTCCCCCTAGTTACATATAATATATGAAAATTTATGTTTGTTTGGTGATCTTGTTTTACGTCATATCAACCTTTTCTGGTTATTTAATGCCGAATACGGTCATTTTGGTAAAAGTTTTTATGCTTCAAGTTCCATATATCTTCAAATATTTATTCATGGTGTTTCGTTTGGTTGTTTTGTAGGAGAAAATAGTTTTGTTTTTTTTCGTTTTGGCTTTGCAGAACATGATTGAGGAAAAAAACAATAACATCAACGTTTGGTGCATTCTTTGGTCGGGAAGCCGTTGAAAATATATATATCATTAGATATAATAAGTAACAATAAGAAATATGTAGCACTAAGTTCCAAAGGGTTAGAGTGAGAAACGTTGCACTTGAGTAAATTCGTATGAATCAGCATGGCACAATATTTTTGACCGTTTTGATTCTGTTCTTGCTTGCCCCAATTCTTACTAGAATCAGATACTTACAAGAGAGGCCACGTGAAGGTTGCTAATATCCATAAGTGAAAGTAGGGTATTTTTAATATTAGTACCCGAGCTAACTTTGACTCCGACCCTAATGACGAGATCAAAGTTAGCTCGGGTCCTAATCTGGAGAAGCACCGAAAGTATTACTATACAAGCGAATGGATTCAACCGTGGCACACCCAGATGGTCAGTCTGTATAATTATTCACTTCACCACAACACAACGTAGCTTTGTATTCGATTATTTAGGTTTAAACAGATAAAATGTTGTTTGATATTTGGTCGCTGATGCATATTTTATCATTGCATTGGTATTTTTCGATGATTTTCATGTCTTTGTTGCTTCGTTTCTTTATGTGTCTTGGGTGTGTCTTTGGTCAGGTGTTCATCTATTGTTCGCTAACATTCCAAAAGGTCTATTTGGGAAACTTTGTTTTTGGTACAGACTATCAACTCAGCAAAGTGAGTTCAGTCTTCGATCAAGGCTGTTGAGTTGATTTGCACAAACACGCTTAAGAATAGATCCATGAATACATGTCCTTTCCATGGCCGTGCCTAAAAGGCTATTTTAAGGGTGAGATACCGATAAATCTAATTTCAAAGTTAAGCGTCACAGACCAACTTACAGACAGAGCATCTTAGAGAGATGCTTTGACGTACAAGGTACGAATAGACAAGATGAAGTCTTTCTATACACCATCGTTATTTTCATAGAAGGTGCTCGCTTCTCAGAGCAACTCGGCTTATTACGACAAATGCCAAAAATTCCTCCATGTGCCGAACATCAAACAGAATTTCCATGAACATAGTTTCTTTCCAAGAATTTCCCATCCGTGGAACATGTTTCCACAATATTCATTCTCTGAGGGCTACAACATGGTAATCTTTAAATCTAATGCCAATAAGCATTTGTGATAAACCGTCCTCATAAGTCATCAAATTTTATTCATTATTTTAAATCCACTCATAATATTCATCATCATTCAACCCTTTATCCTCGAGTGACTTTCAACCTTCATAAGTGGGGACTAATTAGAAAAAATAAAATAGAATAATAACCCCTAAATCTAATTTTGTTTTAAGATAGAGTAATTAACAAAAGACAACATTCCTGATTTCTGTTGTTTAACTAAACATTTGAAGTCAAATGGAATTTCCATGAACAGAGTTTTTTTCAGGAACTTCCCATTTTTGGAACACATTGTTATGGGACTTCAATCCAATGTAAACAAATACTTGTTACGCCATCCTTTTAACCCTTAAATGTTTTTGTTTTTTTTAAATATGCTATAAATTGATTATCCTTTGCTTAAATTTACTTTAAATAGGTTTCACAGTTCCAAATTGAAGGTAAATAACTCTTAGCAGTCATTGTGATCCGAGTTCTGGTACATATTTCATCGTTTTTATAATGGTTAGATGACTTTTTCCGCGAGCATTATTTCCAAAATGTCTGTTTTTATGATAATTCTAATAATTCGTAACTTTTAACTAACGGTAACTTTTATTTAATAAAAATAACATAATATTAAAGTCTTTTTGTCAAGTTTTATACAATCTTCCAAAACGTATAAGGATTATAAACATCTAAATGAAAAATGAATGTTGAGCTGTTTTTAGTAATTCCTTACAGGAACGAGGCTCTGCACTTGGAAAATTTTCAACATAATGCTAACCCTTAAATGCTTTATTTTTTTTATTGGTTTGACATCGAATATACTGATTACCTATTTATGCTACATCATATCAATACCTACTAACACTTGCCAATGGGCTCGTTGCAGATATAAAACAAGTTTTGTTGAATATTATATTAAACAGGCATTTTGTTGGAATGTGTCGTAGTTGAAACAAAAAACATTTATGGGTTAAGTAATCAAATTTAGCCCCTTTTTCAATCCTCTCATAATATTGTTCATCATCCAAGTGATAATGCCATTAACACTTATCCTCGAGTGGCTTTTGGTAAGTGTGGGCTCATGAGCATCAAATTAAAAAAAAACTATTTTGTATCAAGACAGAACAAAAATTATTAAAATGGAGAAAAGTAGCAGACTTGGAAAGGAATTACCAAGAAATGATCTTGTTGCTCGTTCTTGCAGTTTGAGATGAAATAGTTGAAGAAAAAAGCTATGGTTGGTCAAAACAAAACAAGATTGTGACCTTTTTTGTAAAATGAATTAAGCCCAAACAATCTATTTATTTGAATACATTTAAGTTATAAATGTTCAATCAATTTAGCTTAATCAGTGATCAATTATTGCATCATCATGATATTCGGTTTAACGTCCATTTTACATGCTGACATGGATTGAACGGCTTTAAGAAATTGACGACTTCCAAGGTAACCTATTCCTGACCAGGTCTTTATTAATCCATCTTTCTGTCATGTCAATTTTTATCACTTCCTCCCATGTTTTCCTTGGCCTTCCCCTGCGAATAGAACATGCTACCTAAGCTGTTCTTAATCTACTAACCCAAAAACTCTTATTCATTCTTTCAACGTGGCCATACAATCAAAGTCTACTCTTCTGCACACATCTCCCTATACTGTCTACATTTAATCTTCTTCTGAGGTCATCAGATCTTAGCCTGTCTTTAAGACTCAAATTACACACCCATCGTATCGTTCTCATATCATTTTGTTTATGCAACACATGTCCTCAACCCTCACTGGACAGGTTTCACTTCGATGCATCATCACACTGCATACGCATGCCTGATACACTCTTCCCATGGTTGGTAATGGTAATGCTCTGCTTGTTAGTAATGGCAGAAGTTCCCTGAGCTTACTCCATCCACTCTTAATTCTTTCAATCGCACTAGCATCTGTTCTACCCTGTGCTCCAATGGTTTCACCAACGTAACAAAACTTCTCGATAACCTCAATAGCTTCACCATCCAGATACACTTTCTCAACATTTCATTCATCTCTATTGTCTTACACTTCTTACACACAAATTGGTAAACCTTTCAATAATTCCACTGCTCCCAAAGCTCACAGGTACGCCCCCCCCCCCCCCAAAAAAAGTGAATTACATCCTTTCCACAAACTGAGCAGGGGAGCTTTCCAACACTACAATTTAGTCTTGGTAACATTCACTCTCAGACCTCTACTTTCCATAGTATTCCTCCAAGTCTTTAACTTAACAAGTAAGTCATCCATTGCTTCACAGGCAAGTAATAAATCATCAGCATACAGCATCTCTTGCAAAGTAAAGATAATCACTATCATAATGATCAGCTAGAAAATATGAATTGAGAATACAATTATTTTTGCATCCATGCATCTCTACAAGAATCTGTGTTGATTGGTTGGTCTGTCATGCTTAAGTTTGAAATAGAATTTTCATTGGTCGGTCACACTTAAGTTTAAATTACTTTTATGAATCTATTTCAGCTGTTTTCTAAAGAAAATTAAACGAAGGCGAGATATTATTTTGCGTACATTAAAAAGATTTCTCTGATGAACACAGAACAATCGTTTTGCTCTTATATCTAATTTAGAAGACCAACAATTATATTTCTACATTTCATTTTATCTTTATCTCTAATAAAAACCAGTGTGTATATTTTTGCATATTTACATATAGATATATATCCGTCCCGTCACACTAGTTAGCAAGTAAAAGAAAAAAGGTAAATTTTTCTAATCTCTGGACGAAATCATTTCAAGTGTGAAAGGGAAGCGAGAAACCAAATAAAGAGTCAGACAACCCCCTCCCGAAAGAAATCTTCTACTCTAAATAAAAAGTCAATGGTAGGTTGTTTTTTTTCTTTAGGTCATCACAAATTATAATAATCTATATGTGAAAATTTAAATTGATGACATAATTCTCTGATTTTATATGAATATTAGTGCAAACACTGGTGAAGCATAATTTTTTCCCGTCATTTTTGACGGATCGTGTATACTAATTTTACAGAATAAAACTCCTTTCATTACGTAAGTATATCCAGCGCCCCCTCCCCCAAACGTAATTATTAACATCATAAAGCCAAGCCGAAAAATTATAAGCAATTAACGTCTAAACAGTAATGGGCAAATGCGGAATAAATTATTTGTAATTTTATTTATTTACTAATATATAAATATATTTAACATGTATTAAAAATATCACCAGAAATATGCAAATTAACCTGTCTACCGTAACTTTCGAAATATTGGGTTATCATTTACTGAAATACACAGAACAAAAAAAGGGGCAAAACACACATGTGCAAAAAATAAATGTTACCAAAAGCAATATAATTTACTTTTACCTGTGGATAATTTTATTTGTGTTTTAACTAATTTTAAAGAGTGTTTTTGTTAAAAACAGTGTTGATTGTTCAACTAGAACGACAAAAACAAGATGCCGCTGATAATCCCTCCACGAGGACTCCTGATAATGGCTCAAAAATCGAAAATTAAACAAAATACTGGTAGAAACACATCAAATAAATGTCACCAATCGTGCAAAAATGTAATGTTATTGTTTAATTTTTGATTTTTTGAGCAGATATCAGTGTCGGCTTCTGACCGTCATCTTTTTTCCGTTCTAACTGAACAGTCGACATAATGTTTGTTTTAAAAAAAAAACGCTTTAAAATAAGTTAAAACACAAATCCAGGTAAGTATCTAGCCTTTTGTAGCATTTATTTGTTTCAGTTCTTTTTTTACTCCTTTTTTATTATTATCAGTAAATAATGCCCAAATATTGAAATGATGTCGCCATATTAATTTGTTCATTTCTAATGTTTTTATTACAACTTTTTGATCTGCGAAAATCTTTACTTGTACAAAGTTTGTAGATTTAATTTTAAGACAAAACGTAGCTATGAAGATGTTGAATAAACATGCTTTTATTTTCTTGTCTAAATATTATAGTTTTAGAGTTTTAGCCGGACACACATGGTGGTTTGGTTGTTTTGTTTTACAGCATATCAACCGTTTTCGAGTTATTTAATGCCGAATCCGGTCATTTTGGTAAAAGTTGTTATGCTTCAAGTTCTTCATATGTTCAAGTATTTATTCATGGTGTTTGATGGTGTTTGGTTGAGTGAAAGGGGGAAGAAAGGGAGGAGAGGTGGTAGATGGGGAAGGGGATGGAGGGAAATTGTTTTTTTTGTTTTGGATTTTGTAGAACATGATCGAGTTTTGCATAGAGAAAAAAAACAATAAAACATCAATGTTTGGTGCATTTTGTGTCAGGAAGCCGATATCTTCAGACAGCCTGATCTGGTAGCACCAGTCGGACACACATGCAAACAGACATATTTCCCATGTTTATATAGATAGCTATATTATAGATAGATAGATAGATAGCTATATTATAGACTTGTCGATATAAGAGAGAGATATGATTTACCAACATTTACATGCGTTCTACAGTGTGAACTAAATAAAATGCTATGTATCCATTAGACCGTTAATAAAATGCACAATCCTTTCTGCCATCCAACCACATGTGATTGTCCTACAGTTTTTGTTTTTATCGACGTTCAATAATATTCTCCGAATGTGCACCTCTGTATTGCAAACACACCTAGATACGACTTATTTGAGCTTTGTTGACCCTCTTCAGTTCAGCAGCAATCAAAGGATTGTTTTGATGGACATTATCTTTGACGGCATTATCACGTTGACACACCGGTTATCGTTAGATCACTAAAGTTAAGCAACGTTAAGCCTGGTCAGTACCAGATGAGTGACAATTTGGTAATACCGGGCATTTTATGTAGGAAGACTTCGACACCTTGCAAGAACTTCAAAAACCTAATTACGTCATCTACCCTAACCAGGATATACATGCAACTGGGGACCGCTTGTGAATTTGATACTCTCATGAAACCTCCGGTTCAACCGACGCAGGGTGAATTACGTACCAGTTACAGGTAGGATACATTATCTTTGAGATAACTCCATGGATAAAAAAAGTCTGGAGATTAAAATTCGGGAAGTGTGAAACCCGTTCAGGATCGCACCTTCTTCTGTTGAGACGCTCATAAAAGTGCCTCTGTATATCATTGAAACTTGGTTGAGAAGTTAGACATGGACTGAAGTTGATTTGATTTGATTACAGAAAGGATTGTGAATTTTATTAACAATTCCATCATTTTTTGGGGGGATAGTTACCCTATATTATGAAAGCTGCAGGGCTATTGTATTACTTTTAATGGTACTCTTAAAAAAGGTACTCACCCATCTCTGTTCTATCTCCAGCTATGGGAGGCATAGTAGAGCAGACAAAATTTTGAACCTTTGTATGGCAACCAGTCTAGAAGAAGGAAAACTCTGAAATAACACTGACTTGTCAACCTTTACCGGCCTAGCATGTACAGCATGGCCAAACTCCTATATCAACAGACGGAGGGTGGGGTTTCTCTAAAATGAGTCAAATCACTCTGGAGCTTTCTAATGAGTCATAATACAATATTGGAAGGCAGTATGGAGTTACTGCAAAGATTCTCGATATAAAAGCGGCTACATAGATGTTATTTATTGCAAAAAGGATGTGTTTGGTTTTGTATTTGGAAACTTGTGGCACTCAACTAATCGCCATTATGGTTTCAAATTGAAGATTAAAATGTGGGATTGGTAAGTTGAAACTAAGAACTAGAACATTAATGGCTGATAAAAGTTTTAAAAAGGTACATAAATTTTATATACATACAAATAAATAAAATACAACATATTTTTACAACATTGGCATTAAATAATGAATCACATAAGATTATAATAAATATAAATATAAACATATATATATATATATATATACACACGCGCAAATAAAATATTTTTTGCAGCATAAGCATTAAATAATATATATCACATAAGTTTATATATGTGTGTGTGCTATTGTTTTCACTATTGTTTATAATGGAGGTTATATATATATATATATATATATTAATTAAACAAGTTCAATTGTATTAATAAAATGAACTAAAAGCCAATATTTTTTCACAAGTAGGTAGAGCTTTATAAATATTATATAAACATTTAAATGCAAATACGTTTCAGCACCCTAGGTTGTTTATCTAATATATCTATCTATCTATATATATATATATATATATATATATATATATATATATATATACTGTACAGTCGCAATATCTGCTGGATGGGGAGAAGAGAGCAGAGAAGTTCTCTCCTCCTCCTACGGCTTTCTTTCTTGGCCTCATGGATATTGACGTCATTAATAGAGAAAAGAGGTATGGACACATGGAATGCTCGAGTGGTGTCATCAAGATAGATTTGGAGGTCCCTTGTGGGGAAGACGCCGACCCTAGGTTGCCTTGAAAATAACTGCTGCAGAGAGTTTGCATAGACAGCTACAAGGGCCACGAGTGTGAATAATGCCCCTAAACCTGCATGTTAATAAAAAAGAACCGATGGTAGGTAGATAGGTAGGTAGACTAGAGTACCTATACCGTCAAATATGACAGAGAGAGAAGTCACATTTTTTAAATAAATCAATTAAGCATTGGCAAAACAGTAAATTATGGATATCACCAGTTTCTTCTCGAATATTGTTTGTGAAATTTACTTCAGGTGTGATTTAATAAAAAAAAAAAGGAGTGTTATGTACAGGGAATGAAACTTTTGTGTTGATGACACCACCTCCACTCTCCACCGACCCCTTCTCGTCCCATTTACCCATTTGTAATTTTTCCTTGGTCGAAATGAATGACTCTTTGAGAAAGCCTCTTGCTGTGATAAGCTCATGGGACCGACTTTCACCCCAGATCTGAAATGGAAGACTTACATCAAATCTGTTGCTAAAGTCGCTGCAAAAATGGTTGGATCATTCTACCACTACAGAAAGTACCCGACTTTTGATGCAATCAGCAGAAACGTCCCAAGATGGAGTATTACTGCCACATCTGGGGAGGTGCTGCTTAGAACAATTGTTCTGCCTTTACAGAATACAACATTGTCTTTGAAATCTAGTGAGAGATTATATCTTCTCTTCTCTATAGCTTCTTTCTCACAGAAGAGACATTATTAGTCTTTTTCTACTCTGTTGTTATTTCTAAAGTCGATGCTTGCCCGAGTTCCAATCTCTGACCCCCCCCCCCCTGTAAAACATTCACAGTAATAAACCGTCTGTCTACCACCCCTGCAAAGAACCTTCCTTTCTTCCTCTACATACCTAAAACCAAACTGAATTTCCATGAACAAAGTTTATTTCCAAGAACTTTCCACTTGCGGAACATGTTACCACAGGATTGCTTCACTGCAGACTACAACACGTTCTGCTTCAAGTCCAATGTCAACAAATATTTTTCAAACAGTCCTCTTTCGTAATCAAATTCTGGCAATTTTCTCCATCGTTTTTAATCCTCTCATAGTACCGTTTCATCATCCTACTGACAATCTCATTTACTTTTATCCTCGAGTAGTTTTAAACCTTGGTAAGCATTCACTGATTAGTATAAAAAAAGTAGATTGACATTTTTTTTACACATTTTTGTACTACATATTTTGATTTATAACTTTAACTAAAACTTTTGTAAGTAACTTTGAAAAATCAATTTTTGTCTGCTTCTTATTTACATATACAAAGACAGCTTTATTAGTACTACTGCTACTGCATCGAGTTTGGATGAATTACGTCACTTTGATTTAGTGCAGGCATATTAGCAGTATTACAACTATGTGAACTAAGGATCATACAATAAGAATTAATATAGATCCATGCTTCTTTTATTATAAAATGTTGTAGTGTTAGGACGATTAACTGGAATCGAACTCGAAACTTTTTGAGGTATCGGAAAAAATTGAGCTTAATTTCCGATTTCTTTTGTTTAAACTTAATTTTCTATTGTTGGTACTAATGATAAAATGATGAATATTTATAGATTTTTAACTACCAGTAAAACTAAAATGTATAGATCATAAAAAAAATAGGTAAAAATGGTATGAGGGGACAAATAACAGAAAATGACACAAGTGCAAAAATATAGATGAAAATCTCACAATGGGTTTATCAAAATCTTGGATACAATACATAAACGGAAAACATTAAGAAGTTTGTTAAACTAAAAAGAAAATTATATCTACACTTAAAAGTAGATGAGGACTCTCCGTTACCCCCCTTCCCCCAAAAATGAAATTATACCTTTTTAGGTGATTAGATGATTTTGGAATCGGAATCGGTAATTGTATCGGAATCAGAAAAAATATTGGAATCGTCAGTAAAAGTTGTTTTAGAATTCTCATGCTACATAATTATTTTTCAACATCATCCCAACGCAATAATTATTAAATAATCTTTAGAGATTTCAAAATAGAAATGGGGGTATTCATTGTAGTTTTAGCCTCCATTTCATCCAAATATCTACACCAGCTGTCAATTGTATTGTAGCATCTCACACTTGATTCCAGTAATAGCCAGACTTAACTCAGCCATGTTTTCATCAACACTAGAAAATCATAAAGAAATGGAATGAGGGTGGGTGAGGGATATGAGGAAGTGGTGGTTGCAGGAGGGACTCTAAAGACAACACCATCTGTAACAATTCTCAGAAAACCTGACACTGATTAAGATTCATGAGATTCTCTATTGCTAGTTCTTGTTCTGTATCATGTGCACCTTGTTCGGGATTTTTGACAGCATTAATAATGGCTTGCTTCTTTCTCTCTCTTCTTCCGCGTCTATGCTCCGAAAAGGCAGAAAACTTGCCATTTTTTACAATAATCAATTCACTAAATGTGAAGGGCAACAATTTGTCAGAAACTCAACACTCATCATCCAGAACGGATATAAACAGAAGAGAAAGTCATTTAAAGAGAAGATGTAATTGTTTTTTTTTTTAATTCCTACTATTTACTTATCTATTATTGATACAAAAAACTATTATTTACACTATTTTCTATGATAGTCTGGTAAAAAGGATTGGTAATGGGACTAGGGTCTGGCAAAATAAGAATTGTTTTTTCTATCATTGCTACAATTAAAAAAAACAATAAGAGTGTTTAAAATAAAACTTTCATTCAGTGTTTTTAGCCCTGGTAGTCATTTTGCATAGTCATCAAAAACGAACACGCACAAACATTTAAAGGACCTCTTTCAGTGATATGTTAAACAGTTTGCATTCATGGCACAACGATTCCCACGTTCGGCTGTTAATCGAAAGGTTTGAGGTTTAAGTTCACCAGGGAGCAATAACTTTTATTTATTCTTTGGCCCTTTTCAAGTCGAATTGGACACTTACATTACCTACACATTTTAAACGATAAAAGAACTTCTTAAAAATCATATTTTGAAAATTTAATTTCATTAAACAAAACATTTCAGAAATTAAATCAACCATAATGCATTTCAAGTTCTTCGTAAAGAATTTAGTTATTTTTGTCTTGCTTTAATATTTTTAAATTCTTTGTTATTCTTCATGTATTAGACTATTGAACGTGTTCAAAACTACTAACATCCAATAATAATGATTAAAAGAAACGATTTATCAATCAATAAGGTCGAAAATTCTTCTTGGATACTCCTGACCTGTCCGCCATCATAATCATATTCGGTTTAATGTCCATTTTACATGCTGACATTTGTTGGATGGCTTTTAGAAATTGACTTTCAAACTAACCTATCTCTAACCAGGTCTTCATTTATTCCTATTTCTGTCAAGTACATTCTTATCACTTCTACTCATATTTTCCTTGTCCTTCGTTTGTGAACTGTGATGGAATGAGAGCCTGGCAAAATGTGGATTATGTTTTTTCTATCAGCAAAGTGTTACTATTGTCGACAAAGGGAACAGTCTATTAGGAATGTGTACACAGTGTTATGATGTATGGAAGTGAAACCTGGCCAGCAAAGGTTGATGACATGCGTTGAATGGAGAGAAATAATACGAGAATGATACAATGGATGTGTACTGTGAGTCTTAAAGACAAGCTTAGATCAGATGACTTAAGAGGAAGAATAAATCTGTGACGTCATAGAGAGATGTATGCAGAAGAGTAGACTTTGATGGTATGGTCATGTTGAAAGAATGGACGAGAGTTTTCGGGTTAGTAGATTTGTATCAGTTTAGGTAGAAGGTTCAGTTAACAGGAGAAGGTCAAAGAAAACATGGCAGGAAGTGATTAGGATAAACGAGAGAAAGAGAGATAAGTAAAGACTTGGCTAGAGATAGATTTGTTTAGAAGTTAATTTCTAAAAGCCATCCAATGCATGCTAGCATATAAAATGTACATTAAACCATATATGATATTGATGATATCGCTGCTACAATTATAACAAAATGATTAATTAAAGGAATTAGCCCAAGATTAACCAATCAATAAGCTCGAAAATTCTTTTTGGATTATCCTGACTCATTACCTCCAACTATTTGTTAGCAGTTCCTCCAGATGTTTTGGATTCCATGGGTGGGTATCGCTCACAATTCCTAAATCATTCTCTCTCTTAGCAAGACTGTGATAGTAGGAAGGTGTCCATATAAACGTTTCTTGGTTGGGTGTTTCCTCCGGCTGATGTCTAACACAACTCACAACCAAATTAACCATTTTTGTTGTTGGCTAAGTAACCAGTCGAAATCTATGTGTCCTCCATGTTTCCTATGGGAAGACTGTTGAGACCAGGATTCTCTCTCTTGAAGATAATTGGTTTTGCTGCTGGGATTTAGCACTTTCGTGCCCTCACATGATCACAAGTTATTTATCTACCTCCCACAGCGGTAAGATGTGACACAAGGTCGGGAAAGTGGGATTTGATAAACCAGCGCTCGAGAAGTTGAGCACTCCGGCCATTAAAAATTGCCTGGGCAGCCTCGTTGGCATTCCCCGGTAGGGCGCCTCAGGGTGAGAAGGCAAAGCCTGGGAGAGTAGACCTCCTAGAATTGAACAGGACAGACCCATAGACCGGTGTAAATCAAGCCCCGAAGGCCAAGAAAATACCAGTTTATGGGGTGTAGTATCCATCGGAACAGATACTACACTTTGATCCCGCCCAAAAGGCCGGAAACATGATCACTAATTCAATGTTATTGACACGATCTTTAAACTGGATGAACGTTTTATTCGACACTCTGCTTATTAGCAGGAGCTCAAACTCCAAATGCATTTCGTTTGTAAATCCTCCCAATTGCAAATCACCACATTTGCTTACCAGTACCACAACAAATTAAACTGCACCCAATTCCCTTTCCACAAACTCAACAATAACTATATTAAATCACCACCAGGTGATGGAAGTTTTAACCGGTCCCATTCCCTTTATTTTACTGCTTTTCGGACTACTAACCACACGATTTGGATTCCTTACAGCATTTAATCACAGTTCTAATTATATATATATATATATATGTAGGACTTCTTGCAGTCTGGACCCTCGTCCTGCGCTCTTAGTAGCCACGGCTATTACTTTTCCTTGTCAACCCAATATTTTTATGTGCTTACATAACATTTTTCTTAAAATTATCATCCTGAGGAAGTCTTACAATAAAGACGAAACGTTGATGAATATATAAAAAAAAATATCTCTTGTTTTTTTCCTTTTTGATTTTCCATATATGTATGTGTATACACACACTCATGTGTGCGTATAGGCGTATATGTTTTTTACATGTTTGATTATACATGCTAAATATTTTATTACTGACACTTCAACGCATATTTTTGGTTCAGGCAAAAACTAAGAAAATTGTAAAGTTAAAGTGTGATTTAACAGATTTAAAAGAGTAATACTTTTCATACACGCACATATGTACAATATTAGTTTCCTGTTTCAAGAAACAATGGATACCCAAAGGATGTCTGTGCAAAGAGAAACCCTATTCAGTTGATTCTCAACGAGGGCAAAGTCAGAGACAAGGTCGGTTTTTAATGTGTGTGTGTGGGGGGGGGGGGAGCAATCCAGCTCCCAAAACAGGCACTCTGGAGTGTGACAAAAGTTAAAATTGCCTCAGTCTAGAAGGATTTCACATCCTTTGACAGGGTACAGAACATGTACTTCACTTTGATCATACCACAGATGCGCACAGATAGACACTTGTAATACGAAACAGCCTTAATAATAAAATAGGTGCACAAATCTACACATGAAGGCATGAACACTGACATGATCGCAATGGCATACTTATATTACATACCTTTCTTTCTGTATAGACACACGAACACTAATCCTTAGAATCTTACACTTAATGTTATCAGCCGTTTATTCTTATCAAAATGTGATAATTCGAAAGCGTTTGTAATAAGCATACTCCACCTTATCATTAAACCATCCACCTAGCACACAATAAAAACTTGCTCAATTTTACTGCCAACGCCAGGCATTAACAGATCTTGAAGCTAAGCTGGGTGGCCATAAATTGTTTCCTCTTGCCGAGTTCCCTGCTGCGCGCTTTTTCATAGAAAGCACATTATTGGTTGCAGTCAGTAGAGAAACCACTTGAAATCTTGCTGTTCCGCATCTTTTCAAGTGTCCATCTTTATGTCCCCTTACATTTGCAACGCATAATAGAGTTTCACTTATTGACAGAACACCACCAAGAGATTTATTTATTAAATCCTGGTTTTAAGAGAATTTAATCTGTATATGCTTCTTATATATTCTATGAGATTGGAAGTAATTCAATATAATATACTAGTATACACCATCTGTGTAAAAAAAAATGATTTGCTAGTGTTTGCACTAATATTCATATCAAATCATAGAATTATGTCAATAATTTAATTGTTCATATATGAATTATCATTTCTGATGACCTAAAGAAAAAAAATAGCAACGCTTGATTTTTTTTTTTTAGAGTGAGGGATTTCTTTTTTTTTAATTCATTCCAGGTGCGGAGTTTGTTCAACTTGCTATTCGCTTTCTCACTTCCCCCTCATCGCTTGAAATAGTTTCGTTCAGAGTCTATAAAAAAGTATGTTTTTTACTCACTAACTTTTGTGTAATGAGAAGGATTTGTATTTATTTATATACAAATAAATACACATTGGTCTTTATTACCCAGTGATGGAGACAAATTCAAAATAATATATTAAAATATGTTTTGTGGAAATTTCCAGTATATATTATAATAGTGCTCTATATGTAGCAGAGCACTCTAATGATAAAAACAAATATGTTGAATGGTTGTAGAAGTGCAATCATGTTTCGGTCACGTATCTTCTCAGGTCATCAACTCAAAACTAATTATTGATATTATTTTTACACCATTCTCATTTACTTGCCTCCCCACGAAGGCAGAGTTAGACACAAGGTCGGTTTTTAATGTGGGGAATATCAAGCTCCATAAAAAAGAGGCACTCTGAATTGGAACAAAAATTTAAATTGCATCAGTCTAGAAGGACTTCTCCTTCACTGATCGAAGACAGAATAGTCAAAGTGTAGCATCAGAACAGATACTACACTTTGCTTCGAAATAAACTTAAGTTTCGTCCGCATAATTATTGTTTTATTCAAGACATTCACAGTTTTCTATTTAATTATAAATTATTTCTATCGTGATTCTTTTTGAAAAAAAAAGTTTGACATGTTACAAACACATACGAAAACAGCAAAATATGAAAATAACATTAAAATAGTGAAAGAAAAAAGAGGCCGATTTCAATTTTTTCAAGAGCAATAGAGAAGTGTAAAGAAGAGAACAAAAAAGAAAGAAAGACGAAGAATTTTCCTTATTCATTCCAGCAGTTTAATCTTCAGATACTACAGCAGGTAGAATATTTTTTTAAATCCACCCCATGGAAGAGATCAGTGACTGTAATATGACTGCATTTTTGTAGCCATTAAACATTTTTTATTATATTGTATATACGAAATAATCTGTTACTTGTTGAGTCGTCTAGGCTATCTATAAAGTCTTTGTTATATTTCTCCCAAGCAAGATCTACAGAGTTTTAGTAGTAGTAGATAGGAAGAAAAGAAGGGAGACAAAGATGTCAATGATATTTTTTGTTTAAAAGTTGAAATGAGATTATTGATTTAAATACACTATTCCGTAAGATATGTAAAATATTGGTTGGTATGTTTGTTAGTATAAATATTAACTAAATACATTTACTCAGATAAACTTGTGTTCTGTTGTAAACAGGATATGTTTTAGACAAAGATCACAATGAGATCATGCCGACATGTAAAACGGGCGTTAAACATAATATGATATGATGACCATGCCTGAATATAAGCTAGGATTCGTGAGAAAGAAAGTCCATATAAATTAGGCCGAAAATATGAGAGAGAGAGAGAGAGAGAGAGAGAGAGAGAGAGAGAGAGAGAGAAAGAGAGAGGGCTGCAAATTGCGAATCGTGATAGAAGCTTGGATAAGGCAAGATACGGGTTCAAGATGATCTAACTAAAACGATAATAATTAAGCCATGCACTTAAAAGTAATTCAAGTCTCTCTCTTTCTACCCCCTCGTTTGATCTTGAGGCTCACTGGATAATCAAATGCGACCGATATGAATGAACCATTCATCTTCTAAAAAATAATGTGTTGAATTAATTAATGTCAAATGACTTTCTGTTATAGCTACCCTGATAGTCATCGGTCCAACAGGATAGCAACACACATGAACTATGCCAACTCCGGTGAGAAAACAAGATATGATTTTGAGTTGATTATAGTATTAATTATTGAATGATTTTTTGGAAGTAAATGATTAGGATATGCATCAATAATAAATACATTCATTCATTCGCAGGTTTATAAAGAAATAATGAAGGCACGGAATGAAAAGAGGGGTGATAATGTGATGTGACCAGACCACTGTCATACGTGCGGGTATTCCCATCTAACTTGGTCAGAAATAACCGACTGCTAGCTAATGTTTCTTGCAGTGGGAGACTTAAGACCGAGTTTGATTGGGATAGATCTCAGTTACCATTTGTTGGCGTCCATTCTTCCTCAGTCCAAAAGGTTTCTTTGTCCATAACCCCTTGCTTAAAATTCCAACACCTTCATTAAAAGTAGATTCTCTCTATTCGTCAAAAAATTTCCTCCATTTGTTGAAATTGTGTTAATAGTGAAGACAACATTTAAAAAACAAATAAAATAATTATTGGTTTGCTCTCTCTCTCTCTCTCTCTCTCTCTCTCTCTCTTTCTCTCTCTCTCTTCATTTCACATTTTCACACACTGAACGTTTAGCTCTTAACACCCTGTTAAAAATTTATGTAACAAATTATAAAACAAAAATAAAACGGCTATACAAGAGGTTTTTTTTCATTTAATGCCTTTATTTTATACAGATTGTTATGGAACCTGACAGTATTACTGGAAAAAAAACTTTGTTCATTAATATGATGTTATTTTTACTAAAAAAAACATTGTCATCAAACAAATTATCTGAGTTCTCATCAAATGCAGACATCTTGGGTAAAAAATTTTTTTAAACAAATGAAAAAAAAAAAAAATGTGGCAAATAGTCATCCAACTATTATTAAAACGATGAGATATTAAAACAAAATCTATACTCGAATTTAAGTCTCACAAGAACACGTTATTTTTATTCCATTGGGAATTGTTAAACATTTAAAAACAGATTTAAACAAAGAATTATATATAAAAGACAAAAGGAAAAATAATAAACACAAGAAATAAAAAAACGAGAGATTTACCGGTTTCATTCGGATGAAGACGTTCGTTGATCCAAACGAAACCGATGAATCTTTCGTTTATGATGATTTCTTCCTGTGTCTAATTTGTTTTTCTTTTTGTTGTTTATCTTGTCTCCACGGCATTTCATTTCATGATATACGTGTATTTTATCCCCACATATATATGTATATATAAAATTCTTTTTTGTGAATGAGTGACAGCATTTATATAAAATAAATGGAGCAATTGTAGTAGGGGGCGACCCAGAGACTTCCTATTCATTGACTATTACACCTACATATAGGGAGGGCGCCACACCTTTCCCTGGATTGCTCCACTTATCCTTGAAACTCACCTTATGATTCCGAGTGTTTAACAAGAAGGCATCAAGTACCATTGTTTGAGTCTTTGGTAGGAGTCGATCGAGGATGAAACCTCGCTCTCCCAGTCCATTAGCAAAATCTCTAACGATTATGCCAAATAGGCTGGTTATATTAACACAGTGGGATATGCAATTGATAAATAATATTTATATTGATAGATATTAAGGAGTTTGTATTTATGCAAAAGTTAATTGAGAACAGCTTCAAGACAAATTTCTCTACTATTAAAATTAAGGATTACTTTATGCTGTTAGTGGCATATGAGCAAGGACAATGGTTGCTATTACTGTTGAGTAAATGAAACACTCAACATTTTACCCCAATAATGAACTCCCCCTTCCACACACACAAAAGGAAATCGCCATGTGTGTTTGCTTTTAAGGCCTATGAAATAAAATCCTCGATAATATCCTGAGGTCTCTTGCCTCATTCAATGAACGTTTTTTCGTTTAGTTTCCTCTCTTTAATTTTCTTGCTTTACCCATCACCATTCCTCTGTAACTAACACCTGAGGCTAATGTAGAAAATTAATTAAAAGGAAACTAATTGCATAAAGATTGGTTTTGAAAAACAGCCAATCACAGCGCTTGTTCCCTGGGGAGTACAATTGGACATTATCCAATGGGAAGCAACACTAGAGTTATCTTGGGTAATATGAGTTGAGACTTGTTGACTAATAAAGTCAAGATTATGTTCAAAACCAACATCTCCAAGCAATTGGTTCCACACAAAAAAGTCAAGCAGGAAGAGTTTTTTTTTTTCAACAGAAAGTAATCAGGTGGAAAAGTAGTGTGAAATTTAAGTTACCAGAAGTAATAAGAAAAGTTCAATAACAAAGACATTTTTTCTATCACTTTCTTCAAGTTTTTTTATGAAAAAAAAAAGAACAAATAAATTGTAATAAATGAACGATAAAGAAAAAAAAATGCAATTTCACATCTGTGTTTTAATGAACAGATCCATATTAGTTGAAACAAATATCAAATTTGCTACAAGAAAATATGCTGTTATCAAAATGCGAGCGAGTAGGAGAATTGGTACGGGAAAATAAAATTTGGAGTTTTGTACCTATCCAAATTGTATAAAATTATTTCAGTCAATTTATTTCATAGGCAATTTACCTTTAATGTTTGACGATCTCACTCAATAATTGTATGCCAATTCACATTTTTAAGATACCCAAATGTGTACTCCCAAGCATTCAGGCTAGGATAAAAGTCTTTTTGCAAATAGATAATTCAAAATGGAGTGGGGTGGAGGTGATCTATAGATTTAAATTTTACTGGTGTTTAAAATCAATAAATATTTATTTTCTCATTAGCATAGCGATACCCCCAAAATATTCCGATTTTTCCGATTCAGATTAGTAGTCCAAACACTACTATATATATATATATATATATATATATATATAAATGTTTATTTTTGGCGGCCTCGTAACTCTCACTTCCCTTATTTTGTCATTTAGTCCTCACATTCCATGAGCGATGTTTCTGACAAATGGGAAAGAATTGCTTTTTTCTGGGTTGGAATCTATCCATCTAACACTTAGTGTTGACTAGTTTTTGACATTGAAGTAATATTTATTTTAATTCCTCACATTAAGTGGCTTCATGCCTTGTCAAGAGCAATTTCCACAAAAAAATATGGGTTGGTTATAAGGACTACTTACCCACATATTTTTGATTGAAACTGATTACATCCTTCCACTCTAAAATTTCACAGTATAATGAAAACTGAGGCATCAGTATTGCTAATATATATCAGAAAAATAAGTGTAATATTTGAAAGGCACTCGAATCTTTATGACTAACTATAGATATCTCTACAAGAATATAGATGCTGCTGAAATATGGTTAATTATCTTTCTGATCCTAAAAAAGGACTATAGGCGTTAATGGGTTAACAATGCACATTTTGTGATTGAAATTCTATTTCAAACTTGAATGTGTCAGACGAAAGGACTGACAGAGCTTTTCATAGAGATATTTAAATTCATAAAAAAATATAAGTAATAATTATTTATTATCAATTTAATATTCAATATTAAATCTTACCAAAGAATAAATAATTTAAATTCAGAACATGACATCTTGAAGGTTATTTTACTTTGAATTGTTGAAATGGTAATTTTACTGCAAGTCACTGCAAGTTCTTAATATCTGTGGGTGGAAGTCAAGTCACATTTAACGTGCTCTCTTCTATAGCAAATAAAATTAAAAGCATTGCTGTGGGAACATGTGCATGTCTTTTATAAAAAAAACATAATGAAATGGTAATTGTAATCTTGCCTGTAATATATACATATTTCATCATTTCACTTGTTTTTGAACGAAACGACAAGATTTGAAAGAATTCTGGGTGTGAATACAATGGAGCTTTTGATGTGTGTGAGAAACGTAAAAATGACTGGACAACTGGAAGGGTGATTTGAACTAACAAACAAGTAGACAGACATGAGTGGGTTTGCTGTTTTGTTTATTCTTTGCAAAACAGGATTTCTCTCTTAGGATTGTCGTGCACAAACAACTTTTATATTTAAATCATTCAACTTTCTTGGATAATCATGCAACACTCTTAAAAACAGGTCGTCGGGGATGAAGTCATACCTGTGTGGGGAGTTGCACATGTAATGTTTTTAAAACATCAGTCAGATCAAGTACTTAATAGTCTGCAGACAAGATCAGAAGTCACCAACTACACTTGAATTGATCAAATTGAATATTGCGTTGTTAGCTTTCACAAGAACAATTACATAAGATTCAGTCATAAAATATTTTGTAAGTATCACATACAATTTTTTACAGGGAATATACACACAGACATTGAGTTTTATATATATAAATATATGTTCTCTCCGGTCACATATTTGTGCTAGGCTACAGAGTGGATGCAAAGATTTTGATCCAAATCCATTACATGATTTTATTTCTTGAAAATGTCTAAAATGTAAGGCTTAAACTTAAGGGGTCTTAAGAAGAAATTGGAATTCAGGGAATCTTGCTTAATTGGTATCTAATGATTATGGATAAAATTTAATAGAAATATTTAAATTTTCAAATGAGAGGTTTTGCCTATATTATATTCGTTAAAAACTTGTTAAAATACTCCACAGAAAATGAAATTTTGCAAATAATTATTAATTGATGTTTAATACCTACTGTAAAAATTTCACAAAAATCAGAGGTATCTGAATTTTCTACAAGGGCTCTCACCCACTTAGTCTAAAACTAAATTTAGCTAAATATAGCCCATATATGAACCCCGGACGTCTAGCAGTTGTGTACCAAAATTCATAATGATTGGTTAATTAGTTTAGGAGTGACTAAATCCTATACATACAAATATATAAACATATACACTTTCTAACTTTATAAAACATGACCTTCATTTAAGCTTAAAGCAACAAGTTCATTGTCTCAGGAACAGCTTCAAAACTAACCAGTTATAATCTACTATATGCAAAAACATTAGAATAAAAGTGGAAAGATGTGTATCAATATATTTGAAACGGTTTTGTCAATATTTACTCGGAGATAGAGGAAATAAATCTGAGTGGGAGGAAAAAGTTCAGGGTGTAAAAAGCGGAACAAAGCTGTTAGAGCTTAAGGATTTTTTTTTTAATAAGTGCTGAAGTTAAATAGTTTTAATCTAAATATCAAAGGTGAATAATGCTGCTATGATCCTTTTTATGGTTGTAGTAATCATTCGTGGAAATGAAAAACAGACTTAACACATGAAAAATACTCCTGAGATCTGGAACTTGTTATTGCTATTTTGGATGGCAAAATTAGTGGATTATATTATCAACATATTGAGATTATTGAAAGATAACAACAACAAAGGGAAATGACAAGTATTTGTAGTTAGGGTAGTTAGTTAGGGTCATAAGTATATGTCAGCAGCAGCATCATATTCGGTGTAATGATGATGATGATTTGCTGTAATTTCTTCTCATAAAATGGCATACACACATGCATACGACAGTCTTCAGGATAAAAAAGTATTAATGTTTTTATTTTAGAATAAATATATATATATATATATATATATATATATATATATATATATATGTGTGTGTGTGTGTGTGTGTGTGTGTGTGTGTGTGTGTGTGTGTGTGTGTGTGTGTGTGTGAAAAAAACAAACGGGGAAAAAATTTAAATACAGGAAAAAATCGTCAAGAAATGAGATTTTATCGGTTTCGTTCAGATCAACGAACGTCTTCACAAAAAGTGAAGATTATAAATTTATTCGATAACAGTAAAAACATAGGAAACAGAAAAACACACAATGACGTCTCTTTGTGCGTTATTCTGTTTGTCTTTTTCACACATCTTGTCTTTCACGGCATTTCCTGATATATCGTGAATTTTATCCCCATATATATATATATATATATATATTAGTGGCAGAGTTCTAGATTAAGAAAAATTCAAAACTAAGAGCGTAATATTTATTTATATGTATTACAGAAGATCAAAACAGCATCGCTACTGAAGAGAGTCCGGCATAGGAGACCAACTATAGGTCCCCTTTGTTTGGATTTGAAACCGACGGTACCGATGTTCTTAATTTCTGTCTGTAATACATACATAAATAAATATATAAAGACATAAGTTATATAAATACTCATATAAACGTATTAGTTTATTTATTTATAAGGCTCTACTTTGTATTGAACACTTTTGAAAAAAATATTGGTTTTAAGTTCATTTTATCAATATATTTAAACTTATATATATATACATATGTGTGTGTGTGTGTGTGTGCATGGTATGTGGTCCTTTTCTAAGTCCATAACTTCGGTCATGTACCCTCTATTTTCACTTTTTATTATATCAATATGTTTTTGATTACTTTGAAGTATTTTGGTGTCTGAATTCTTGACCTTATTATCCCATGTGTCTTTCATTATTATGAACGCACACGGAAAGGGATCTACATGCCTATACATACAAACTTGTACATGCTACTACTTACAAACTATATACAACATTGTTTACATACATTGTCCTTCACACAGGTTTAAACTACTTTTCTAGAATAAGTTTGTTTTTCATATTCGAGACGTATTACATCATATACGTTTTCATGATGCAATTACTTGCTGTTGCACCAGCCATTGTCATTCTATTTATTCATTTTAACTTTTGTATGCTTCTCACAATGTATTTAATACAATATTCCTGACATTCTTTGTGGACATCAATACTAGAACTGTTAATGATTTTTTCTAAGAAATACAGCAATCTTTTGAGCTTCTTTTGTGATTTGAACCCATGACAGACACAACATGATTATATTCAGAAAGATCTTCTCTATATAAACATGTGGGGATTACCTATCTATATCGATATCTATGTCATTTTAGATATTACCAAAATATTTACAAAGGTACAGATAATTAATTCAATTTAAGATGAATCCACGTATCTAAATAAGAAGTTCTGTCGGTTAGTCTGCTTAAGTTTGAAATAACATTTTCGTTGGTCTTTCACACAATTTTAGATGCATCCAAGAATCTCTATAAGAGGCGTTTTCGTTCGTCTATCACATCTAAAGTTGAAATAGCAGTTTTGTTGGTATGTAACATCTAAGTTTGAAATAGCAGTTTTGTTGGTTCGTCACATCTAAGTTTGAAATAGCAAATTGAATCGCTGCACCTTAAGATATGCGTTCATTTTAATGCATAAACATTTGCACTCTTAGATATCGCAATAAATTCCCAAATAATTAAAACAAAAAGAATTCCTTCACTAGATAGCGAGGTTGGCATAAGATGTTGGCATAAGATGTTTTTATGAAAATGGTCTGTTAGAGGCACCAGGCCACTATTTTGACAGATCTATCCAAGGGTCCACGCTTATTCTATGTCCTTTTCAGTATCAGCTTCATGGTTTTCCTTTGCTGAGGTCAGAGACTGTTCCCATGAGGCGAATGACATAGATGTTTAGGATTCGGAACTTGCTTCCACTCGAGGTTGATAGGGAAGACACATAAAGCAGACTTTGCCTGACCCAATGGATTGAAACACTGATCATTATAAGAGCTTTTAAAAATCTTTCGAAACTTGGTTTGGTCGATTTCTCACAGGAGGGCGGATAAATAAAAGACTGCACTCACCAGCCCACCCACAAATGCGGGACCGCACTCTAAGCGGAAACGGCCAAGAATGAAAAAGAAAGAAACGGTAGAAACGGAGTAGAATGTAAAAGACGTTGAAAGAAAGAATCTGGTTGGCAGGAGGAATTCTGCAAGGAAGGACAAGATATTTGTAAAAGGGTTTGGTAAAGGAACATCTAATGGTGGCTGTGTGGAAAGCAGAGATAAAATTGGATTGACTCCCTTGTAATCATTAACTTTATTGAAGATAAAAGGAATTCTGCAGGTACCGCTTTGAAAGACCTCGGCTGGATATAAAGCAATATAAGAGTGCAAGATGAAAAGTAGGTCTAGAGGAGGAGGTGTTGTTTAAAATAACAATACATATATACACAGTTGCAATCGAATGCACTTATGAGTATGCACCGACTTACATTTGCTTATAGGTTGAAATAAGCACAGACGTACGAATGTAACGAAATATATTTATACATGACTGCATGTATTCTGGGACAAAATTCCTTAGAGCTACACCTCTCTCTCGTCTATGAATATATCCTTATTTATATAATTTAGGTATATGTATATGTTTATATATTTATATGTAAAAGATTCAATCCTAAACTAATTAACCGATCATTATGGAGTTTGGAACACAACTGCTAGGCATAAAGGTGGCTATGGTGCACTATATTTGGTTTAATTTAGTTTCATCCAAAAGTGGCAAAGAGGGTGTGAAAGCCCTTTGTGAACATTTAAATACCTGCGATTTTTGTGAAAATATAACAATGGGCAGTAAACACCAATTAATAAAGATTCTCCAAATTTCAGTTTCTTTAAAATATTTTAAAGCGTTTTATGGGCATAATATAGAAACAACCCTCCCAGTTGAAAATTCAAATATATCAGATTTGCATTGAATTTTATCCATAGTCATTAGACAGACACTAATTAAGCAAGATTTTCTAGATTTCAATTTCTTCTTAAAAGCCTTTAAGCTTATTAAGCCTTAAATTTTAGGCATTTTTTAGAATCAAAATCATGTAATGGATTTTGATCAAAATTGGAATAAGGATTCAAGATATAGGGTTTAGTAGAATTATATCTTTATTTTAATATTGATAAGGGGACATAAAAGTGATGCAAAAATGTTTTGTTCAGCCAATTAATTTTATTTGTCTTGGAACGGGTATTCTTCTAGTATATATATATGTATATATATATATATATGTGTGTGTGTGTGTATTTTTTTATAAAGTTTTGTACATAACATCGATATAAATAACATTCATTTCATAAATGCACAGCATATTTTGAATTCTAATGTCTATGTTTCGTTCGAAAAAAAGAACAAGATTTTTTTCACGTCATAGAAGCAATACGTATTTTCAAATACTGACTCCTATGCATTTTCTAAAATCATTCATCTTGAAAAAGTCTTGAAATAAAGACGAAACGTTGATGCACATTACAATTTTCGTTTTTTCTTTTTTTCATTACATTGGATAATTATTTCCATAATTATCATAATATATATATATAATATATATATATATATATATATATATATAATATATATATATATATATATATAAGTTGTAGTTCCTATCTGTTTCTTTACTAACTCCTCCTAGGCTTTTTGGAGATAGACCTGCATAGCCATATATATTCTGAAACTACATTACCAAGGGTACTTAGATAAGTATATTTCATTTTGATCAAATGGAGTACAACATTACCGTTAATGCTTGACATCCATAAAAAGGAAATCTGACGTTTTACTTTATTTTATTAATTATATGAAAATAATAGAAATAAAAAAAATCATGGAAATGTTTATAAGGAATTTGATCAGTAGTGCACAGGAGTTCTCACTGATTCCCAAAAAAAACGCTGAGTGTTCACCATGGGTGTTAAAGACTTTTAAGTTATCGGAATTATTTAATAAATGTCACTTTAATCCCCCACATCCACACACACTCAATCAATCAATATCGAGTACATCCTTTAGTCCCACCCCTAAAATTGAATATTATAAAATGTGAAAAAATAATGAAAAAGGTAATGCGGTGTTATGGGCAGATCACAAAACCAGATCTCACTCTGAAGAAGCCTTTCTATAAGTAAAGACGAAATATTAGTCATGCACATGAGTTTGATTTGCTTTTGTATCTGTTTGGTTACTCACTTTTACACTCATTTCATTATATTCAATACAAATTGTTTTCTTCACACACACATTATATATATATATATATATCCTTCGCTCTATAATAAAGACCAATGTGTATTTGTTTGTATATAAATAAATACAAATTCATCCCATCACACAAAAGTTAGCAAGTAAAATAACGTGCCTATTTCTAGCCCCTGTCGAAACAGTTTAAAGTGGTGAGAGGAAGAGAGAAAGCAAATAGCAAGTAAGACAGCCTCTTCTGCCTGAATGAAGTTCGCCACTCTAACTAAAAAATGGCAATACTTATATTTAACTATTATATATAATTATATTACTGAGATAAATACGATTTTATATAAATATTAATGCGAATGATGGCAAAGCATTATTTTTTCCATCAATTTTTTTTTTTTTTAATGGAGAATGTACACTACTATATATATATATATTATGGATGTGAGAAAGACAACTGGATGGAAAAAAGAGAAATTGAAATACAATTTATTTCTAAATATCTTTAATTTTATTTTTTAAATACTAGTAAAAAAAGTAATTTACAACACGTGTGAAAACTTATAGTTGTTGAAATATTTAATCCAAATTTTATATTTAAGTTTTTTTCACTTTCAAAATTGACAAGGAAAATTAAATTGATATATTTTTCTAAAAAAAAAAAAAATCAATGAAAATGCGTTTGTTTCCAAAACGCATGAAATAAATATTAAAACAAATTTATTTTCTGTCCAAATGTTTTGTTTAATTTTGTTTTGGTTTTTGGTTGGTTTAAGAAATTGACAGTAAAATGATTAAATCTTTTAAAAGAACGACTTCTAGATTATTTGCTGTTTTCATGTAAGTTTTCAATATTAGTAAAATGCAACCGCTCATAAATATTTACTAATACAAATGCAATCTACACGTTACCGATAAAAAACATTTATTCAGTTACTGAGAACTCATTTTGAATCAGCACTGTTTATTGAAAATAATGAAATTATATCAATATGTGTAAACAAATAAGATGATAAAAAACGGATGTTCTTAAAATGTGTTCGTTTTGCAATTAAAATGCTATTCAGCACTAACTGACTGACAGAGCCCCTTATATCGATGCATGGACATTTACTATATAAAGTAAAGTCAGTCTCTTTATCATTGATGGGTTTTTTTCCTACAGAATCAATATTTAATTCTGATTTGTCAGTTTTTCTTGATGAGCATTGCAGCCCGTTTTTAAGAATAAAATGTAATTCGATTTAATTCCTTCCAGAAATTGTTTTTTCCAGGTCAGAATTATTTTCAAATGGCCGCCATCTTAAAAAAGGCCGTAAGTGTGTATTCGTCGATACAGAGTTACTATCTTTTGATTTGAATAAAAAACATATTTTGGAAAATAAAACCGGTATAGTTAATAAAAAAAACTAATGCAAAACAAATTGCAAGTAAATATACTATCAGGCAATGCCGGGTCGGGACAACTAGTATCAAATGATAAAAATAATGTAATTTTAGCAATGAAAATGTGATAGAGTCGAATGCTGGTGAACTAACCAATCAATGAAGAGAGACTCTTACCTGGATGCATCTGTTTCATGGCATGGCAACTCTTCTTTGGGGGTTATTTCAAGTCAAAACACAGTATCTATTATTATTCATTCAAAGGCAAACTGTTAATGTACACATTTTTGTTGGGGGGGGGCACTTGATATTTTCCAAACGATATAAGTAAATGAACATGACAGAAAAAAATCTAACATTTGAAAATGTAATTTTCTTATTGAAGAATAGACTCATTTTTAAAAAGTGAACTAAAAAAATTTTTTAACTAATGGGTCACTGTTTATCAAGGCCGGGGGACTACTCGAGGATAAGGTTGAAAGAGACTGTCAATTGGATAGTGAAAGCCACTTCTAGATGACTGGAAACGATGGTTGGTATGGTCAGAATTTGATTATCTAAGAGGACGGCTCTACAAGTATTTATTAATAGTTGACTTTAAGGCAACCATAGTCGGTTGAGAAGCAGCCTTGTGGTATTTTGTTCCACAGATGAAATGTTCTAGAAAAGAAACGTTGTTCATGAAAGTTCCGTTTGGTTTTTGGTAAGGAGAGAGAGAGAAAGGAATGTTCTTTGCTATGGTTGTAGCTAGGCGAGTTCTTGCAGTAGATTTTTATAAAAGGAGGACCAGAGATTAGAGCTCAGTCGAGCACCCACCACAAGCATTACAATACAGTAGAGAGAGGCTAGTAACATCTCTTCTATGTGAAAGGGGCTGTAGGAAAGAGAAGAGATCACCCCTCCCACTAGATTGTCGCTTTTAAGAAAGTGTGATCAGAGCGGCACTTCCACAGATATGACTGCAGTACTCTATCTTAAGACGTATCAGGTAGAGGATAGCGTCAAGAGTGAGGAACTTTCTATGAATTTTCTAAGAAAAAGAAAGCTGAGTATAGGTTAAAAAGAATTACGTTCAGTTTTTTTTAGCTTTTTTTTTTAGCTTTTTTTATAGCTTTTTTTTGATAAATACTGAATTTATTTTTTACATTTAAATTTTACTTTGAAAATGACTGCCTGCGTTTCTGGTTGTTTTTAAAAAATTTTGTATCAAAACAAACCAAGATTCAAACTTTTTAATTAGTGGTTAAAACAGAAAGGCTTGTATGTGTTTGCAATCCCTAATGAGTTAATTAATTCCCTTGGGTTATTACACAGAACATTTTTGGGTTTTTTTCTCTGTCTCGTTTGTAGCTTCTCAAATCTGTGCCTACCCCATGTGCATAGAAAAGCCTAACATGTGTGAGATAATGTGTGGACAGCATTTAAAAAAAAAACGTTTAATGCTGTTTCATTATCACTGTGGACTTCTAATTATGATTTGATAAGGCAATCAAAATTGCATTAAGATAAAAAAAAAAATGAAAATTAATTAAACCGAAAAATCAGGTGCAAAAATTTAGACAATTTGTCTTAATGGCTCTTTAATTGCAATTGAGTGGAAGAGCCAAGCTGAGAAGAAATGGTGGCTAATAGTTCCACGCTGAAAGCTAAACGATTCAAAAATGGTCGTGCGATATTACTCTGCAGTTATGTTCCATATACGATGTGGAGATAAATTTGAATATTATTTTTTTATTTACACACTTCCCAGGCACACACATACCATTGGTACGCTTTTAGCCGCGCACGTCATATTGGTACGCTTTTAGCCGCGCACGTCATATTGGTACGCTTTTAGCCGCGCACGTCATATTGGTACGCTTTTAGCCGCGCACGTCATATTGGTACGCTTTCAGCCGCGCACGTCATATTGGTACGCTTTCAGCCGCGCACGTCATATTGGTACGCTTTTAGCCGCGCACGTCATATTGGTACGCTTTTAGCCGCGCACGTCATATTGGTACGCTTTTAGCCGCGCACGTCATATTGGTACGCTTTTAGCCGCGCACGTCATATTGGTACGCTTTTAGCCGCGCACGTCATATTGGTACGCTTTTAGCCGCGCACGTCATATTGGTACGCTTTTAGCCGCGCACGTCATATTGGTACGCTTTTAGCCGCGCACGTCATATTGGTACGCTTTTAGCCGCGCACGTCATATTGGTACGCTTTTAGCCGCGCACGTCATATTGGTACGCTTTTAGCCGCGCACGTCATATTGGTACGCTTTCAGCCGCGCACGTCATATTGGTATTCTTTTAGCAGCGCACGTCATATTGGTACGCTTTTAGCCGGGCACGTCATATTGGTACGCTTTTAGCCGCGCACGTCATATTGGTACGCTTTTAGCCGCGCACGTCATATTGGTAAGCTTTTAGCAGCGCACGTCATATTGGTACGCTTTTAGCAGCGCACGTCATATTGGTACGCTTTCAGCCGCGCACGTCATATTGGTACGCTTTTAGCAGCGCACGTCATATTGGTACGCTTTTAGCCCCGCACGTCATATTGGTACGCTTTTAGCCGCGCACGTCATATTGGTACTCTTTTAGCCGCGCACGTCATATTGGTACGCTTTCAGCCGCGCACGTCATATTGGTACGCTTTCAGCCGCGCACGTCATATTGGTATGCTTTTAGCCGCGCACGTCATATTGGTACTCTTTCAGCCGCGCACGTCATATTGGTATGCTTTTAGCCACGCACGTCATATTGGTATGCTTTTAGCAAGTTCCAAGTAAATTTCCATCAGATCAAATGAAAAATAAAATTGTAATTTGTAAAAATAAACTTATTTGCTTATTGAAGTCAAAAATGTATCATGTATGATTTAGTCAGAGGCCGTATTTTTTTTCTTCAATCCAGGGTAAATAACTGGACGAATTCAGAGTTATGTTCCTTTTCTTAAGATGGCGACTATTTGAAAATAAATCGAATAAAATTTTGACGAATATCTATAGATAAAAAGTAAGAAAAACGAAAACCCTTTTAAAAATCACTTAATTTTCAATCAGCGATTTAATATTCTACACAAATGCATCCGATTTATTCACTGTATACCTTGGTGGACAGAGAGAAACTGAATGAATTTCCAGACCGTAAGAAAGCGCAAAGGAAAGAATCGTCATAAATCACTAACAATAACAATAACGATTATGTTTTGTTTAGACAAGAAGGTATTAATATAAGCATAAACAAATGTTTTAGAGGGGAAAGTACTTTTGGGACAAAATATAGAATTAAGAGAAGAATGATTTCATATTTTATATTTGGAAAATAAAGATGAAGATGGGATACTTTGATGATGGAGAAAAAGATGTTTTAGTCTTAAAAGATGATTTTAAAAAATCTCTGTTTATCTTTGAAGCTGTGCCAAAGAGAATATTTAGAGAATACTGTCGGGTGTACCCGGGTTTCATCGATCTGGTTATGCTGGATCTGGGGTAGAAACCGGCATGTAGAAACAGATCGTCTCTTCAGCAACTTTCAGTAGACGAAGAAACACAGAAAAGATGGGAAAATAAATACAAATCACCGGTTTAAGTCAGGCGGTGCTTAGATCGATGAACCCCGGGTACTCATGACAGACAGTAATGTACAGTTTTTAAATGAAATACCTTAGATTAGCTCTTGTAGAATCTATGATCGAGTACTTTATTGCTTTTTTTTTAAATTACTTTGTGATGCCTGTTTATAAAAATTATAATTATCTTTACTTTCAAGGCAAGGCTAATTAATAACGTATGGGTGAAATGCTAGACTACTGATCACAGTTTGCTGATAAAGTGGTTGAATCTCAGTGTGAAAACACACCACATCTAGTCACACCGAATAGACATGATACGGCTAAACAGCGGTTTGTGGATAACATGTATATATTTGAAATATAAGAGCAACTTTCAAGAAATGAAAAACATGAACTTGTCAGAATTAAGAAAAGTAGTTGGGAAAAATGGAGAAGGGAGAGAAGATGTAAGTTAATATTGGATGAAGAAAGAAGTTCAAAAGAAAAAGGGGAGAGAGAAAAGAACAAAAGAAAAGAGAGAAGAAGAGATAAAAGGAAATAAGGAAGGAAGAAAAGGGGAAAAAACAAATAGGTAAAAAAGAAAAAAGGGGAAAAGGAGGAAAAGGGGAAAGAAAAGAGTGGAAAGAAAGGATGGGAAAGGAAAAGGGGGAAAAAGGGGGAAATAAAAAAGTGACAAAAAGAAAGGAGGAGAAGAAAACGAGAAAAAGGGTAAAAAGAAGAAATGAATGAGAAAGGGAAATAGAAAAAAAGGAGGAAAGGAACAAAAAGAACAAAGAAAAGGAAAGGGATGCTGAGAGGAGGAGGATTATAGTGGAATGAAAATATAGGTGAAAGAGTACAAAATGATTTCGAAAATTTATTAAAAAAAAGATTAACTGATAGTATGATGGAATAAGATTGAAGAAATAGATATATCATTTGGTGTAAATCTTTTTGTAAGCCAAAATGGTGGAAACATTTCCGCCAATAAAGAAAAGCAAAAAGAAAAACAAAGAAACTTTCAGATCGAGCCTGGATGGATTAATCTTTAAATTTCCGTGTATAAAAGTAACTGTTCGATTGCAGAAGATGCTGATTTAATTTGGTTAATTCGATAAGCTATTATCTATCGCTAATTAAGAAAAGGGAGTCGGATAATTATTTGAATTATATTCAATGATATTTAAGGTAATTCAGCAAAGACAGACAATATCAATTCTGATGCCATCTTTTTATTTTCTTCTTCATCTTTCTGGATTCTCTTCTCAAAATATGTAAAAAACAAGAATTGAATATATAGAAAATTCTTAAGAATGTTTGGTTTAGGTAAACTATATAAGCAAATAAAATTACAATTAAAAAATATATATAATCTTTGCAGAAAAAATTTGTTTGGATATACTGCAGAGAATTTTCACAGGGAGAATTGATAGGATGACAAGTGAGAAAGCAAGTGCTGATATTGTGAATTCATGAAAGAATATAAAAATACAAAATATATATAATAATAAAATAAACACTTTTTTTTCTTAAATTAAAAAAATATATATCAGAAAAAATAATAAAACAAGCCATACATAGACACACACACATACATATATATATATGTGTGTGCGTGTGTGTGTGCGTGCATACAATGCCAATAAGAAAACGAATGAGCAGTTTTACTGTGAATAACGAATAATATGCTATGAATGTAAACACTTTAAGATATTTTTTTATCTTCATTTATCTATGAATTCAACACATTTTCCTGTATCTTGTATTCAGCTTGTCATATATGGTTTCCTTCCAGTAAAATGTCTCTAAGAATCCTTTGGGATAAACATAGAGAACATTCCATTTGGATACATCTCACTTCGACTTGCAAAGTGTCTGCCATAAAAGACATTCTTGTTTTCTATTTTCTCTCTTGTTTTTTAAAAGTGTGCAGAAGTTCGGTCTTGTCTTAAATATGTTGACTGACTATTTGAACATACAAAATAAAAAAGAAAATAAAAAACCCCCAAAAAACAAGAGATATTTGATATAAAAAAAATTGGAGGCATGAAATATCTATATCAGAAAGTTATAAGACCAGATATCAGCCTGTGTGATTTCTGATTTTAATTTAGGTTTAATTTTAAACAATTATATTCAATTTCTTTAATGAGAAACAATGCGTTAATAAAATTAATTTAATTTTAACAAGATTTATTATAAAAAATAACAACGTGATAAAAGAAGGGAAACAGCATGCACTTCTGAGCTCTTAGGTTATCTCAGAAAACTGGCCATGGTGAAGGGGATACCGATATATGCAATGTTATGTTAAGATATTCACCTTTTAATTATTTATTCTTGTTATAAATCTCTCTGAAAGGATATTTACTTGATATACTTTGTGTGTGCAAGACCTGCTATCTTTGATCGCATCTTCCAAGAAGTTCATTTTTCCTGTTTAATATATATATATATATATATATATATATATATATATATATATATATATATATATATATTAGTGTGTATGTATGTGTAAATTTAACTAACCTGAAAACTTTTAGAGAAAATATAAATATATATTTATTTCAATTCACCCCTGCTCTCAGCTTCCCTGACTGTACGAACATGCAGAAATTTAAATGTAATGTGTACAAACATCCTTCTGCACACCTGCTCACTTAGGATGCCCCTATAAATATGGCCACTAATTAACAGTAGCCCTTTACGTCTCAGTGGTAAGGTGCCTTTTTGGGGTGAATCTAAGTAGAAAAAATATATTTTAAATATTTTCATAAAAGGTATGCACAAAGTTATATCTCTCCACAACAAAGTAAAGGATTTGATTAAAAAGAAAAAGGAGAAAAAGACAAAAAGAGGAAAAAAAATAACTAGGAAAGAAAAGGGGCCCCACTAATCTCCCTTATAATCCATGCTTTGGGGTCAATTAAGTGCAACCAGTGGAATTAAGCTTTCTGGGATTATGGCCACACCGAGACTAGCAGATCAAACATCACACATGGTGAGCCTTAAAACTAAAATAAATATGGCTAAATGATTTTGTAACACCTCAGCGTCATCCTCCAGAGATTTATTAAATATATAAGATTAATAGATTTTTTTTCGCCAATAGGTTCAATTAAGTTCGACATTTGAAACTCTTTAAGTCGTTTCCAGTTGACAGACAGAAGATTGATGCCATGCCGAAACTCCATTATACAACAGGGACTTTATTTTGGAGATCCATCGTTTTTATAACTTGTATCGAAGCTACAATATTATTGATACAGGATGCGTCAAACACAAAAATGTTTTCATGTATTAGCCGAATTCTATTATATATATATAATATATAATGAAAATTTAACTTAAGTGGAGTATAAATGTACAAGAGAATAACCCCCCTATAGCTAATTCAGGTAAAGTCAAAATTCAGGCCTTTGAATACTCCAAATACTGCAGCTATTCATATCAGCTCAATAATTGAACATTTAGATCAAACAGAGCTTTATATATATATATATATATATATATATATATATATAGATAGAGATATATATATATAGATAGAGATATATATATATAGATAGAGATATATATATAAAAATATATATAAGTTCCAAGAACTCAACTATTTCGCATACGATCGTTTCTAAAACGATTTTGAATATTTTATACGTTTGATGATTCCAAAAAGGCTAATATTTTGTGGTCCTCATAATATCACAAATAGAAGTCAAGCAAGAAAAAGATTAAATTTTACGTTTTAAAAAGATATATATCAAGTTATTATAGGATGCAAAACACTATACTAGTCTGTTGATAACAATAATATACATAGTATTGTAAATACAAAAATAAAAAATAGAGTGGTATAAAATTATATATCTACGTGTTTTGTATCCTATAATAACTTGATATATATCTCTTTTTGATGTTTTTCAGGCTTGATTTCTATTTGTGATGTCATCAAAAGTGCTGAAGATGACCCTTTGAGAATCATCTAAAGTATAAAATAAAATTTTCCAAATCGTTTTAGAAACGATCGTACGCCAAATACTTGTGTTGAATTCTTGGAACTGATATAAATTATCTGCTAATTTTATTTATCTCAACCTTCTCTCTCTCTCATATATATATATATATATATATATATAAGGAATGGCGGGTAAACTTAATTCCCAAACAGAACAGTTACACGTCACTTCTATGTTTCTTTATGAAGATTGAAATTAAGATATAATGCAACTAAACTTTATATCTAGAATACTTTTTCCAATTTTGATAAAAATTCAGAAAATGTTTAAAATTTAAGCTTAAGAGGTCTTAATAAATTTAAATTCAGGGAACTTTGCTTAATTGGTATCTGATGACAATAGATCCAATTTTATATAAATCTGAAACATTTGAATTTTCAAATGGGTGATTGTACCAATATTATTCCCCCTAAAACAATTTAAAATACTACTAAAAAGCTGAAATTTGAATACTATTCATTAATTGATGTCTAGTAACTATTGTTAAAATTTCAGAAGAATCGAGGGTATCTAAATTTTCACAAAGAGCTATAGTCGATATTACATATTCTTACAGCGAGAAGCTTTGTTCCACAATTCATACTGATCTGTTAATTTATGAGTTAATCCTGTACATACAAATATATAAACATGTACACATACTTACTTTATATAAATAGAAATATATCAGCCTGCTGACTGATGAGACGACTATAATGATTATTCTCGCCATCAGACCGTATTTACTACCAACTTCGTTATCTTTGGTATACTATCACCTATAATAACTAAATAATGCTCTTACACACGTAATTGAGTACTTTGTGTTTACTTCTCTGGAATTTGAGTGACAATAAGCCGCCTCAGGATTCTAGTAGTCTCTTTAACCGTCCAGTTGAGGTCTGTGTGGTGCTCTATTCTTCCTCGAGCTTTCTATCATCTGAGCCCACTTTTTCTGGTACCAGTAGGTGACTGCATATTACTTTTGAGGGGGATTAGTATCATCATTATTTTGGGTGTTTCATATATGTCAATGAGTGTGTCTTTGAGCCTATATATATATATATATATATGCATCTGCTTATTTTCAACATAATCTCCATTCTTCTCATTGCATTTAATTGCCAATATTAATTACATACATCAAATATTATATGGTGATAATTTCAGATCCAAATTCTGTTAATAGCTCCATGTCAAGCTATAGTTTTTATTGATTAAACATCATAATTGTTTCAGCTTAATTATGACGGAACTCTTCAAATTCCTGAAATCAAAAAAATTCACCAGCCTTTAACAATGCTGAAAATAATGTCTTAATTTGGATCTTTTGCTTTTTAGATGCGTCCTAGCATCTCTACGAGAGGCGTCGTCTATCAGTCTCCATTTTTTTTTTTGGTCTGTCAGTCCATCACGTTTAAATTTGAAATAGAATTTCCATCGCTAAGCTTGCAGATTGAAGAGACGTATCTTGAAATTATCCGTTCTTCTTGTTACCATATTTAGCTTCCAATTAATCTTAGTAACAGAATTTTAGATATGTAAAAGTCACTAAGGTCATAAAATACCCAATGAGGTCACTCCAAAAAGAAAATTAAACAGACAAAAAAAAATTAAACAGACAAAAAAATAATAAAGAACTGGAACATTTGTTGTATGCTTTGAAAATGGTATTGGTTCATTAGCTGCTAATGATATATAAAAAAAGAAAAACGTGCTAAAGGAATTGAATGTTTCAGTAGACAGTGATTCAAAGAAGCAAATAGGAATAAGAAATCAGTTTCGCGAGAGGATAAGAATATTGTGTGTTGACCACATTGGATAGAATAAGAATAATTAGAATGAACCAAAACTAAGTGCATGCATGGAAACTCAACAAAGATATCAAGTAACGTAGGTAGGTAGGTAGGTAGGTAGTAGTGAGTTTGTTTGGTTTGGTTATTTTGTTTTACGGCAGATCAACCCTTTTCGGAATATTTAATGCCGAATCCGGTCATTTTGGTAAAAGTGTGTATGCTTCAAGTTCTTTATATCTTCACGAATTTATTCATGGTGTTTGGTTTTTTGTTTGGGGTTTTGCAGAACATGATTGAGTTTTGTAAAGAGAAAAGAAAACAATAAAACATCAATGTTTGATGCATTTTGGGTCAGACAGCCTGATCTAGTAGCATCAGGAGGTAGATAGCGAGAACAGTATTGATATATAGATGATCCTTCGAAAGCTTTATGGCATATAACGCTTGTATAATCTTCTTATATCTTTCTAGTCTATCGTAATTTCCATGGAAGATGCTCGCCTGAGCTCCAATTTCTTGTTCCTTCTTGTCAGACATCCACAGCAAAAGAAATATATAATACACTAAAGCACTTCCTGTTTGTACATACGTTATTACCTTTCACATACATTAAAAAATGAGATCGTCCAATCAGCAAATATGCTTATTCCGACTTTACCCATTATAAAATGAATTGTTCCAAAATCAAATTGTCGTCGTGTCAACTAAAACAGTACACTTTTAAAGAAAATGTTCGTTCACGTAGTCAAAGAATGAATTACGTTTGTGACCAAAGGTATCACAGAAGTTATTATCAATGCTATTGGGTATCAGTGGTGGTCTTAACTATCTTTATAATAATATGCCGAGGCATTTAGTGTTCATACACACGTAATTACCTTTCACACACAGTAAAAAAAATGAGATCGTCCAATCAGCAAATTGGTTGGTGATTAATCTGATGTCGCCGAGTAAAATTATTCCGACTATACCCATTATAAAGTAAATCGTTTTGAAATCAAATTATGTCGTCCCATCGACTAAAACAATACAATTTAAAATAAATGCATTTCAAAAAATGATTTATTATTTATTAATGATTTATTGATTTGAAGAATATTTAGCTGACTTATTTTTACGGTAAGAGAATATTTCTTGTCTTTAAAAGAAATCAGTTTTGAGAGAGGATGAGAATATTGCGTGTTGATCCCGTTGGATAGAATGAGGATAATTAGAATGAATCAAAACTGAATGCATGCATGGAAACACCACAAAGATATCAAGTAACGTAGATAGGTAGGAAGAGACCAGACTACAGCTGTGGACCAGACGACTAGAGAATGCTCCCCCTCCTACCGACATGGGAATCCCCCCTTCTGAGGCCTTCCCTTCCGGTTCAGAGGCACCCTGGCTCCAGTGGAAAACACTCAACCGCCCGAGAACGGAAATGGGACGATCAAAAGTTGCAATGAGCATATGACTCAACAATCTGTGAATGTGGAGAGAAAGACCATACGATGCAACACTGCCTTGTCTGCCTTCTACTGCCCAACCTGTGCAGCTTGAAAGATCTTGCAGAGTACAACAATAAAGCAAAGGACTGCGTAAAGTAGTGGGAAACGGTTGTATGACCACATGCTTCAGAGACACGCAAACAAGATCTATAGATAATCCTTCGAAATCACTGAGGTATATAACGCCTATGTAATGCTCTTATATTTCTCTACTCTGTCGCTATTTCCATGAAAGGTGCTCGACTGAGCTCCAATCTCTTGTCCCTTCTTGTAAGACATTCACAGACAAAAACTCGTTCATCTACCATAACTGAAAAAAACTTCGCTTTCCTCCTCAGTGTGTCAAGCATCAGGCAGTATTTCCATGCACAGAGCTTCTTCAAAATGGCTTCCCGTCTATAGAACACATTGCTGTGGGACTGCTTTCTTTCAGATTACAACATAGTTGTCTTCAAATCCAATGTCAACAGATTCCTGTCCTGAATCGTTCTTACAAGTATTTGACTTGGTTCACTCCATTAAATGTATTTAGCCTGATGATTTCCTTCGGGAATGAAACAAACATTTCTGTGTAGCTTACTTGAGATAAATATGTTTTCATACTACATATGAAGATATATAAATATTTATACGTTCCCATAGATGGAGTACGACAGTGTAAGGAAGGGAATTTAACCCTCTAAAAAAATTCAGGTGAATGTTCTCTGTAAATAAGTAAAACCTTGTCTATCGACAAAACAATAACAAAAACAAATTAATTCATTTATACATATATATTATATACATATATATAATATATATATATATATATATATATATATATATATATATAGCATGGATCTAATGTAAAATTCGTTACATGATCATTTATTTGCGCTCCAAGAATTCTACATAATGTGTACGATCGTTTCTGTGACGATTTTTTTAAATTGTTTAATTAATATCGGATATCTTCATCAGCGCAGGGTATAGACACCAATATAAAAGCATACAGACATCTTCAAGGCTTTAGAGTTCAATCGCACCAATTATACAGCAAATTAGAAGCAAAAAGGGGATTAGTGGTAGTAATACATCAAATCAGTACAGACCGGGCAGAAAACAATATTTAGGGATGTACAGTGGGACTCAAAGTAGAATAAACGGATGTAATATAACATGCAAGTAGAAACACATTACAAGGAAGAGGAAAAAAAACAGTTATCTTTAAAAAAAAAACACCAAAGCCATCATAAGTGAAGAATCATGCACATATATAATCGTACAATGTGAAAAAGGCTATTTAAGTTCAGAGGCCTATTATAAGTGGGAGAGTAAATGGTTATTTTAGCTTTAGTCAGAAGCCCGATCAGAAACTATTTCTATTTCGTCTTCCTGTTAAATACAATCTTTTTAGTTTACAAACATTTTACTTAAATAAAATACTCTCAGATATTTAGTAGTCCCTAAAATGTTAATATATATATATATATATATATATATATATATATATATATATATATGCGTGTGTGAGGAGGAAGTACGTATGTTGTACATTTAGATGTGCATTAAGATCTACACATCTATGGCGAATAATTTGACTATTTCTTTATGACACATTCGTTTTGATCTACCAAAGATTTCTATCCTTTCTTAAGTTTCGAATAGTATTCTCCAGAAAACTGCACTTGCTTTCATCTTCTTCCCCCCCCCCTTCTTCCACGTGATTATTGCAAAGTACAGTCTTACCTTTTTTTCTTGGCACACTTGACAAATACCATCCGGCTATCAACTATAATGAGACCAGATGTTCATCAAATTGAACAGACAGGTAGTAAAACTGCAGGCAAAGTTTATTTTCCATTCGCTGATTACACAGAAATAACCCATGCAAAGGCATTTTAAACATACAGACAATTCCAGAATATCTCACCATGTAAATAGCGTATAGTTAAAAAAAATTTTTTTACAAATATTAATTTTTAATTTCAATAAACAATCGATCAAAAGTAAAAAAAAAACAAGCAATCTGTAGTAGGTTACACAGAGACGAGAAATACACACGATAAATCTTAGACGTCGCGGGATGACTTTTTAATATATATTTGTGTAATAGACCAATTTTTTAAGACCAATTTTTTGCCTAAAAATCAATGAGATATGTTTTGAGACATTGA
>OY744521.1:147822203-147847203 GCA_963556195.1 Sepiola atlantica | reverse complement strand
GGATTCCAGGACAAGAATTCATCTAGTTTAATGGACTATCCAGCTAAGTGCTGTTACTTGAGGTCACATTAATTGGTGAAAATGCATCATTTCTCGTATGAGCCAGTGTATAGCTGTGTCGAGGGGATCTTATTTGGGCTTTGAATAACATGTTATTTTGAATATTTGGTCAGGATTTACTTGTACGGTGATATATCCGCATGTCAGATTGTTCTGACAAACCGTTGTACTGAGAGAGCGATGAGATTCGAGGATGCGGTTTAGTAGCTAATCCAAACAATATGTGTATGCGTGTTTGTGTGTTTATTGAAAAATACAAAACGGTATTAATCTTTAAAAAAATATACAGAAATATTATCTTATTCTATTTAACAATAGTAAACCAATATTTATAATCCTACACAAAACAAAACCAAAACCATTAACGGTCAGGAAAAGAGAATAAATCAGTGAAACTATATAATGATTAGTTTTATTGTAATTTGTATCCATTGACAAACTTTCTAAATTGTCTTGATAAACTCCATTGATAAAATCTTCCCATTATTCTTTCTTTTTCTGATTAGCTTTTGCTCCTATCTGCCCAACATCCAATTCAATAGACAAAAGAGACATATATAAAGAGAAAATCATAGAGAAACGCGCATTGAAAATTATAGGTGCTAATAAATATTTGAAATTAAATTGAAAGAAAGTAACAAGAAACAGAATGTATACAATAGTCTACAGGGATAAATTATTGAAATTCCACATTGGCAAAAGCCAGAATCAATATTTTATTTCTGTTTTTTTTTTTTACAAGTCTCTTATTGTCGGTCTGAAACCCTCTATTAAGCCAGACTAATTATACCAGGGGTTCAATCTCGTCTTACTGCACTTATTTAATCTTAAGAGATCTATTATTTTTAAAAGCCGATAATGATGGAAAAGAATTACCCCCCCCCCTCCCGTTGCCAATTTGTCTAAAATCAAGAAGACATGGGGAAGGGCACACAGAGTTGCAAATCTGCTGGCCTAAATATGCGATAGAAAAATAAAATAAATAATGTACAATAAATACTAAAGAGGACCTAGAGCACTTTTTAAAACTGTGTGACAAGATTGTAATTATAGTTGTAAAACAATTGTTCATTAAGGTGTATAAAAGCACCTCATGGGCAAAGAGGGCTTATTTATTATTTTTTTTTACTCGAGAAAATTCCAAAGATTTCTCTTGTAAAGGGAGATAATAGAGCAGGAGGAAAAATTCACACGTCATAGATAAAGAAAGACAAAGCCAGTGTTAAATAGATTGCTTGTCCAGATTGTGATGCGGCAGGGGAAAAACGCAATTACTTATTAGATAATTATAAATATGATATATCTGATTAGATTCAGGATTTCCTCAAACCATGAAAAGATAAATATGTGGAATGAAAAATAAAAAATAAACGAAAACGAAAAATGTATTTTTTCTCAATTTTTTTGTGGCCCCCCCCCCCCCCAAAAAAAAATGGAGAATCAAAAGATAAAGAATCTTTAATCCAAAAATAGTTGCAAAGATTTTATCAAAAAAACCCCAAAATATAACGCAATATTTCCTTTTCTCCGCCTCCTGTAATTAGATTTGACGCGTTCTACTTTTGGTGTATTGTTTATATTTTATGTCAGATTGAGCATATATATATATATATATATGAAATAATATAAGAGAAAAATGAAAAAGCTAAACTAACTTACTTAACAGACAGAGAATGCTTGTTACACGTTGCTTTTATTTAACCAAAAATTGTTGATGAGGTAGCAACATGATTGAGAATAAAATATTTCAGGTCGACATTTTGATATAAGTTCTGATTGTTTTTGCTGTGTAGTGGTGGTTATTCGTGAGATATAAGACGAATATAAAAAAGAATTTAATAAAACTCCTGTATAAATAAACTATTAACATTTACAAGCGAAGAAAAGAATTACCTCCCCTTTGAGCTGTGTGCTGTTTGTGTTTGTTGTTGTGTCCTGATTTACACGAATTGCAATATTTGGGATCCAAACCGATCTCCTTCGTAACATCTTGAATTTGGTCCTCGGTTGTTTCCTTTGACTGACTGGAGCACAGCGTTGAGGTAAATTATTTTAAAAACACATTCTTTACAGTTCTTTACAACAAGCAAATTGATTACAGCAATATTACATAGTATGTTTTCTTTTCACTCGTTTACGGGGGGGGGGGATATCTCCCAAAATACGTCTGAATTCGATTATACTTCAGACCAAATAGATTTGCTTGCTCATTTTACACCCTCAACTTCCTTTCATGATGTAATTTCCGGAACACGGCAGCTTAAATTCTTAATTAAACAGCTAATGAGGAATTCCTTTTTTCTACATAATCTAACCCTACATCGGAAATTCCGTTTCTACATTCAAATATTGCTACAATACTGCAAACACGTACTATAATAAAAATTCTGAAATGCATGAATGTATTTTTTTTTTTAATATTTGAACCTACTACCAGAAGATGCTGCGAAGTTTGATGCAAAAAGGTAGGCTCTCTCTATTGAGTTAGAAACCCTGTAACAGCTGCCAGTATGTTAAATCTCTGCTAGTATAATACCCGTCCTGGGACGGATATAAACAATAAATATACTATTAGTTTGAAAGTTTAATGTTTTTCTTTCAGAGTTAGAGTACGGCTTCGATGCCCCCCCCCCCAAAAAAAAAAAAATCGTAAAGTTTACAAAAAAATAAATAATGGGCCAATGTTACCCACCCTGTTGCTTAGAATACATATTCCATAATGATAAGTTTAAGAGTTTAGGATTTTACCAAGCGCATACATATTTGTTGTGACCCTTTTAGGAGCCGAAATAAAGACACAAAAACACGGGGTTACAGGAACAAAGATATATTATTTAAGAAAAAGAATATATATATAAAAGAAGTGGTATTCTGGACTGCCAGTATAGAACTGGGTTGGAAGAAGTCTGTGAGTTGGAATGCTTCTCGCATTTTATTAATGATGGACGAGTCCATTTGTTCTTCGTACAGGTACGGCACCATAACAATATTGAAGCTAAATCATTTAAAAAATGTATTACTTAATATTACTCAAAGTTTGATTGAGAGCAATTCTTTTCTTTATTTAATCTTTTATATCTAACTTATTTTAAAGTTTTTTAAATGGTAACGTTTACAACAAAAAAGGATGTGTCCATGTTATTCACCGTGTTGCCGAGAATATATATTGGAAAATTCATAATGATTCATTCACTAGTTTTGGAGATTACCATATATATATATATATATATATATATATATATATATATATATATATATTATACATACACACACCTAACATTATATATACCAAGATGAAGCCATCATTCGCCTGTGCATGGAGTATTGTTGTGGTGTATTATTAGTATAAAAAATTAGATCAAAAGCCACTGATGAAGAACATAGTGAAGTATCACCATTTTGTTATGTTTATTTGTTAGAAAGGAATATATGTTGAGTATTTTAGAAATCATTTTCTACTTCTCAATGCTTGGAGTTTTCCACCTATGCACCGGGTTGAACTTTTACCCACCATAAATAATCAAGACAAAAAGAAAAGAAATTTCACACAAAACAGTGGGGCAGTGCAAATAGATAACGGCTTTCAAAACGGGATTCATACTGGGGGAACCTAATTTCAGTTTTTTTTTAAGCGGGTGGGGCAGAGAATGCCCTCAATGACATAAATTAACACTTGATTAAAAGGTAATAGAGTCTCTCTTTCTTGTAAGTCTTTTTTTCAAACCTTGACCACGTCTTCATGTCCATCAACTTTACAATAGAGCAGTCTACTCTGGATCAGATTAACTATTTGAGTAAAGAGATGTACTTTTTTGTTTTATTTATTTCCTAACCCTAAAGTAGAAACTCATAAAATATGTGCACACTCTCTTCTTATTTCATTCCTTTTTTCTTCTTTGCACCTTCCATTTAGTTTTCTTTACATTCCTTTCATTGGTTCATTCATTCCATTCTTTTTCTTTTTCTAGAATCTCACTTTTTTTTTCTTTCGCCAGCTTTTTGATTTAAAACCCATTATTTCATTATGCATTTTTATTTTATTCTCTCTTGCTTTCTTAGTTCCTGTCCCCATGTCCTGGTGTGGCAATTCATCTTGGGTGGGTTGAGCCGGCTTCCTTCTTTAAGGAGTAACTTTCTAGAGATTATTAAATTCACACGTGGTCTTCTGTCGCATGTATATCCCGGTTAGGGGAGATGATAAGTTTTGCAGGAGGTGTCGCTGTCCTTTAACATACAGTGCTCACCCATCTGGTACTGACTAGGTTCAACGTCACTTAACTTCGGTGATCCAATGAGAACCGTTGTCTCAACGTAATTACATTTTCGTGAGGTCTTGAATACGATGTTAACGTACATCCAATGGTTAAGTCTCGATTTGGGAAGTATGGAGTCGCTGCCACTTAGTTATCAGGTTAACTGATCCAAAGTGGTAGTACCTGCAGGGCTCTATCTATGCATTCAATAGAAAATATTCTTTACAAACAAATTGATCTACAAACTAATCGTTTACAAAACATATGGTTTCGGAACACAATGCCCCGAATGGTTGACATGCCGTAAAAGTCAAGCAACCGACACTCGTTCTTGTAATTGCTTTCTCTCTTCCTCATTGTTCGACATTTTGACCTTTCTTTTTCCTATTCATCATTTTATTTTAAAATTATTATTTGTTCTTTAAAACGATTTCGGCTCCCATATTTTATTGAAAGAGTCAACTCAACTCAAAGCCAATTTCATTTTCATCAGCAGATAAATCTGGGATTACATTATCATAGAAATATTTGTGCTAAATTCTCAATATATTACAAATGAAAAAAATAATATAAAAGAGGAAAATGTCCAACGCCAATAATACTTCAGGATGCAACATCAAATAATAGTTAACTAATAAAATGTCCTTTTTCGATACTCATATGCAAGCATCAAGAGGTTTCATCAGATTCCTGCTATGCTGGCAGGCCGAGAGCAGGCTCAAGGCGTTTCCATGAGTAATGTCGATGGAGACGCATATGTAATTTCAAACTGAATTCACGAGTTTCGTTTTTTATTGAATTAGTTTTGCTTTAATTTATTATACATTTTCTTTCTTAGATTTCAATTTAAATAATTTTTTAACTTTTGTTCTTTATATAAAAATTAGTTACTTCCTCTCGTTTCACTTTCATATGTGTGAGAATGCTTCTTTTCGAAAGTACATAGGATTAATTATTACATAATATAGAGAGATAATGTATGATTATATATATATATATATGAGAGAGAGAGAAAATTAAATGCGAGATCTATTAGAAAATTGTTTTTCCACAATCAGGCATAACACAGCAGCTCACACACTCCATAAAAGTCACATGCAAGAAGTTCTAGAATTGATTTTCGCCGGACTTTGAGCTTTTCAGTAGAACACATCCAAACTATATATATATATAAACACATATATTTATCAGAGATCAGATATACGCACACAAATACAGACACATATCTATATTTACTAATCAAAGATTAGATATTTATATACACACACAAATATATATATATATATATATATATATACCTTCAAATTAGATCATATAGAAAATCCTCAATAAGTCAAAGCCAGTAGCTCAACATAGTTTAGATAGAGCTAAACTATGTTATTTATACGATTAAAATCATTTTTCAAATCAAGTTTTAAACAAAAAGCGTGCACAAGGGTGTTATAGTTGTTTACGGTTGTTTCAAGGCATTATAATATATATATATATATATATATATATATATATAGCTAATTCGCTGTGGCTGACGGGGGAACGCTCTTGACTACGAATCAGTGGCGATTTGTGATCTGAGTTCGAGCCGGCTGAGCGTAGAGAAATAACTTCCTGCACTGAAGATTGCGTTAGCATGAAACAATTAATATTTATTTATAAATTAAATGTTATTATATATATATATATATATATATATATATATATATAAATTAAATAATGGATTGAAAATGTGACAGTATATTTTTAGAGTAAACGTTACTTTTAAACTGACATTAATTGTAATTATTAAAATTTAGTTACACAGCAAAGAAATCGCTTTAATGATAGCATTAATCTGTTTTATCTCAAAGAAAATCAGAGTTTACTTGTAATGTTTTGTTTATTTGTGGCAATACTCAAATCCTGCTATAACTCTGAAATGTAATGGAATGTATGGAAGCACCTATCGACAACAATAGCACAAATGTTTCTATCTTTTGATCATATATAAAGTCTATGTGATGTGTGCTGTAAAATAGTATAAAGATAAATAATGTGGAAAGAATATGACTAATAAACAATTGGTGTTTGCTGTAAGGTAACCAATTAGTCGTGAATAGTTTTTTTTTTTTAAATTGTAAGTAATATATGCTAATGTTAGATGAAGTGAAAGTTTGTTACGACAATGTACATCCGTAGTATAAGATAGCAGTGAAATGAAAAAGTATGTATCCTAGTAAATAAAAAAAATCCGGTGTAATGGGTGGCGGGTGGAGTACATATTAATGCAAGGGTACAAACTCTGCCACCTTCCTTATAACATAGAAAAAACTAAAATATTGTTCCGGACCAAATGGTGGAATCAATGTGATCGAAAAAATATTTTTTTTTGTAACACGTTTCAATTAATTAGTAAAATAAATACCGAAACATATTTTTTACGTTAATGAAGCTATTCCAATCATGGGGAAAATATCATTTTACTTTATATATAAAAATATACACATTATAATATATTTCCGAATTTTTTAGATGAGATTTGATAATTTGTATTATTTAGATTATTCGGACTACTGTTCTCACCTTGGATGTTGTTCTCACAAGATTTCGACTGATGTAACCTCCAACTTTCTTCAGGTACTGTGGCGTAACGGATATAAGTGCTAAGTAATAGGCAGTTCTCAATGACAATCTTCTGGAGGTTGAAGGTTCGATCTTTAGTACGGACGATACTAAGACAATTACAAATTAGTTCAGACCTGGTCATGGCTAACGGAATGAGAGAAGCTATCCGTGTAGATTAAAGGGTTACGTTCGAAATTCCGTACAGATTCCCGAGTTTAACAAGATGAACCTGAAGAAGGTTGGAGATTACATCGGCCGAAACGTTGTGTGAATAATATCCAAGATGAGAACAATAGCCTGAATAATTTAAATACACACACACATATATATATGTGTGTGTGTGTGTTTTGTTGATCTGTGTGGAAGTGAGTGGAATACATATATATATATACTTGGTAGGAATAGTGATACATAAATAAATAAACAGATTTATAACATTATTACAGTTCCAAGAATTCTTAGTCAACAATGGGCTGCTGTACGATCGTTTCAGAGACGATTAAGAATCATAAATAAACTTTTTTTTATTTTTATAGACATACATGATTCACAATATATCTTTTCCTCAGCGCCATATACTTAGGACGCAAACAGAAATTTAGAGTGAAAGCATCAACATCCTTTACACAAATCACTAACATTTGAAAAATCATTTGAAAAAATACATTAAAAAAATAAAACTTATAACAGAGGACACATGAAACATAATGTTAGTTCAACCACTTGTTAATATAGACGAAAATAATAATAATAATAATAATAATAATAATAATAATAATAATAATGTTTATTTCAGTAAAGGTACAAATAAACTGATTATACCAAGATATATACTTATATATATATGAAATGAAAAGGATACTGTATTGAAAAGCTAATATGTAAATAAATACGTGTATGTAAATTATGAAAAGCTTATATATAAATGCATTCATTTACCTTGTACAAATAAACCGTAATACATCTATGAAAGGTTCGTTCTTGGAATCAGAAATTTACATTTTCAGGTCAATAAATTTTATTTCATCTATTGTCAAACAAACAGCTATAATAACTATTTTCCCGCCTTTCCTCGAAAGTCAGAGGGGGTATCCGACAATAAGTCATTTTCAATAAAACACAATTCACAGGTAACCCATAAGAGAAGGTGGTGTTTTACAATCGAGACTGCACTTCTCACAGATAATGCCTACCCTTCAAGTTTAAATATTTACTACCTGGACATGCTGCGTGAAAAGAATTAATATATGATAACCATGGCCTCTTCTCCACGTGTCTTAAAATAAAAGCTAATATTCTCTACCCATATATTTAGTTACTGGCAGGGACCAATAGAAAAGGTCATCTCGTAAAGTAAACCCAAGTATTATAATCCCCCTTCTCGTGTACCAGTTTGGTTTTGAATTACAGCTTGAAACAGCATGTCTAGCCACATTGAAGAGCTCTGATATGGCGAAACAGCTATCTCTCTCTCTCTCTCATATATATATATATATATATATATATAGCACTAGATAAAGTGAAAGAATAAAATAAGGTGCGACTCAAATTTTATTTGCATTCAATGTTCAAGCAAAGTCCTTTAAAGTCCTTAACTCATGAGTTTTCAAAGGAAATCTTCTCCTCAGAGGACTATTACCGCAATGACATTACTGCAGGTAATAAAATGAAACTTTGAAAATACATTAAAAAATTTTACATAAAAATACATAAAATTATATAAAACATCAAATATATCGGCCCAAAACATACTTTTTTGCTAAACTTATACAGTTCATCCAAGTCATAAAGTTTAAAACAGCTTCAAGAAAAATATCTAAGAGGTTGATTAAAAACAATCCAGGTGGTGAATGGTATTCCAAAAACGAAAAGGTTATCCAGGCGGGAAATTTGTTTGCTATCGATGCAGTATATGACAGTGAAAGTGTATCCAAGGTGTATGCAAATTAATAAAATGATAGGAACAACCAAATCATATGAAAAGTTCAGAAAAAACTCAGTGTTGAATATTATCATGTCCAAATTCAGGGTCCTTATGCGTTGATAGTTGTGCAAACTATAACTTCCTATATATATATATATATATATATATATAATATTTGTTATTGTTTATTATCTATGTACGTATACGTTTCGTCCTTAATAATCGGGACGCATCAGCCTAGAGATATTACTATTCACTTCCGGTCATACGATTCGAAACCCCGGATTACGAGTATTTTGCAACTCAAATCCAACGCCTTCATCACTCGGCCAATGTTGAACAGCGAATAAACGGTGATAATTTTAATATTTTATACGACGGCTTGACGTCATAGAGCGTTCGATATTAATGAAAATTAGTTCAGACCTGGTCATGGCTAACGGAATGAGAGCAAGCTACCCCCGTAGATTAAAGGGTTACGTTCGAAATTCCGTACAGATATATATATATATATATATATATATATATATATATATATATATATATATATATATATATATATATATATATATAAACTAGTGCGTGAGATACATTTCTATCCTCTTTTACATAGTCATTCCTTCAACATAGATTTTGAAAGGTTATTTCTTGCATGCGTGTAATAATTATGCACGATTTACCTCCTCCGTTGTAGATTATTTCCTTTGTTATCAAACTCTTTAGTTTATAGATTACTACAAATAGTTATTTATGTTTGTATCTGTTATTGTAAGCCAAACGTCCATTTTAAGTCTTGTGTCACTACAATTCCATTAGTTTATTTTCTTTCTTTCTTTTACATCTTTTTCTTCGTTTCATTTCAATCATAATTGGAAATACCATGTTTAATCGAAGTTAGTTGAACCACGCGAAACAAAATCCCTTCAAACTGAATTATGCCAAGATAAAAAAGGAGGACACAGAAGGGGCCGGGGGGAAGGAAAGTAGCGTAAAAATAAAGGGGGATTAAAAATGCTTCTAGTGAGTATTGGGCAGGGGGGGGATGGAACAAGGGTTTATGACAGGTAGTGAGCAAGTGCCACCCTGACTGACACACTAAATAGAAACCACCCTCGTCTCCACGGTGCCTGCCACAGATGCTACTTCAAAGAAATACCAGATCCCTTCAAAGTACCCCAAGAGACAACAAAGCCCTTTCATACACAGTGTCATTGCAATGGTGACACCGAACAACAAAAAAATCGACGACAAACTTGTGACCAATTAAGAAATGTATCTCTCATGTTCATTTTTGTTGCAATTTATTAAGTGTGCACTTCTTCAGAAAATCCCTGAAATCCCACAGCTTTGCCCACACCACAACCCCCCCCCCCCCAACTAATTAATTAGCTGTACCAAAACTAATTTGAAAAACCCGTAATTATAAATCTAAAAAGCACCTTTGCTAAAATAAACAAATTAAATAAAACAGAAATTACTTGCTTTTACATGCTCCAGAATATGTTCGATTATTTTTTGCAATATTTCGAGTCATAAAAAACTGTTACCAGTTTAGTCCAAACAAGACGGGCTAGAGAAATATCTTAATACGAATTCATCTTGACGAATATATGAAAAAAACAAACAAAAAAAACTTAGTTATACCCTAGTTAGAGTAAAAAAAAAACAGAACATAGCTGTGACAAGAAAAACCAGGAAAATACCCCAGCAAGATGAACACATCCATTATTAGTCTAATGGTATTGTAATCTAAATTAATAAATGTGAACATGTTTGGTTTTTAATTTATTAGTCCTACATTACCATCAAAACGGGTTACTGTTATTCAAATCAATAATACAACATAGTATTTTAAATACTCTCTATATATAGTACCGACAAACGATCCAATTTGCATAACTATTGTTTAAACAGTTCATAATAAATTAATAGTTGGTGTTATACTTTTGTATTTTTTTGTCTATTTTATCTCTATATATGCAATAGTTTGGTCGATATTAACAGCAATTAATTAAAGTGATTTAATTTAAAAAATTGGATGACTTACTAAAAAAGACTTTCTTAAATTAAGTTAAAATCGATCGCTATAATTATTACTGACAAGCATAAGCGAGAATAGAAAAGGGAGTAATAGGGTAGCTGACCATCTGGCTGTCTTGCTTTCTCTATCTCTCCCTTCCACTCTCCCGTTAACGACGCTGTATTTTTAAAAAAATTGTTTTTAAACTCAATGATTGTTTTGATCCCGTAGACAAATCGTTTCGCATGTGTGTTTAAACATTCCTTTCTGGTCTTTAGAGGGACTGACTTTATTTTCAACAACTAAATTGTAAATTTAAAAAAAAAACGCGCCCCTAATACACACACCATCGCTGAGGCGAAATTATTTCTTCTTTCTTTTGATTTCATTAGGGTCTTATTTAATAATAAAATAAATGTATTTCAAAATCACCAAAATGTTTATGTTTATTTATACGAATAAATGCGAAAGTTTTAATCTCAAGAAACTTATGAATGAAATGTTTATTATTTAAAATGTTGGTTTCAAGTATGTCAAGTAGCGAACTTTGCGAAGCGATAGCGAGCTGGCAAAGCCAGATAGTATGTCATGCATGTGTCTAAAATATTCTGATATTTATAGCGATATCGGTGGTATTTAAACACTGCATATAAATCAGCGAAGTGGGTATCTGTAATCAGAGATTTTTATAGTTCAAGAAAACTTTCGTAACAATCTCTCTCTCACTCTCACTCTTTCTCTTCGGTTAATAAGTTTGTGTCGGAAAAGAAATACGAATTGTTATTTAAAAAATGAAAAGTCAAACAGTTTTATTTTTAATATGTGTATCCGTAATGTACAAATGTCTTAAGAAAACCTGTTATAATAAGAAAATGAACATATCTTTCGTAAAGAGTTTTGAGACTTTAAATCAGTTTTTGCAATAAGAAAATAAGTACACGAGTAAAACTAAAGGCCTCTTGCAACAGTACGTTAAAACAACATTAAGATTGCGTATAAGTCAAATAAATTTACGCGTGTTTTATTATTTGTAAACAAGATAACAACGCAATTAATATTCTTGATCTTATCAATGTGAAAACGCAATTGAAAGAACCTTTAAAAAACGTTCTATCCATATAAATTAAGATTCTTCTTATTGATAAATATTGCTGATACGTCTTGTTCATTTTCTGATTGGTGTCAAATGGGCTTATCTATACTCTTGTTTCTGTAGTGTTTGCTTTTAAATTGATCTGTCATTTGTAACGAGGGCAGTTAGAACATTTAAACAAAGACAATGATACAGCTGTATCCACGGCGTCCTACTGTAGAATGCCATGGCTGTACACGTATCAAACAGCAGATTCAAAGTTGATATTATCAATAGAAAACTTGCTGGAATATTTTGAATACAAAGAGTTGCTTTATGAAGACAATTAATGTTTTGTTATATTTGTATTGTGTGACACCAGTTCACCAATCTATGTAAGAACTCTGTTAGTATCCTTCATCCCTGGGACGGGTCCACTATGGAGGATGATTACTAACATGTTTATTCCCATATTCAGTCTATCTCTCTTGAATATGTTCCATCCTCTATTCTATAATAAAGAGCTACGTGTATTATATATATATATATATATATATATATATATATATATATATATATATATATATATATATATATGCACTCTGGCGAAGGATAATTTTTATAACATATCTATATATCCGTCCAGTCACACAATAGTTAAATACATTTTTTAAAAAAATGCTGAACGAATCCATTTCAAATATTTAGAATTGAGAAAGCAAATCTTTGCCATTTTTTTCTTTTTGCTTTCTATACCGATTTATACGTTTTACTTTCTTTTTTTTAAAGCTTTCTAATTTTTTTTCTTATATCTTTTTATTTACTTCACCGATTCTGTTAACATATCTATTTTTATAACAAACATACAAACATTGAGATTATATATATATTTATATGAGAGAGAGAGAGAGAGAGAGAGAGAGATTTTCTTTTCACAAAGTTGATTAAAAGAATTTCAGAGTTTTAAGTCCTTTTAATAGCCTTCTTTATTTCACCCTTTTTCCTGTTTTATTAGGCCAGATTCTTGATTCTTAATTATTTTTCTTTTCTTCAACCAATTAAACATGGATCCCATCAAGAATGCAGTTCCGGTAATTTAAAAGTGTGACCACCAATTTATTTCGCATTGTTTACATATTTCATGTACGTTTCTCAAAAGTGAGAAATTACAAAACAAAAATGAATAAAAATTGCGTTTCTAAAAATAATCTATAGTCAAAAATGTCTAAGACCTCTCCATTCCATTAAAAAATAATTGAAGGATTTCAAATATTTTTGTTTTAATCAAATAACTGTGATTGTCACACTGGGGTAAAACAACCAAAAAAGCAAAACAAAATAAATATTAACTATTCATGACCCCCTTTACTTTGGAAAACCTTTGAGTATTCAGGTATTTTTTATAAAAGACCTCTGAGGACGGACACGGTTCTAATTACTGCGCATCAATTTAAAAACGAAACGGGTTTCATTAAAATATTGCACACAAAGGGTCTTGTAAATTCGGTGGAATATAATAATAATGTCGAAAACTAGTTTATTAATCAAACTAACATTTAAGATATATATATATATAACACCTACATGTCCATGTAAATGTGCATACATATATTTCTTGAATATTTGTTTCTGAATAAAGGTTATTTTGATATTATATATATACTCGAAGAATATCAGTCTTAGGACGGGTAAAATTAATTACGCCCCCTTACAAAGACTAAAATGAAAATGTAAAATATTCACAAAAAAAAATCGTCTAGCTACAACCACTGTCAATAAATTCCCTTTCTCACGGTGTACCTAAAAGTAAGTAAAACTTCCATGATCAAAGTTTCTTTCCTAGAACTGCCCGTCTATGGAACGCAGTACCACGGGCCTGATTCCCGGCTGATTATAGCATTGCCGTTTTCAATTCGAATGTAAACAAATTCTTGTTGAGCTTTCCTCTTAAATATCTAATAATACAACCATCATAACTAATCCCCTCGGTATTTCACTGTCTACCTGTCAAACTCAATAACCCTTATCCTTGAGTGGCCCTTGGCCCTTGATAAGCGGTGACTCGTTTGTAAAAAAAAGAAAGAAAAAAGATATGATACTAAACCTTATGTTTAGAATCTTTATTAAAATTTTGATCAAAATCCATAACAGGAATTTTATTTTTTTAAATTGCTAAAATTTAAAGCTTAAGCTTAAAGAGTCTTAAGAAGAAATTGAAATTCAAGAAATCTTGGTTAATTTGTGTCGGATGACTATAGATCAAATTCAATGCAAACTGAAATATTTTAATTTTAAAATGGGAAGTTGTTCCCATTTTATGCCTCCTAAAAACCCTTTAAAATACTCCAGAGAAACTGAAATTTACAGAATATTTATTAATTGATGTCCCGGACCCCTTGTTCAAATTTCACAAAAATCGGATGTATGTGAATTTTCAAAAAGGGCTTCCATCCCTTTTTACGCCCTTTACATAAAATTAAATTAAAGTAAATATAGTTCACATTACAACCCCTTGCACATAGCAGCTGTGTTCCAAAATTCATGATGATCGGTTAATTAGTTCAGGAGCGACTCCTATACATATAACTATATAAACATGCCACCTAACTTGATGTAGAGATACACGTGAGTGAGTGTGTATGTGTGTGTTCTATCATTATTTTATTTCTGAGTGATAAAAAGCTGTCAACACTTCCTATGAATCTTAAAGAAAATGTCATGGCGTCCAAGGAAAGTATTTATTTGTGACCCTTAAACGTTTCTTTAGAAAGTTAGGTTTCCTTTAGCCTTCCTTCAGTTGTGACATATTTAATTGTATTTCCGTTGACACACTTATGTTCTCATAGTAATAATCATAGAGTTAATAAACCTTGAATCGGATACTTACATATCAAATCTCGCATTGACGTACCAAAAAACGATGCTATTGTTAAATACACGTATCAAAATACACACTTGTAAGCATAAACAATCTCCTATTTACTTACCTCCATGTGAGGGCAGAATTAGACACAAGGTCGGTTTTTAATGTTGGGAAAATCCAGCTCGACAAAAAAAGGCACTCTGAATTGGGAAAAAAATTAAAGGATTTCTAATTTCACTAACCGGGGCCAAAAAAGACGAAGTGCAGTATCAGAAAAGATACTACACTTTGCTCCTAGCCAAAAAGGCCAAGATGCGTGCACATAGAATATTGTAAGTGCATGTCTACATGTGAAGTAAAGTAACCGCACTGCAGCAAGGTTAGGCAGAGGGAAGTAAATCCCGCTCCTCCAAATAGGGGGTCTACTCTGCACAGATACAAAATTTGTATTATCAGACCTATAGGCGTTTTCTGGTAGCAACGCCCCAAGCGACAAGCAATAAACCAATCCCTTCCCAAATGAGGAAGGAAGTTCTGTGAGAACGACCTCCTAGAATCAAAGAGAAACATCATTACGATCCAAGAGTTGGAGACTCAGCAAACCAGATCCCTGTGAGATGATGTGCCAAGAAGATGAAGTGTCAAAGTAGCCGAGTGTGTAAATGTAGAAACCTTATTTACTTGCTTCCAACCGCAGCAAAAATGACAAGTCACAAAGTTAGTGCAAACCAGCTCCCCCGAGGGAGTACTCTGGTGGGGTACAAAAGTAACAGAGAACGAACCTGTCGGTATTCCCTCGTAGCAACCCCTCAGGTTACCTGTAATCACCCCTATCCCTAAAGAAAGGATAATGTTTGGGAGGGTGCGTCTCCTTATGACCGATCCCGGCCATACCTCATTATGACAAAGGGTTTGATGGATCAAATCAGCAACTAGGTTACCAGAATGATGCCAAGGTTCCCTCTGCTGGTATGACAACTGGATGAACGCCCACAAATACTGGCCTTTTGGCTCAGATAAAAGTATAGTATCTGTTAGAATAATATACTTCATTTTTATTTTGGTTCCAATTCAGAGTGCACCTTTTTGGGGAGCTGGATTTGCCTTCTCATCAAAAATCGACATTGTGTCAAAGTCAGACGCGAAGAATACAGTGTTTCCAAAATATGTAATTTGAAATCTCCGAGTTTGAGATAATTACTATTATGAAGGTCTACCTCGTTTATGCCCTTGTGGGGAGGCAAGTAAAACAGGAACTTACCTGAAGTTATGTATTGCTAGTTTTATATCTACTCCCCATCTATAAATAATAAGATCAAACGAATTCAACGCCAGTGACACAGGGAAAGGGTTTAGAGACAACGAAATCGATTGAATAATTCAGTTTTAAAAACGTGACATGATTATTTAAAAAAAATGAAAATAAATTTTATTTTGCGAACAAATTAAGTGTCACCAGACAACTTTTTCATCCGCATATCACACGGATTTGTCCGTATCTGATTTCTAGAATTTAATTCATTAAAAGATGAATATTTTGTTTAAGAGAGAAGGAAGCGTGCACATTTCAGATTGTTCACACATTCTGTACACATATACATACGTGAAACTTGAGGTTACATAAAGATTGAACAGATAAAATAAGAAATATAATCCATATTTACTTGCCTCCCCATGGCAGAAAATTTAAACACAATATCAGTTTTTAATGTGAGGGAAGTCCAACTCCCTCAAAAGGGGCACTCGACTGGGATAAAAATCCTTGGCCTTCGGGCTGGGATCAAAGTATAATATATGTTCAGTCCTCGGCTGATGAAGGAGAGGTGCATCCAGAATTAGGTAATTTTTTACTTTTGTCCCAATCCAGTGTGCCCCATTTTAGGGAGCTTGATTTTCCTCACATTAAAGACCCACCTTGTGTCTAATTCTGCCCTCGTGGTACTCAGTCAAGAAACATCACTTTTTTAGAGAGAGAAAAAGAACATATACTACACTTTGAATTATTAATTTGCAACAGAAGGTAAACAAATTTTACAAATTAAGTACAAGGCCATTAAAATTGCGAGGTATGCAAAGGGTGGTGGATCAGTGGTCATCTGTCTTGTTTGGCATCCATCTGTCTCAGGAAACAATGGAGTTCTGCGCCTCAGATCTTTCCATTGTCGAATTGCAGCGTCTGCTGTAACTGTGCAAGCCTATCCTGGATCAACAAGCTCTGTTGCATTTGCCACAGATGTAGATGGTGTCTGATTGCAAGAGTTCTGTTGAATCACTCTGCCGTCTGTGCCCTCTCCTCTCTCTCCACTGCTGGCCTCTCCTCTCCTCACTCCTCTTGCAGCATGCCTTTACAGCTCTTCTCCAGCTGCTGTGATCCTCAGTGATAGACACCCAGCCTATTGGCTCGATGCCACTTGCTCTCATGTCTCGCTTTCAGACATCCTTGTAGCGTAGGACAGGTCTTCCTACTGGTCTGGAGCCAGTTGCGAGCTCGCCATAAAGAATATCCTTTGGGATCCTCCCATCGTCCATTAACCTGGCATGGCCAAGTCACCGGAGTTGTCGTTGGGTGAGCAGAGCGAACATGCTCGGGATGTCCGCCTGATGAAGTACAATCTTGTTTGAGATATGGTCCTGCAAAGTGATTCCTAGGATTCTCCCGAGGTTGTGCAGGTAAAAGGTGTTGAGTCTTTTCTCTAGGCGAGAGTAGAGGGCTCAAGATTCACTGCCGTAGATCAGCATGCTGAGCACGCAGGCCTTGTACACCTTCATCTTGGTGGTCAGCATTTTGTTATTTCAGACTTTCTTCATCAAGCGAGCCATGGCTGTTGACGCCTTGCCGATACGTTTGTGGAGTTCTGCATCCAAGGAGAGATTGCTGGAGATGTTGAAGTCCTCGACAACCTCGAGGGTGTAGTCACCAATGGTGATGTTTGAGGTACTGGTGACATCTTGGCCAAGAATGTTAGTCTTTTTTAGGCTGATGGTCATGCCAAACTCTCTGTATGCGTGTGCAAAGCAGTTGATCAGGCGCTGCAATGCCTTTTCAAAGTGTGCCATCAGTGCTGCATCATCAGTGAAGAGCATCTTGCATATAAGTACCTTCCGCACTTTGGTCTTTGCTCGAAGGCGGGCAAGGTTGAAGAGGTTGCCACTGCTTCAGGTATGGAGGTACACTCCATCCTCGGACTTGTTGAAGTCGTAGGACAACAGCAGAGAGAAGAAAATGCCAATGAGTGTCGAGGCGAGTAGCTACCCTGTTTCAAGCATTGTTCTTTTTATACTTTCACCATTTGTCCATCTCTTTCACTTCAACAGTCACCACAATACCACATTTACTTGACTTGAAATACCCCCAATGATTTAGAATCAATTTTATTTACAAAAGATACTACACTTTGATCTTAGACCGAAGGCTGATTTTGATTCCATTTATTTTAGTAATGCTCATTTACTTCTGAAATTATTTATCTTCCATTTTTTTCTTGAATGTTTATTTTATTTGGCAAAACGTGCCAGAAAGGAACGAACACTGGCTAACTTCACAATATATGCTAGAAAAACGGGAATTTGTTATTTTCACATTTTTATAGTGTAAATGAATTTCTGAAGCAATATAAAATAAATGAACAATAATATATATCTATATTTATATGGGGTTATAAGCGTCTAGACAGTCGAGTTTAGATCTCGGTTAGAGATAGTTGCTTGTCTAGCCACACTGAAGAGCTGTGATACAGCAAAACAGTCTTTCCGGGGATTACTATATATATATAATTTAAATTGTAAACGTTCTTCTGTTCATTATTTTGACGTCTAATGACTTCACCAATGGTGTTCTGGGCTATTTTTTAAAATTTTCTTCTTTTCTCCAGCTTTTTGTTCATTTGTTTTTGTCACCTCAAGATGATTTGACAAGTGCTAGTGATACATATGAAACATTCATTTATTTTGTTGATTTTCACACGTAAAAAGATTAGAAAAATTGAAAAATAAAAAAAGTATAATCAAGCTAGAGAATTCTGTTATGTTTAACAATGTTTGCTTACATATATACATTAATTTATACACACATCATACATAGATAAACAGACTTAAAATAAACACGGAATCTAATTTCAGTGGATAATGTCTGTTTCATGATCAAAGTGACCATCTGACTATTTATTATACACAGACAAGATAAGTATATAGACATATGTAAACCACTAGTAGCAAATATATTCATAAAATTGCATGTTTAATGCATATGTGTAACAAGTATAATTTGTAAGTCTGCAGTGTGACTAAATGTAATATGATAAAAACTAAGTTATAATTATCATCATCATATTCGGTTCAACGTTCGTTTTACATGCTGGCATATGACGTCTTTTAGAAATTGACTTCCAAAGTAATCTATTTCTTTCCAGGTCTTTATTTATCTCTCAGGCCCATATTTATCACTTCCTCCCATGTTTTCCTTGGTGTTGTCCTGTGAACCGAACCTGCTACCTCAACTCTTCTACGTCTACTAACCCAAGAATTCTCATCCATTCTTTCAACGTGGCCATACATTCGAAGTTTACTCTTGTGCACACATCTCCCTATACTGTCTAGATTTAATCTTCTTCTGAGGTCATCAGAACTAAGCCTGTCTTTACATTACACATCCATCGTATCATTCTCATATAATTCTTTCCATGCAACACATATCCTAAACCCTCACTTGCCAGCTTTCACTTCTATACATCATCACGCTGTGTACACATGCCTAATAGACTCTTCCCTCGGTCGACAGTTGTAACAGTCTGCTGGTTAGTAATGGCAGAAGTTCCCTCAACTTACTCCATCCACACCTAATTCTTTGCAATCCAAAGGTATAAAATTTTTGCAAGCAAATGGTCCGAATCAATTGAAGAGCTGAAAGTAACTTAGTTAGCAGATTAAGAGCCATGATAATCTCCCTAAATCAAGCTGCGAGACAAATCATACATGAATGTACAATTGTGAAGATGGAAGGGGCAAGGGGCTATGGCGCACTTATGATTAAACAGGAGTGAACAAACATATTGTATTTTTGTTTTTAATGGAACTTGTCAATAAAATCAAAACTACAGACAAGTAGGGATTAATGGATTATCAGATCAACGCAATTGCTCTCTAACAAATTAAGAGATAATGATATGTTTAAATTTGTCGAGAATTGAGGCATTGGCTTAAAGTAGAGAAAAATATACATCTGAAATGCAGGCAGCTAATGATGTGTTTACATTTGCTAAGGAATATGTATATATATATATATATATATATATATATTGATATATGTATATATATATTAGTGTAATAGAAGAAATAACAACAGTGCGTAATTACTTGTGCAAGAGCATATATATTTTATTCAATAGACACTATACATTATTTCCATCATCCATCGGTTCCTTTGGTTTCACGGAAACGCTGGAAACTCAACCCGCAGGGTTAAAGATACCAAAAGTGACTGGTACATCAGCCGATGTGATGATATCATGACATCGGCTGATGTACCAGTCACCTTTGGTATCTTTAACCCTGCGGGTTGAGTTTCCAGCGTTTCCGTGAAACCAAAGGAACCGATGGATGATGAAAATAATGTATTGTGCCTATTGAATAAAAATATTATATTTTTTAAATATATGATATAAATTCCTTCAAATTCAAACAAAAATTGATTTAATATCTCAATAGTATATATATTACTAGAGCTCAACACATAATTTGATAAATGTTCCGAATTTGTTTAAAAAAACTTAATTCATACAATTGTTTCAGCCCATTTCAAAACACTTTTTATTTGATAATAAATTCAAAATATGTTTTCATCTGCCATCAATAACAAATTTAAAACAAATTCGGAACATTTATCAAATTAGCTATATATATATATATATATATATATATATATATATATATATATATATATATCAGACGTACCCGTGATTCGTTGGCTGACAACCACTACCTCTATTCTACTTTGATATCATTCGAAATTTCATAAACTCTAACATATCTTCTTGCATAACTAAAATTAATAAGTCTCTTTACTTCTATATTATTCTTATCGATAATACAGAAGTAAAAAGAAAATTATTTGCCTTTAAATTTAATTTACATACGTATTTGTGGTTTATACAGACTCATGTTATTATATATAAATTATATATCCACACTGAAAAAAGTTAGTTATGCATTCTCCAAATACTCACAAAGATATTAAACACTATTAGAGAATGGTTGAATCAACATAGAGTGAGAGAAGATAAGTGAAATCTGTAGTAGATAGCTAAGTGAGAGATAGGTTACTTGTTTAGTTAATTACAAATTATAATAACAATAAGAAACATTTTATTTTTAAACATTACTCAATCTCAAAACTAAAGTCTATTTTTGCATGTATTTTGTCTGATTATAGGAAACAAAAACTTAATTGACTCAGCTTTAGTATAATAATAATAATAAATAAATGAGGTGCAGAATTTTGAGAAATAGTTTTCTAATACGATACATCAACATTTTTATATCCACTTCAGATATATGTTCTACATATGTACATACCCACTATATATATGTGTGTGTATCTATATATGAGTGTATATAAATATGCATAAAGGTCTAAAAAAATAGCGTATATACAATAGGTATAAAACTAATATATGTATATAAAAGCTGACAGAAATGTTCCGTCCTGTCACTTTGATAAAATTCTATCCCAAAATTTCCTTGACTTGTATGTTGGCCTCACCACGAAGTGCCACCAATCTTTCTAATGAATAAGCACAAGTGAAGCTAAGGACACAAGATGATACAATTATTTCAAAGGGCTTGACCCCCATTCAACCAATAAGTTTTGACCTTTTTGCATCAAAATGATACTCCTCCTCTCCCTGGCAGAATATTACTTCCTCCATATTATTACTGCTATCTCCTCTAGCAAACATATTCAAAATCAGAAATGTTTGAGGAAATAACTTGATAACTCAATCCCAGACCACTGATCAGCCCCGGAGCAGTGTGGGTCATGGGTGAATTGATGTTCCTCTTCGGACATACTTACTTTCCTCTGACAGGATGATCAGCTTTGAGTTGAGGCTGGCATCAAGAAGTTGACAATTTAGTCTTTGAGACTCTTGAAGGAGAGAGAGAGTAGAGAGAAAGTAGAGAGAGAGAGGGGAGAGGAAAAGGCGATAGGTGGTATCTTCCGCAATGAAGAGTTATTCCTGCTTCTTGACCCTTAAACCTGCTTGACAGACGGCATGTCCTGCTGTCCCTTTTTCCAACCAGAAAAAAATGCTGACTTGCGTTTTTTTTATCTCCCTTTTTTTTCTATAAAGCGTAACGTTTTATTGGCCATAATAATAAGATAGTGTGAATCAGTGTCAGTCTTCCTATGACAAGAGGTGACCACAGGTCATGCTGAAAAAACTTGTTTTGCAATATTGACCACAATAATGGGTCATGATTGAAAGTAGTTTGTAAAAACATTGGCTCTTCCGACATTCCAGGAGAGAATTTCAGAGTGAAGAGGTCATTTTTCTAAACCTTTATTGGATTAATTCCTCTTATTCTTCCTCCAAATCACACTTTTGTTTTTTTATCACTTTAGATTTCTTGTTTTATTTCAAAGTTGTACAAGGAGATTCCAAGGGAGGCTGATTCCAGACACAGGTCACATCTATACAAGGGTGCTTGACAAGAGAAAAGGTTTTTGACGAGAACGTTCAATTTGACGGTTCCAAGACTTTTGGAGGGAAATATTTCTTGTGAATATCAGTCCGATAATATTTGGACAATAAACAATTCCGATCAAATTATTTACTGCCAAAGTTGACAGAAGAATGGAATCTGATGATGAAAAGAAAAGTAAAAGAGATGAATCTTCAAAAATTTTTTTTATCCTGAAAGTGTTTATACAAAAGGTTGACACTAATACAGCATAAGTTGCTTTAATAAAATAGCCTTTTTATAAGCAATGATTACAATCATTTTATTCTATAAAAATAACCAAAATAATGAACAGATATATATATATCATATATTAAAAAACAAGAAAATTAACTATGATTCCTGAACGTCTCTGAAACGATCATATGCCAGACAATTGTTGACATTAAATTCTCGGAACTAATAAATAATGTTATAAATTTTTTGATTTATTTTTTTTATCACTATTCATTCTCTCTCTCATATATATATATATATATATATATATATATATATATATATATATATATATATATGTGTGTGTGTGTGTGTGTGTGTGTGTGTGTGTGTGTTTATATATTTGTATGTACAGGATTCACACCTAACCGATCATAATGAATTTTGGAACAGCTGCTCACCTAATGTAGGCTATATTTAGTGTTATCCCAAGTGGTAAAAAGAAGGTGGAAGCCCCTCATTAAAATTCAGATACCTAGTTTTTAAAAATCTTAATATCTATTAGACATATATTAACATATATTCCTCAGATGTCAGTTTTGTTGGAGTATTTTAAAGGGCTTTTGGGGGGGCATAATATGGACACAACCTCCCATTTGAAAATTCAATCATTTCAGATTTGAAATGAATTTTATCCATAGTCATTAGACACCAATTAAGAAAAATTCCTTGAATTTTAATTTCTTCTTAAGACCCTTTAAGCTTAAGCCTTAAATTTTAGACATTTTTTAGAATGAAACATACGGTTTAGTGTCGTTATATCTTGAATTTGATCTTTGTAAGGAGGCATAAAAATTGTGCAAAACTGTTCTGTTAGGGAAATTAATTTTACCAGTCCCGGGACGGGTATTATTCTAATTAATATATATATATATATATATATATATATATATATATATATTAGAATAATACCCGTCCCGGGACTGGTAAAATGAATACAGCATAAGTTGCCTTAAACGAATAGCCTTTTTATAAGCAATGATTACAATCATTTTATTCCATAAAAATAACTAAATAATGAACAGATATATATATATATATATATATATATATTATTAAAAAACAAGAAAATTAACTATGATTCCTGAACGTCTCTGAAAACATCATACGCCAGACCATTGTTGACATTAAATTCTTGGAACTAATAAATAATGTTATAAATTAAAAAAATTTTTTTTTATCACTATTCATTCTCTCTCTCATATATATATTAGAATACCCGTCCCGGGACTGGCATTATTCTAATATATATATATATATATATATATATATTGATGTCAATAACGCACAGGAAATAAACAGAATCCTGTTGTGATAGCTGATTGAGGAGTTTTTCTAGTTTAGCAGATTTTTCCAAATTTCTGGACTTTCTCTCCACCCACCCTTCGATGCCCTCCATCAATGGTATACATTTCAGTTTTGTTCCCAATATTATGTTTTGTGGTATCAGCCAGTGTTACAGACCCCAAACATGATTTTTTTAACCCATAGCTCTTTAGGTCAGGGGAACATGAGGTTCTCAGCCACCCTGTCAAGTTGAATTTTATTTTCAGGAATAAAAGGTGGAGCAAGGCACAGTCATTGATGGGATGCTATTTGCTCTAATTAAACAAGACACTAGTGGATAGATACAACTAGAAGCCATCATTTATCCCAGGGGTTTGTCTCTTAGAAATGGATAGAACAGAAATAACAAAAAAAAAAAAAGGTTAAGGAGTCATTTTTTTATCTTGAAGAATTTTCACAGAACCAGACGTAGATGTTTAAGATTTTCTTTACTTTAGAAGAGGAGGAGGAGGAATCTCTTAAAGATACCAATACCAAAGTCTATGGTTCCAAAGTACTTGATAAACGGGTTAGAATAATTTCAGACACAGTTAAGTACAAAAAGTATCCAGATGGCAGGATTTTGTAATGAGCTCAAAAACTGAGAACACGAAGTGACTCAAACTCCAATGAAAGAGACGCTGCTAGTCTTCTTCTACTCTATCGATATTTTCACGACAGGTTCTCGACTGATCTTCAATCTATCCCCCCCCCCTGTAAGACATTCAAAAACAAAACCTCGTCTAGCTACAACAACTGCCAATAATTCACCTTTCTCTCTCTCTCTCCCTCTCTCACCCTCTCCCTCCCTCCCTCCCTCTGTGTGCCTAAAAATGAAAACTTCCATGAGCAAAGTTCCTTTCCTAGAACTACCCGTTTGTAGAACACAATACTGCGGGGCTACTTCGCAGCTTACTACAACATAGTTGTT
>OY744521.1:147782203-147817203 GCA_963556195.1 Sepiola atlantica | reverse complement strand
AGAGTCTTTTGTTTTTGTAAATAGAGCATGTGTATAGATGCCATTTGAACGCATCTTATACATTACTTTATAGATGTTTATACGATTTTTTGAACTTGTAAATACTAGTGGCATTTTCTGTTTGAAACACATCAGATCACGAAGTTAAGCAACGTTGATCCTGGTTAGTACTTATATGGGTGATTATGTGGGAATACCAAGAGCTGTATCTAAAACCGGGTCCTAGTTGCCTTGCAATCCAGTAGCCTGTTACCACTTTAAAACTACATCAACATCTAATCATAGACCGTGCGTTGTGATCCGAGCCAATCAGACACTGGCTAATGAGAACAGACGGTTCATTTGCTTTTATTATTGGGTCACCACTTATCAAGGCTAAGAGCCACTCGAGTTCTTTTGTGCTAAATAGAGCTATTTGAGCACAGCTCATGCCTTTCTGTATCAATAATTTCATAGAATCTTTTAAAATACTAATGTCTCTTGAACGTCAGTTTGGGTATTGCGGTCTAAATAATCGTAACAAAGATATGATGTGCGGTTGTAGTAAAAGCAAAAATAAATACAATATTTTCTCATTTAATAAATACCTTTTCAACATAATATTTATTGATACAACGTATCAGTTTTATGAGCAGAGGGTTTATGAACAGTGTTAGACTATTAATACTGACAGTATATCTATATAAGTAAAAATAAATAAATTCGGTGAAGATTTCGAAAAGTCTGTAAAAATAGAAAGAAAGAAAATGAAAAAAAAATGAAGTTCTTGAAACATGGAGAATGTAGAAAAAATTCCTTCATTTTCTTTGACAGTTCATTGACAGGCAGATACCACAGAGATGCTGCAGTATTATGATGGACATATTAATTGTATTAAAAAATTAATTCAAAATGTCAACCCAATGATAGTTCTGTTTTCAAAGAAGACAGTAACCAAATAAAAAGTTAGAAAATGAAGACGAGCCTGACATGTTGCAAATAAAATAGAACAAATAAATCTAAAAAAATAATGATAGATTCTTTATGACGACTACTATTAACAGTACCTGTGGAAATACCATGGAGATAAGCTATCATATAAGGTTATCTTGTCGGATTTCCAATGTCCGGCCCAAATAGCAATCAGTTGGACACATCGATACTTGATTTGGGCTAGTCTATTTTTTCATTTTTCTTTTCTATGTTATTGCCACGAATATATCTTTTTTGAAAATACTTATTCCAGCTAAGAAAACTGATAGAACAGAGACATTTTTCTTTACTCACCGAAACAGATTAAAGGGAAGTTATTGTGTATAATTATACAGAGTTCTCCCCCTTGAGCCTTTAAAAATATATATTCATTTAATTACGCAATACATGCGTATTTGTCAGCTCCACAATAAGTAAGCATTATACAGTTCTTTACTATTAATCGATTAGAACAAAGTACTAAAATAAACTTAATTCCTATTTCACCAAAATAATTTGATTATAAAATTAATGTCACCAAAATTAATTTCCATTTGTTCGTAAACAAGTTAGTCATATTTCCTTTTGATCCCGGGCAATGCCGGGTAGGTAAAGCTAGTATATCCTAATAGTAAACTTATGCTGGTAGTGACTAAGACATTAATTCACAGATGCTCTTTTTAACATTGTTACATCGCCTGTGTCATCTGCAACTGTGACACTCGTGCATAACCACAATCTTTAATGTAGCAGAAACTAGCATTGTTGTAAAATACGACAAAACAAGAATCCACAATTCAGTTCTTTATAAAATCCTGGCCAGGGAAAACATCTTCGTGAACCGTGGCACAAAATCGCCATTGATTTCCTCCTCCCCAGGCCAGGGGGTTGTCCTTACAGCATTCAAGACGTCTACTTAACGAAATGTAGCTGGAAAGAGAGAACCGTTCGACCACTACTTCTCGCTATAACGTCAAAGCTACAGAATATACAACATCTATAAGTATGTTTTCCATCCACAGGTTTATTCACATTTATATACAGATGACGAAAAAGATTTTCCATGCAATCCAAGGACAATAAAAACACTCAAAGACATCTTTGAAACTGCCAAAACCAAGTAATAATAAACAACTATATAATTCTTTTCTAAATTGAGTTCCCAATTTTGTATCAAAATTTTTTTTTCTCTTACTAAGAATAACAACTTTATCCACAACTGAATGAGTATTTTGAATGGATATGACCTAAACGGAAAAGTCTACAAAGAACATAGTCACGGTGAGAATTTCTGGTTGTAATACAATTTCCGAAACATAAAAACTCATGACAAAATGAATATATATCAAAATGCCCCTGCATGAATAAGTGCATTTTCGAAAGCATAATAGTGCAGTGAATAAAACTATTCGCAACAAAATGACAGAAATGGGGTGCAAGTGATGCAATACTAAAAGGCTGAATACACAGAAAAAATAATGTTGTATGCAAATTTATTTCGATAATCGTGGGAAAAGCGTGGAAGAAATAATTATTATTGTTATTATTTTCCTATATATAAATGTGTGCGTGCGTGAATAAATATTTTTTGGTGAAAAATTAACCAGAGTGTTCAATTACCAGGGTAAGGGTATACTATATTTATTTAATAAGACATTTACATATTGGATTATGCTATACCAATGGTTTCATGCCAAAAACGCATTTGAAATGTTTTTTATTTCACTGTCTTGTGTTTAAAAAACTTACAAGATTGATTGGAAAACATATGCCCTATCTAATTTATAGCTATACATCGTTCCTTAGCAAATGGCCAATACCTTTTTTAATCAAGGGAATGCAAGGCCACACACAGCTTTTTCAACACAAGACAGTGAAACAGGCAATATTTCGATGGCGTTTTTGATATATCATTGATAACTGCCAATTGGTATGAAACCGTTGGTATGACATAATCTAATACATAAATATCTTACACATACACACACACATTATATATATATATATGACTATTTTTATGTATACAGACATGTACATAATCTGTGACACTGGCATGTAGCAGACTATGTACATGTCTGTATAAATTAAAATAATCATATATATAAAAGCTCTAATTGATATTAAGCACTCTTTATATGCCCGGTTGAAATTCTTTGGATTTTTATCCTGTGGATGTTTACTTTACCTGGATTACTATATATATATATATATATATATATATATATATATATATATATATATATATAAATAAAACGTAATTTGTAAAGAGTTTTATATTATAAATCAAATAATAGAGGTTTTAACACACGTTCCAACATTTCACCGGGTTTCATTGCCTTAAGAAACAATACTCAGATGTTGCTTCTGTTATGACTTAATTCTTGTTTGAATTATTTTAATACAATAATATATATATAACATTAAGATAGAGGTAAAATGCCTTCAAAGAAACCATGTGTTAGATGCAGATATTTTTATTAAATCAAAATCAAAATTTTTTTTCTTCATCTTGACTTTTTTTTATCTAATATTTCGCTTGATATAACAAGCCTCGACAGAGCTTAGACAAATAAAAGGTATAAACCTTTTTTTTTCGTAATAATCCTTCTTGGCCTTGTCGGAGTGTCTCGTCCGATGTTGTGGACTAACAGTGCACATGTCTGTTTTAAATAGAACTTAAATATCGGACGAGACACTTCTACAAGACCAAGAAGGATTATTACGAAAAAAAAAAGGTTTATACCTTTTATTTGTCTAAGCTCTGTCGAGGCTTGTTTCATAAAGTGAAATATTAGATTAAAAAAAGTAAAGAAGATGACAAAAAAATATTTTTATTTTGATTTAATAAAAAATATCTGCATCTAACACATGGTTTCTTTGAAGGCATTTTGCCTCTACTTTATGTTAAAATTCAAAAGATGCTTTAAAAAATCAACTTTCCCAAATTTATAATAATAATAATTATATATATATATATATATATATATATATATATATATAAACATATGCACTAGACCCCCAAGGGTCTACACGTTGGACTAGGAGACGACCGGTACACCTTCGTGTCACGAAATATCTAGCTTAAACGTCATAAAGAAATTCTTCCATGCCTGCACTCTTCTCTCTCTTCATGCGTTGATGGATGACGTCATCATTTTGTGACATCATTATCTATGTACACTTATTCCCACTATGTGAATGGATTACGTCATAATTTATGATGTCATCCTTTTGTAATGTCATCCAGTGTGCATGGAGACAAACAAGCAAGTAAGATCCATAGAGTTTCGGTAGTATATAGATATATGCACTAATGACAGTCTCTTCCGAAAAAAAAACCTATTTCAGTATTAAATATTAATGTAATAATATTAATAATACGCATTGTGACTCTTTCAATATATATATGCATAAATAGCTATTTATTTGTGTATAACACCAAGGGAGGTAATTTACATACTACTACTAAACTCTACCCACGTATTGAGCACTATTAAAATAAATACTGAAATATATATACCTAATATATTATTTTATAATATAAGTATTAATAACATGAAATCGTAATCTGTGTGTATATACATATATATTATGTTTCGGGATTTTTAGATGAAGATCCGTGGTGCAGTAGATATAAGTAATAATATGTATTAATAAGTAATAATCAGTTCTACGTGAAAGTCTTGTGAAGGTTGAAAGTTCAATTCTTAGTAGGGCGGGCGATACCAAGAATACAATTACGAATTACTTAAGACTTCTACCCGGTTATGCCTGACGATACGAGAGCAAGCTACCCTGTGGATTAAATAAATTGTTCTGTTCAAAATTCCGTATAGATTCCCGAGTTTGACAAGACGCACCTGAAGAAGGTCGGAGATTACATCGGTTAAAATGATGTGAAAATAATACAAATAAATAATTATATATATATATATATATATAAATAATTATATATATATATATATATATATATATATATATATATATATATATATATATATATATATATATAACAATGTTTCAGATAGTTTGAAAAATTGAAAAAATACAATATATTATGGTTACAAAGAATAAATCTCCCTAATAAAATAACCATTAATTTTAATTATTATTTTCTTACTTCAGAATTTGTACTATACATTGCTACCACCTGACAAGTAAACACAGCATAAAAGGATGAACAAAATTACTTATTAAAATTAATAATAATGTTAGTTTAAAAAATGAAATAAAATATGTCAAAATAGTTAGTAATGTTATAGTAGCATTCTTTTAAATGTTTGCAGAAAATATTTGTTGTTTTTTTCTCTATTTAGAAAGGAATGGTAATGGATCCAAAAGGCGATTTATTTGATTTACCCTTTATCAATAAATGCCTACGAATTCGACATTTTTATTCTTTTTTTATTCTTTTTTGTGATAAACAAAATATTACTGTCTAATAACCATTCATCAAAAGAGATATATGCTGGCACACATTTTATATGTAAAACATAAAAAAGCACAATAAAGAAACAAAAGAATATCCCAGAATTCCCTGCAAGTTGACACATCTCAGGTGGACATAATATTGCTAAAATTGTTACCACTTTGTACTTTATATTCCTCGGCTGTAATTCAACATAACAATCAGTAGAAAATTGACATTGATGAACAGCAATAGAGTGTAGAAGATTGAATATCTGGTCCATTTGATGGGCGCTACCCTCATATCTGTCCAGCATAGATGCTATGATGGGAAACGGATTTCCCCAAATATTTCTCTCTCTCTCTCTCTCTCTCTCTCTCCCTCTCGAACAGAATTCCTGTCTCCCATCTTTATATGGATATAAAGCAATTTCTGTAGTGTGTATATTAGACAACTATGTTATCAAGTCTGTCCATCGTAGCCAAAGCAGCATCTGCAAAATAAGGAATGGAAGCCAATTTCTGCAAGTAATTATCTCTGCTCCCCTTCATAGACTTCTCAAGAATGTAACAACTTTTTTACACTTTTGTATGTGTTGCTGAAAGTGTGGGTGTGGAGATAAGAAAAGAAAGACGATTCTCGTTTTTCAAATACACAAGTGCAGTAATAGGTGGTTGGTTAAAAAGGTTAAGTAAAGTATAATGTTTCAACATTGCTCGTCAAGTAGATAACTCATACATCTTAACTAATTTCAAACATGTTAGCTAACTTTAGCATCATAATAATCATATTCGGTGTAACGTCCGTTTTATATGATGGCATGTGTTGGACGCCTTTTAGAAATTCAATTCCAAACTCACCTATCTCTGATGAAGACTTGATCCCTCTTTCTCTCAAGCCCATTTTTATCTCTAACTCATATGTTTTTCCTTGGCCTTCTCGCGTGAACTTAACCTGCTGCCTTAACTGTTCTACATCTACTAACCCAAGAAATTTCATTCATTCTTTCAACATAATCATACAAACGAATTCTCCTGTTCTGCACACATCTCCCTATACTGTCCAGATTTAATCTTTATTTGAGGTCATCAGATCTAAGCCTGTCTTTAAAACTCACTACACATCTATCGTATCATTATCATTTCTCTCCATGTATACAGTCATACCCGTTGTTTCCTTGCCAAAACATGACAATTCATCAGTGACTGTCCAGGTCCCATGGGATTACAAACTCATCACTCTCGCATTTTTTGGCAAGTAAACTATGGGTATGACAATATCAAAAATGTAAATATTTTAATTGATAAATATATTAAAGTCTTACTTCGCTAATCGAGCATTCTAGCCTTTTTTTTGTAAACAATTGTATAATATAAGAGAGATAGACAAAGATAAAGGGCGGGGAGAATAAATTTAGACTCATTCCTAAGTAATAAATTTGGTATATATCCGATTCACTAATAATCAATAATAAAATAGTTATTAATAGAGCTGTTAATGTGGTCTAAGTTTCCAATCAAATGATTGTATTAATCCGAGTGTATGAATATGTTGGAATATATCTTGATATATGTATACATATACATGCTGGTAGTATGTACATACATATATTTTATATCTTCTTTACTTTGTTTTTGGAGAGAAGGGAAGGGAGTTTCACTTTTCCAACCCTATCGTATCCATACATCTCAAATATTCTAATACTCCACAGACCTTGCCAATATCAGGCCAGATGAAAAGAATTGCTGAGGCATTTGTTCTAGCTGTGTATACATAGATGCCTGCAAATATTGGATTCCTTTTAACTTGCCTATAACTGTCAGCCTGTATTAACAAGTATAAGCGTTGTACAAGAATGTCTATTCAGGTTGTCTCCCTTGAATATTATCGCTCTCCTCACTCCTGTGAGTTTCAACGTCTAAACAACTCTTACCCAAAAGATTTCTGGCTTTTTTTTTTCTTTATGGCTTCGTTATTCTTTTTAAGAATAATTACACTATTCACCATGGCCATTCATTTTCCTTCCTTTTATCGTAATTCTTAGTTTTTTTTGCATTTGACTTATAATATTTCTATTTTCCTTTCTGCTTAGAAAAAGGGAAATGTATTTGTATATCGAATAGTAACTTTTTTTTTTAAGTCTTTGAATTATGTCTGTAAATGTTTATATTTCGTTTTCAGCATTTTTAAGCTTTCTAATAGAATAATTGTAATATACAGGGAACTAATCACTCTTTGGCTTATCATTTCCATCTCTATATTTATAAAGTTAGGTATATATATATATATATATATATATATATATATATATATATATATATATATGTATGTATATATATATATGTGTGTGTGTAATCTCCTAAACTAATTAACGGATTATTATAAATCTTTCAATATATATTTAAAACAAATACAGTGAGTAACATGGGCACATTATTTTTTCTCTAAATGTTAACATTTATGGGATGCATATAGATATAGTTTTTTTATGAACTGATCATTATGAATTTTGGAATATACATTCTCGGAAACCTGGTGAGTAACATGAGCACATTGTTTTATCAAATAGCATAACAAAACCTTTTACAATAGTTTCAATGTTAATTTAGTTTTAGAATTAATATTTTTACAAATAAATTTAAATTTCATCATTTCCTATTTTCTTTTCAAGACAATTTGAAACAATTGAAAATAAATAAATTCAAACTTCTAACAAATAATCTATAAAATGTTTCACAAACAGACAAATAAATTACTGCTCATATGTTACGTCCAAAGAAAGAAGTTCTCTATGTATTGCAACATTCTATTACGGAGTTTATATATATATATATATATATATATATATATATATATATATATATATATAATCTCTTTAATTCTTTTTAAACTGTTCAGAAATTTCTTTAAAATTTAATCTAAGGGAAATAATTAAGAAATATTCTTTTATTAATTGTCCTCCTTTGATCTAAGTAATATTTTTTTCGCATCCTGAAGTCGTTTTTGGAGTTTGGGCACAGGAGATAATTCGATATGGACAGTATCTCTTTGATCTTATACCAGAACGAGTCTTGATTACAAAAACCAAGATATGACAGACTTGTAAACAATCAATTTGTTTTATTAGCATGATATCTTTATTTTAATCATCTTAAGGAGACATAAAAGTGGTGCAAAACTGTTGTTCTGTTCAATGGATTAATTTTACCCGTCCTCGGACGGGTATTGTTCAAGTTGTATTATAATGTTTTCCCTTATTTTGACTCCTGTTCATCTCCCTTTAACTAAGATGTATAAAAATGATTTTTGTTGACTTAAATTGTTTCTGTCGTCTTATTCTTCCTTTGCTGTTCAAGAGAGGAGGTATTTGCTAACATAAATCGTTGTACATTAGATAAGGCCCACGACTTTTATCCGCAATGATTTTCATCCCATCTTCATCTTTTGTTCCTTTTGCCTATAACTGCCTTGCAGTTGCTCACTCAGACTGACAGTTAAGAGTCGTTTTGAAACCGCGGCATCGTTGTATTGTATCAGAAGAGGAGAGAAAAATCTTCCTTTCCACGGAACTTTGTCATATTTTTATAACCAATAAATCTAAAATGTTGGATCCATTGCTTTTTGTGGTGTTTTTTTTTTGTTTTGTTTCTAAATCTTTAGTCTTGCTTTTAAACAGCTTTACGTAGAGTGTGTTCATAAAATCTTATTCAACCAAGAAAGCTTGTTTTTTTTTACTTTCAATATATATATAGACTAGCAGGAAAACCATACATTGCCCGGGACTGAATAAAAAATATGATTACCTTTTGCACTCAGTCCATAACACCATATCTTATTTTATCTTATTTTTGCCATTTTATATAATTCAATTTTTTGGAGTTTAGGGCCCAAGGATGTACTCTGCATTGATTAGGTGGGAAAGGATTTAAGAAAAATGATATTAATTACAGTCTTTAATAGCCTCGAGGCATACCAGGCGTTTCCTGAGAATCAATGAGGATCCCTGTGAACTCTGCTCTAAGTACGGGACCACTTATTAAAATTTTAATTCTGATGATTTTGATTGATACAATTTTCAAATTACAAATACAATAAATTAAAACGTCATATTTTATGGATGTTAGTGCGAACGTATTCTCCACAATAATTGTGTAACCTCTTCGATCAAAATGAAATATACTGATCCAAGTACAATGGGTAATGCTGTTTAAGATTATATTGTTATGGTGGAGGGTCTATTTTCAAAGCCCGAGGAGGATTTCGTGAACAAATAAACAATAATACAATTCGTTCTCAAAATGACAAAAATCAATGAGAGCTTTCTTTTAAAAAAAGAAAGAAAACTATAATGAACACACAATAAAATAAATAATATATCTCATTTTTCCATCTATCAAATATATACCAGTTCCAAGACCTTTCGACCATTCTATACATTTCACCTTTCAAGTTGCCTTCGGTTAATTAACTTGGATACATTTTTAATAAGAAAAATAACCCGGGTCACCTATTTTGGCAGGTAATTCATAATTCTGGCTTTTGCTTTATTATGTACACATTGAAGATGAAGATATATAAAGTGAGAGAGAGAGAGACAGAGAGAGAGAGAGAGAGAGAGAAAGAAAGAAAGAAAACGCGGGGAACAGGGGGACGTAGATACACAGGGAGAAAGAGAGAGAGGGAGAAAGAGAGGGGGAAAGAGAGAGATAAAGCAAGCGAGAAAGCGAGAGAGAATACAAGAGAGAATGCAAGAGAGAATGCAAGAGAGAAAGCGAAAGAGAGAAAGTGGGAGGGAGAAATAGGAAGGGAGAAAGAGGAAGGGAGAGAAATAGAGAGGGAGAGAAATAGAGAGGGAGAGAAATAGAGAGGGAGAGAAATAGAGAAAGAAAGCGAAAAAAGAAAGAAAGAAAGAGAGAGAAAGAAAAAAGAGGGACATGGGAAAGAGGGACAGGGGAAAGAGAGAGAGAGAGTGAGAAAGAGAGAGAGAGAGAAAAAGAGAGAGAGAAAGAGAATGAGAAAGAGAGAATGAGAGAAAGAGAGAGAGAAAGAGAATGAGAAAGAGAGAATGAGAAAGAGAGAAAGAGAGAATGAGAAAGAGAGAATGAGAAAGAGAGATATCACCTTCTACTGCTTACCCCCTATCTCCAGATTAGCCCTTTTCACTGTCAATACATTTCGAAGGTGTTAAAGGTTATAAGAGTAGACATTTTTAATCAGCCTCAGCAAACAGTGTCATCAGTTATTTACCAAGTTCAACTTAGCAAGCGCCGATTCAAACTGAGCCAAGCAGTTTTTAGTGTCTATTTTTAGTTGTTTTTAGTTGCTAATAAGGATAACAGGGAGAGACTTTCACCTGATGAGGCCTCGAGCCAGACAAGGGCAACCTCTTTTAAGAAGCCCCCCCCCCCCCCGAAGACATGGTTCATCATCAGGTGGCCAATCATCATATTCGGTTTAACGTTCGTTTTACATGCTGGCATGTGTTGGACAGCTTTTAGAAATTGGCTTCTAAACTAACCTATCTCTAGCCAGGTCTTTATTTATCACTTTCTCTCAAGACCCTCCTTATCACTTCATTTCATGTTTTCCTTGGCCTTTCATTGCCAACTGATCCTGCTACTTAAACTGTACTTCACTCTACTAACTGAAGAACTCCCATCCATTCTTTCAATGTGACCATATCATTGAAGTCTTCTGTTCTCCACACATCTTCTTATGCTGTCCTGATTTAATCATCTTCTAAGTTCAGAAGATCCAAGCTCGCATTTAACACCTACATTACACATCCATAGTATCCTTTCCATATCATTTCTCTCCATGCAACCCATGTCCTAAACCCTCATTTGCCAGGTTTCACTTCCATACATCATCACATTGCATACACATACCCGATAGACTCTTCTCTTGATCAACAGTGGTAATACTCTGCTAATTAGTAATGGCAGAAGTTTACTGAACTTACTCTATCCATTTCTAACTCTTGTAATCACACTAGCACCAGATCCTCCCTGTGCTCCAATGTTATCAACAAGGTGACGACTTCTGAATAACCTCGATAGCCTCAAATATACTTTCTCAGTGATGTCGTACACTTCTTCCACACAAATTGCTTATCATCTCTTAGCCTACATGAAATTGCACTGAACTTCTTGCAATACTTAAAACAATACAAACTCGACTTTTTCTTCCACACATTGAGAAGAAGAACTTTCCTTTTTGTGGGGTTTCCAACACTACAACAACTGATCATCACTTTTATCTTGCTAACATTCACTCCCAGACCTTTAAATAATTCAAGTTAATGTTTCTCGATCATTTTTACTGCAGAATAATTTGCCATAGATAGAGGGAAACGTTTCTTCTCTCTACAAAATAGTATTTTCGTAAGTCTGTCACGGAGGTGTAAACAATCAGTAATTAGACTGCAATCGGCATATTTTCTTTCTTTCAAAAACTCTGTACAACTCTTATAACTCCCTAAACTTTCACTTTCTTTAATACCCCCCCTCCATATATATATATATATATATATATATATATATATATATATATATATATATATATATATACGCACACACACTTCCTAATAATTACACAAGAGACTTGATTTAACTCAGGGCATTAGCATGAAGGTGTTCTCATTTCAAAGAGGCCAGACATAAAAGTCCAGTTAGATAATGGAAACGGACAACATACAAAAGCTTGTCTAGGTAGCTCGAGGCTCACCTATCCAGGTTTTGTTTCCTCGTTAGTTGTGGCCAGCACACCGAGTTGATTGTTCCCGACTGATAGAGTGGCTATTATTATATTAGCGGAGTTCAGCCCGTCATCATGAACAATCACACATTCTACCACCTTGATTTTTATCCCGTATGCCTGTTCCCCCAACCAACTCCCTAAGATTCTACTTTCACAAAAATGCCAAAGCCAGAATAATAGAAAATAAGGTGAGATCTCTTGGAAATTGCCAGGGAAATTAATACCCTGGACTTTTCTTTCATGATAGAAGTGATAATAATGTTAATACACCCTCTAAAAGAGATTCCTGTTGCAGTAATATAAGTGGGGGTAATAATAATGGGTAAAAGAAAAGGTTAATAATAAAATTATAATTAGTTTATTAATAACAGTCATCCAAAAAGAAGTTGAAACTAATATCGATGTTTGGTGTTAGTATGGAAATAAATCCTGTTAAAAACAAACATTACCGTACCACTTAACAAAAAACAACAAGATAACAGGATTAATAGGTATGTATATACATATGTTTATACAACACCTGATATACATTTGGTGAGTTCTAGCGCACTGAGTACTGTACACTAAGATTTTCATTATTAATTGTTCATACTTCCTCTTTGTGCGGTGTTGGTACCGTATATTTGCAGAAAAATTAAATATACCGTCTTATATCTGAATTGCTATTTGCTTTTTCAGTTCCCCTAAATACTTAAAATGAATTCGTCTGGCAGTTTTTTTTTATTCGCAAACTTTTGTGCGACAGGATGGATGGATATATATATATATATATATATATATATATATATATATATATATACACACACATAAATACACATTGCTCTTTATTATAGAAGTGGAGGATTATTAGTTTGTCTTTAATAACGAATTTTTTTTAAATATTTAAAATCGATATATTTTTCTGTCTTAAATTTTATCAAAATCAAAGATAAACATGTTTTACTTGGATTATTCGAATTACTGTTTTTATATTTGATATTATTCTCACAACGTTTTGGCCGATGTAACCTCTGACTTTCTTCAGATGCATTTTGCCGAACGCTGGAATGCATATTGAATGGGTAGCTTACTCTTGTTCCATCAGTCATTACTGAGTAAAAGTCTTAAGTAATTCGTAATTATATTCTTAGTATCGCCCGTATTGAAGATTGAACCTTCAACCCCCAGAAGACCGTCACTTATATTGATATAAGTGATAGTTTTACTTAGCACTGTTATCCGTTTGTGACGCCTTTAAAAAATGGTGCATGACGTCAAGTGTCAAAACACTTTAATACAATCAAAAATATACTTCGATGGCGAAAATTATGTGAAAATATACGTTACACAAAGTCATGTTCTTCGAAAAGTATTAATTTTGCGGATTTAAGAGAGTTTTGAAATGTTAAACATTAGGTGAAATTTTGAGAATCTAATTTTGTGTCATGTAAGTATGGTTTAAATGCCATTAAAATCAAAGGTAAATAATTTTTAAGTAGTGCGGGGATCATGCACCGTCGAGAACCTCTTTAAAGTGAAAAAATAAACATGATCCCTTGAGAATAAGCAGTATAGGTAAGGGAACGTTTCGACCAAATTTAAACTTGCTAGGTCTAATAAGTTCAAAGTAGTTAGTGAACAGACAGAAAGAAACTTGTCTTTTACACAGAGATTATCATACCATACTTTAATTTTTTCGTTAAAGGACATCACCAAATAATAAAATGGCCGAAACGGATTAAACATTTACTCTTTTCTCTCATTAAAATGTAATTAATCAAATGCGTTTCTACAACTGCGGGATTTAGTCGAAGCAATTTGTGTTCTGTCTGGGGACGTGGGAAGATTATAGTCAGTTGCAAAATACCACAACACACGCAAATATATCTTCAAAGTAAACTTACATATACACCATCTAATTTAAGATTTATAATTCGAACATAAAATTATGCTTTTTTAACTTTTTAATCAGTGTCAGTTCATAAATATTTAAACTGTTTGATGACTGGACAATGAAAAAGACATTTTTGATGACTGACGTAGTTAGTGGAGCGGACGTTGTCAGGGTTTTATTTTATTTAGTCATTCTTTCTAAACATTGTTTACACTTAAATTTGATTGGTTAAACAAAACGGATACATTTCTTTAAATTGGACAGTGCTTTAGTTGGGATCTAGATCTATAGATTGTACTAAAACAACTATTTTCCATATTAATCCTAATATTATAAACCTATATAACTTTGATATTGAACACTGTGATCGCAAGAAACACAAAACTTATTTTTGCTTTGAGGATAATTTTTATATATATATATAGATATCTATAGATATATAGATATATATATATAGATATATATATATGTGTGTACTAGCTGGCTTTGTCGACTCGTTATCGTTTCACAAAGTTCGCTAGTTCAAATACTTGAAACATTAGTTTACAATAAATATTTCATTCATAGCTTTGTTGTGAACACGAAAAAAAATCTTTATCATAGCTTATATATAGTAAGTTATGAAAATATATTCATGGCAATTAAGCTACACAGAAGCGTCCGCGTTTCATCCCCGTAGAGAATCGGCAGACTTTTATATATAGAGTTCTATACATAATGTTTACTCGAATTATATCTTAATTTTAATCTTCGTAAGAGGACATAAAAGTGGTGCAAAAATGTTCTGTCCGGGGGATTAAGATGATATCATGACGAACGAAGACTCACCCACCCAAAAAGTAGGAGTTAATGCCTGGGAGGAGGATATCATGAGAACATAATAGATGGTACACACCCACACACAAAAAAAAAATAAGGTAATCCTTAGAGAATGGTATTGTGAGGAACAAACGTATACTACACTGCCCCCTCCTCCGAAGTTGAAGTAATGCCTGGGAGGAATGTATCGTGACAAATGAAAATATACTACAGAGAATTAAATAAGCATAAACCGTTTTAATGTTAATATAGTTAGAATAGGTGGAAAAAGTCGCATTTATTCATTTAAATAACATTAAAAACAATGGCAAGTTTCATTGTCCACGTGAAACACTTAAACGAAAATTGTCCCGAAAAAATATAGTCGCCATCTTTATAAACAAAGACAAATATGCTAGCTAAGGAAAGCGATAACTTCTTTCATAATTTTCTAGTTAAAAAAGACGTTATTATAAACTTGATTTATTCTTCTACCTTAGCTAGTAGTATGGTGAACAAACATATATTACACTGACTCCCTGACTTAGATTATAATATCATGACGAACGAATACTACTTCCCTCTATCCAAAAAGAGGAGGTAATTCCTGCGAGAACGGTCTTATGAGAACAGAACCGATACTACACTCCCCCCCCCTTTAAAGATATTCCGATTAAATTGAGTTTTTTTAGGTTTTTGTTTTCATTATGGGAGGATTCCCTCTTCCACACTCCCATTAAAAACGGAGGAGGTAATTTCTGGAACAACAAAACCGATACTGCACTACATCACCCATTAAAAAATGTTCCAATTAAATAATTTTTTTAATTTAAAAATGCCTAGTCCCAAAAAATATTTTTTTATAGTTTCTTGACCTTTGGGCTAAGGTCAAAGTGTAGTATCTGTTCTCGACATCTCAGCGATATTTTACGCTTTACTAAAGCCGGAAGTAAATTATCTCCGTTGAAAATGAACTTCTAAAAAAAGTTCCTAAAACGCTATCATTTTGTAATAGAATCTTTATTTAATTTTATTTATAATTATAATAATAATACTATTGATAAAACGATTGTGTATGCAAAAGAAAATTTTACAATACAAATTAGAAAGGTATATTACAGGATAGTAATTTATGAGAAACATAAAAATAAATAAATATGCAAATGAGCAATATCAACATTTGTTTGAGTGAGTTGGAGATGTCTATATATACGGTATTTCAATAAATTCTTATATCATTAGAATTGAATAGGTCTAACCGGTTTTCATGTTAATATAGTTAGAAAAGATTGACAAGATTTTCGTATATATATATATATATATATATATATAAGATCCCTAAATATCAGGTTGTCACAAAAGTTTTTCTTTAGATGTTTATGCGTTTAATCGTTAAAAACAAAAGAAATACATTTCTACGGAAATAATAATGCAAAAACATTTACGATGGGCATTTTATTTTATTGCTTAGCGATTAAAAAAAACCTATGTTTACTTCTGTTTTGTAAGCCGCGGATAAAGAGTTTTAACGAAACATTAAAAAGAAAGAGAAGAGGCACAAGCAGCCAGAAAAAAATATGACTGCACTTCCGCATTTTCATAAAAGCCGCCAGCTCTAAACCATAAGAAACTGCACTAAACTCGACCCAACTTCAGCCACTTTGATCTGCTTGTCTGTCTTTCGAACGCCATTTTAATGGAACTCTCTTTTCGCCAGAGTTAAAAAAAAAAGGTCTGCACGCATTTCCTGTATGAGAGGAATTAAGTACCAAGGACCCAAACGTTCAGCAAAATGTTGTACTTACAAAATCCGAATGCCATGAGAATAAAAAATAAAAGAATAAACATCGCTGTCTGAAGTAATTCCTCCAAAGACCAATATTCTGAGTAACTGTTTGCACCAAGAGCCTTAATGGAGAAGTAAATCTACTTTCAAAAAAGGCATCTGTCCCCTCACTTATTAGGCGCTACCTTTTATGTCGTTTAGAACTTTTTTATTTTTACTAAGTCCGCTTTACTATAATAATAATAATAATAATAATGATAATAATATCCCTTTCACCGATAAGATGACATATTTTGTTCGACTAGATAATCGTTTAAAAGCAAACAAATAGTCTCCCTTGGCACCAATCCCAGTAAGGTACGTAATAACCTCCCTTGTTTTTCGATTTTCAGCAGAGGTTTAATCATGTATCAGTTTATTTGAGCGGTTAAAAAGGAAAAATATCCAAAAATGCAATTCCTTATAGCTTGGCACTGGAACTTCGGGGGTCTATGCCATGACTATTTTTGTAAAAAAAGTTTTTTTTTAATAAAAAATCGTTTTGAACTTGATTTGAGAATAATCAGCCTTTTCCTATGTTTGATCTCACTCTGAAATGTGTTTATAATTTTATATGTCCTGCCTATCTTCATTATTGAAGAAAAAATAGAAAAGGGGAAAAAACTGGAAAAATAAGAAAACAAAGAAAACTCCTTTATTTGAAAAGTGTAATAACAAAGGTTTTCACATGCAACTCTTGTCTGATTGTATCTTGTTAAGAGGGAAAAGTTCGAAAAATCTGTTTTATTTGGTATCTCTGACTTAACACTAAATTGTTCTTGAGCGATTTCAAATACATGCATTGGATGTTATCTAGAATTGCAAATGATAACATCAAATATGATGAGGATGAAAATTATATACATTTTTAAGCTTTACTTTAATGTAATTGTGATAATAAAGTGGTCTTCTGAAACGCGTGTACATATGGATACATATTGTTAAGTGTTAAATTTCGGAGCTGGATTATAATATTTAAGAGTTTCATTTAATTTTTTAAATTTTATTATCTACCGAATTATATATATATATATATATATAATAGATATGTTCCAATATCAACATACATAAATGTTTCATCTTTACGACGATTCATCAGTGTGGCTACATATAACTGTACCGCTGGTCGTAGGATTCGAACCCTGGACTAAAGACACCTTTGACTTTTATCCAACGTATTTGACCGCACGGCCACTGAGATGAAGAAAGGGAAATATTCCTATTATTCATTTCATGAACATACATACCTTGTGAACATGAACACTTTCTGACATTGTATTGACAGACAAAGGCACTTTTCTTCCATTTCAATAGATCTAGCATATAATGCTTCCTAAGACAAAAGCACACCAACAAACAAAACTATCATATGATGAGGATTAAAATCAATTACATTTTCAAGATTTTCTTATATGTAATCATGATAATAAAGTGGTTTTCTGAAACGCGCGTACTTATGGATAAACATTGTTAGGTGTTAATTTTCGGAGCTGGATTATAATAGATTTTAATTTCATAATCTACCGAATTAATATATATATATATATATATATATATAAATGGTGTTACAGAAGATCAAGTCAAATCAACAGGATACCGTCGGTTTCAAATCGGTATCCTGTTAATTGGACTTTACTTTTTGTAACACCATTAATAAATAAATATAATGCTCTTATGTTTAATTTTTTGAAAATCAAAAAATAATTTTAAATAATTGAGTACTGTTGGATTTCTTTCTCCGAATCTAATCAATGCTACATATACATATAATTATTTATAAATATTTTTAAATATCCATGTGCATATATCTTTTAAACTAAGACTCATCAGTGTGGCTACATATCAAGATTCACAGGATTCAAAAACCAGACTAAAGTCGCCTTTGACTTCTATCCGACGTCTTCGCCTCCCTCGCCGTGGCCACTGAAACAGCTATACAACGAAAAAATATTATAATTTATAATATATATTATTGTTATTATCATTATATCATTTATTATATAAACTATTATAATTTAGTGAACATACACACATATATGCTCATCAAATATACATTTAAGCATGTATGAATAAATACAAATATGTGAACATGACAACTTTTTGACATTGCAATGACAGCCATACAGATACGTTTCTTTCATTTCAATAGATATAATATATCAATATTCGAATAATGCTTGCTAAAAAGAAAACACATCCACAAACAAAACCATCCTCATCTCAAAGTCAAAACGATAATGTAAAAAGATTAAAATCAGAAAGTTTAGCTGATGATAGATACCTGGCGGTTCTCACATTTTTCATGGAGTATTTCAGCGTGGACAAAACAGTTGAAATGGCGAGGGAAATATACTTACCTGAAAAAAGAAAGAAAGAAAAAAAAACATTAAAAGTTTTTTCAGAAAACATCAGTGCAAATGTGATGTTAAAAAAAAGTAGAAATAAAGAAAGAAACTTGCGGAAAATTTGCATTAAAAAATTAAAAGTGAAGATGATGTAAAACAGACATTATGACAGAAAAAAATTATCAAAAAATGCAGAGTTGGAAAAGACACTGACAAAAAAAAAAATTATGCTAAATATAAAAATACAAACAGCTCCCTAAACTTAACATAACTAATAAAATAGAGAAGAGAGAGAGGGAGATACAGTTCGCAGAGAGAGAAATAGAGACCGATTGAAAGAGAGAGGGGCAGGGTGATAGAAAAGAGCAGAAATAAAGAGAGACGGGGAGAAAGGGAGAGAGGGACAGGGAGAAAGAAAATGGAAGTGGGGCTAGAATATAGAAGGAGAGCGAGCAAGATGAAAGAAAAAAAAAGCGGGCAGGATGAAAGCAAAGGAGGTGGAAAGAAGAAAGAAAGACGGGAAGGAAGAAAGAAAGAAAGAGGAAGAAAAAAAGGGAGGGACGGAGGGAGAAAAAAGAGGGAGGGACGGAGGGAGAAGAAAGAGGGAGGGACGGAGGGAGAAGAAAGAGGGAGGGACGGAGGGAGAAGAAAGAGGGAGGGACGGAGGGAGAAGAAAGAGGGAGGGACGGAGGGAGAAAGAAAGAGGGAGGGACGGAGGGAGAAAGAAAGAGGGAGGGACGGAGGGAGAAAGAAAGAGGGAGGGTAGGATAGAAAAAGAAGGAGGGAAGGATGGAAAAAGAAAGAGGGAAGGATGGAAGGATGGAAAAAGAAATAGGGAAGGAGGGAGGGATGGGTAAAGAAAGAGGGGGAGGGATGGGTAAAGAAAGAGGGGGAGGGATGGGTAAAGAAAGAGGGGGAGGGATGGGTAAAGAAAGAGGGGGAGGGATGGGTAAAGAAAGAGGGGGAGGGATGGGTAAAGAAAGAGGGGGAGGGATGGGTAAAGAAAGAGGGGGAGGGATGGATTAAAAAAGAGGGGGAGGGATGGATTAAAAAAGAGGGGGAGGGATGGATTAAAAAAGAGGGGGAGGGATGGATTAAGAAAGAGGGAGAGGGATGGGTAAAGAAAGAGGGGGAGGGATGGGTAAAGAAAGAGGGGGAGGGATGGGTATAGAAAGAGGGGGAGGGATGGGTAAAGAAAGAGGGGGAGGGATGGGTAAAGAAAGAGGGGGAGGGATGGGTAAAGAAAGAGGGGGAGGGATGGGTAGAGAAAGAGGGGGAAGGATAGGTAAAGAAAGAGGGGGAAGGATAGGTAAAGAAAGAGGGGGAGGGATGGAGAAAAAAAGAAGAGAAGGGATGGAGAAAGAAAGAGGAAGGGAGGGAGGGAGATAGAAAGAGGAAGGGAGGGAGGGAGATAGAAAGAGGAAGGGAAGGAAGGGAGTAAGAAAGAGGAAGGGAGGGAGGGAGATAGAAAGAGGAAGGGAGGGAGGGAGATAGAAAGAGGAAGGGAGGGAGGGAGATAGAAATAGCGGAAGGGAGGGAGGGAGATAGAAAGAGGAAGGGAGATAGAAAGAGGAAGGGAGATAGAAAGAGGAAGGGAGATAGAAAGAGGAAGGGAGATAGAAAGAGGAAGGGAGATAGAAAGAGGAAGGGAGATAGAAAGAGGAAGGGAGATAGAAAGAGGAAGGGAGATAGAAAGAGGAAGGGAGATAGAAAGAGGAAGGGAGATAGAAAAAGGAAGGGAGATAGAAAGAGGAAGGGAGATAGAAAGAGGAAGGGAGATAGAAAGAGGAAGGGAGATAGAAAAAGGAAGGGAGATAGAAAGAGGAAGGGAGATAGAAAGAGGAAGGGAGATGGAAAGAGGAAGGGAGATGGAAAGAGGAAGGGAGATGGAAAGAGGAAGGGAGATGGAAAGAGGAAGGGAGATGGAAAGAGGAAAGGAGATGGAAAGAGGAAAGGAGATGGAAAGAGGAAGGGAGATAGAAAGAGGAAGGGAGATAGAAAGAGGAAGGGAGATAGAAAGAGGAAGGGAGATAGAAAGAGGAAGGGAGATAGAAAGGGGAAGGGAGATAGAAAGGGGAAGGGAGATAGAAAGGGGAAGGGAGATAGAAAGGGGAAGGGAGATAGAAAGGGGAAGGGAGATAGAAAGAGGAAGGGAGATAGAAAGAGGAAGGGAGATAGAAAGAGAGGGGTGAAGGGAGATAGAAAGGGAGGGGTGAAGGGAGATAGAAAGGGAGGGGTGAAGGGAGATAGAAAGGGAGGGGTGAAGGGAGATAGAAAGGGAGGGGTGAAGGGAGATAGAAAGGGAGGGGTGAAGGGAGATAGAAAGGGAGGGGTGAAGGGAGATAGAAAGGGAGGGGTGAAGGGAGATAGAAAGGGAGGGGTGAAGGGAGATAGAAAGGGAGGGGTGAAGGGAGATAGAAAGGGAGGGGTGAAGGGAGATAGAAAGGGAGGGGTGAAGGGAGATAGAAAGGGAGGGGTGAAGGGAGATAGAAAGGGAGGGGTGAAGGGAGATAGAAAGGGAGGGGTGAAGGGAGATAGAAAGGGAGGGGTGAAGGGAGATAGAAAGGGAGGGGTGAAGGGAGATAGAAAGGGAGGGGTGAAGGGAGATAGAAAGGGAGGGGTGAAGGGAGATAGAAAGGGAGGGGTGAAGGGAGATAGAAAGGGAGGGGTGAAGGGAGATAGAAAGAGAGGGGTGAAGGGAGATAGAAAGAGAGGTGTGAAGGGAGATAGAAAGAGAGGGATGAAGGGAGATAGAAAGAGAGGGATGAAGGGAGATAGAAAGAGAGGTGTGAAGGGAGATAGAAAGAGAGGGGTGAAGGGAGATAGAAAGAGGGGGGTGAAGGGAGAGAGAAAGGGAGGGGTGAAGTGAGAGAGAAAGGGAGGAGTGAAGTGAGAGAGAAAGGGAGGAGTGAAGTGAGATAGAAAGAGGGGGTGAAGGGAGATAGAAAGAGGGGGTGAAGGGAGATAGAAAGAGGGGGGTGAAGGGAGATAGAAAGAGGGGGAAGTTAGGAAGAAAAAAAGTTAATCAATGCCGAATACGGTCATTTTGGAAGAAAAAAAATATGCTTCTAGTCCTTTATATCTTCAAATATGTATTCGTGGTTTTTCGTTTGGTTGTTTTGTAGAGAAACAATGTCGTTTCTGTTTTTTTCTTTTGCAGAACATGATTGTGTTTTGCAAAGGAAAAGGAAAAAACAATAATATCAATATTTGGTGCATTTTAGGTCAGAGGGATTGAGGAGAGAAGACAAAGAGTGAAGGAGATGAAATTGAAAAGAAATAAGTTTAAAAACAGAATCTAAGAGAAAGTAAAAGACAAAAAGGCAAAAGTTTACGAACGGAGGAGGTGAAGCGAGAGCGCATTACCATAATATATTATATTCTTGTCACTCTATCTTTCTCTCTCTCTCTCTCTCTCTCTATATATATATATATATATTCGTCACTCAAAAGTTAGCTAGTAGAAAAAAACTGCCAGACGAATCCATTTCAAGTATTTAGAGAAATTGAGAAAACAAATCACAAGTCAGACAATCCCCCACCTTCTATCTATTTTCATAATGTGACTTTTTCTTTTAGCTTTCTATACCGATGTATACATTTTTTTAAAACTTTCTAGTTTGCTAAGTCTTTCTTTCTTATTTATTTTTTTATTTTAGAAAGAAAGAGAGGGAAGAAAGAAAGAGAGGGAAGAAAGAAAGAGAAGAAAGAAAGAAAGAAATAGGGTTCAGAAGAAAGAAAGACAGAAAGAGAAGGGGCAGGCAAAATGGCTGTGAGGGTAATGGAAAGAGTGATTTATTGCCAGACAAATCCCTTTCAAGTATTCAGTGAAATTGATAAAGCAAGTAGCAAGTCAGACAATACCCTGCTCCTTTTTTCAGAAGTTATTTAATATGAATATCAGTGCAAAGGATATTTTTCCTTTCGTCATTTTTTATGGAGGGTATACACTAGTACATTATAGTTATATGTAATAAGAAAAATAATAAATAAAAGTATCAAGCAGTACTGTTTGAAAGGATGCAATTCAAAGAAATTCATTTCCTTTCACTAAATTACAAAGTTTCTATGTGTCTAATCTGAAAGAAATAAAACGAAGTCTAAATTTAGCGATTCTTCTATTGGACACACTTATCTATACCTAATCATGCTTGAAGACACTTTCAATAAGCAATGGCTGCCTCTAAGGCGTTTCTGTGACGGTGTTGAAAACTAAAGTAATACCCTGTCAGAGCCTGACGCATGACCAAAACAACTCTGCCAATGACAAGCTTAAGAATCATTAATAAATAATTTTGGGAAGTTGGTTGCAATTCTACTTCATTTACTCGCAGAACTTTAAACTCTTGTATTTGATTCTGTGCTCAAACAAGTGAAAATCTCATCAGGGCAGTGATTTGCTGTCAGACTGACAATCACTGATGAGCAGATTCGGATTTTGTCACGTAGAAGATATGTGCTGACCGGCATTGTTCACTGGAAAGATTGCATTTCGCCAGAAAATAACCATGTTTTGAGCTGCCTGGATATCGCAGCTGTACCGAAATTAAGCCGATTTAGTCGGACGAATTTGCGGTTCAGGTCATCAATGAATCTTGTTTTGGCCAGCAAGTTATTTTATTTACTGTCGTTGGCAATTCTGTGTCTGCGAGAGGAACTAAATTGGACGTGTTACTAATTGGCCTTTAGGTTGATTCCGACCCACACAAGTTATGAAACAAATTTACATTACTTGAACACTTGCAAAAAATTGTTATTTTTATACTTTAAATTATTACATTTATTTCAAATTCACATAGGTAATATATTTTGATACACAATAAAAAATATAAGGTGACACCACCCTGCCCCCCCCCCCAAAAAAAAATACCACTCATGAAATCGTAAATAAAATTCATAATCCTTTCTGAAATTCAAGTATATATGGTAGAAATAAACTTCATTAAATCGTTAATAAAATTCATAATCCTTTCTGAAATTCAACTACATATGGTAGAAATAAACTTCATGAAATCGTTAATAAAATTCATAATCCTTTCTGAAATTCAACTACATATGGTAGAAATAAATTTCAGTCTATGTCCAACTCATGCACTAAGTTTCAGTCATGTATTGTCAGCAGTTTTTGTTTCATCATCATTCTGATATCAGGGTACTTTGGTGATTGTCTCATCAGTATGAGGAGTGATGCTTACTCAACTTCACACTCACCGGACCGTACCACCCTTCACCAGATTTTAATTGATGGGTTTATTTCAAAGATAATCTCTATAAAAATGATCCCTCAGACTATTCTTAAACTGAAGATGGCCATCACATCTCAAATCGGTCATATCTAAATATGCTTGCAATGCAGATGTGCCCATTTAGAGTATATCATTGAATGGCGATAAAACAAAGACTGTTGGATTCATGACTGAAACTTGGTGGACAAGTCAGGCATAGACTAACGTTTGTTTGTATCAAATATGGTTTGATTGCCGAATAGATTGTGAATTCAATTAACGATTCCATGGGTGAGTTGCATTTCATTTGAGCCACCCTTTACTACAAAAACTAGATATTTTTTAACTTAAACTGCAGAATAAAGCAAATGTGTGAAGATGAAAAGCGTCTTCAGACACTAAAGAAATAATATTAAAATATTATTGAAGAAGGACTCACTGTCTAGATTTTAGAAAGATTCAGAAAAACGTACCTATGATGCTATCACAATTGGCATTCACTATTTCAAAGGTTTGTAATGAGGAAATTATGGTTAACAAGATTGCAACTTAAAAAATGGCCTTGTTAAATAACATAAATAAGCTTTGAGCAACCATAGCAATGCCAACAAATCAAATAGCAATATCAACACTATTGGATCAATTATTCTATTTCGAACTTGAGCTTGACAGACCCACAAAAATGCTACTTTGAACTTAACTGTGATAGACAAACGAAAATGCTGTTTTGAACTTCAGCTTGACAGACCAACAAAAATGCTACTTTGAACTTGACTGTGATAGATGAATGAAAATGCTGTTCTGAACTTCAGCTTGACAGACCAACAAAAATGCTATATTAAACTTGATTGTGACAGACGAACGAGAATACTATTTTGAACTTAAGTTTGACTAAACAATAAAAATGCTACTTCCAACTTGAACGTGACTGACAAACGAAATGCTACTTCCAACACAAGCGTGACAACCATCAAAAATGCTATTTTGAACATTAAACTTGACCAAACAATAAAAATGCTATTTGAAAAGTAAGCCTGACCGACTAACGGAAATCCTATTTCAAACTTGAACATCACAGACATACAGATCCTCTAATAGTGATGCTTGGACGCATCTAAAATAAGATACGTCCATTCATTCTGCACATTTAGTGTTATTTCAAACTTAAGCGTGACAGACCGACAGACCATCTTACTAAAATTCGAGGACACATCTAAAAAATTAGAATAAAAACTAAAAACATCCAAGCAAACACAAAAAAACGAACATAAAATAATCGAAATAGAAATACAGAAAAAGAAATGCAATCAAAATAGAAAACAAAAATATACATGAAAAGCATGTAATAAAAAATAAAGAAATACAAAAATGTCTTATTGTTCTCCACCCAACTGGGTGCAAACATTGTGTTTGCTTACTGCACAAAAGATGGCTAACAGCTTTTGTTGTGTTAATGTTTGGCACACAAGTAACTGGTTGGACCCCACCTACTGTTCAATATGTCTTTTGCTTATTCAACAAGCAAAACCCGCTTGTCCACAAATACATTCTATACAACAAATTAAGCTAATCAATACGAGAAAAAAGAAGAAAACAAAAACAATCAGTATAACTTAATTATTCATATCAAAGACCTACACAGATTTTCATCTGTCAGCTAATTGAAATATAGATACGAGCACTGGCAACTCATGCATTTAGATTCTGGGAGATGTTTTATGGGAATAGTCAAAGACTTTTAAACTTTTACTTGTTAAAATCTTTTTTCTTTACCAATCTATTTAAATATGTAAGTAAAAAAAAAAATTCCACACAAATATTACAAAAACAAAAATTATCGATTTCTTATCCATACTTAGTTATGTCATTGCTTTCCAGCACCGTCTCAGACACAGTCCTTTCGACACTGTGGAATTGATTTTAATTCTAGAAATAAGCTCGATTTTTAATTGTTTTTAATATTATTGAATATAGTATAACATAGAAACATAATAGTATAACATATATTGTACAAGTATAAATAAACCGGGGGTGCTGTAGTTCCACATTATCCATGGACGAACTGCCACTAGATTGAAATATAGCATTGAAACTATTGATATATGAGTAAGCCGAAGTTTTTCGTTGATCTGAAAAAAAAAGTCAGACTGTCAAATTAGCCATCTTTAACAGGAAGTGGCGTGGTGTAATGGTTACAGGTGCAAACTATGAGTTTGGCATATCGGATTCAAGTTCTGTCGAGGCTACTGTCTTTTGGAAAAGGTATGAATCTATATGTCCTCCCCCTAGCTATGGATTAAATAGTATAGTAGATTAGACTCAAGCCTTGGTTGTGTAATTAGTCAAGAAGACGGAAACTCCGAAATAACCCCAGTCTTTCTCTGCTTATACCGGCATTGTTTCCAGTCCTTCTGAACCTCTCCTTGCTAATGAACTCAATGACGGTTCAGGTGAGGTGCTTCACTATAAACTCTCCATGCAAACACCCTGACAGGAGATACCCATCGTCTCTCGAGACTTGAAGGTGGTTTCCCACTGATGATAAAACAATGTCTGATAATAGTAATAATATCAACATTATTCATCCTTTCTCCTCCCCCTCCCGCTTCTTAATTCCTTCTTTTCCCCCCCTTTCTATTCCTTTCCTTTAGTCGCTCTCTTCCTCTTCTTCCCTACCTACTACTGCCACCCTGATCTACTGCTTATACCGGCATTGTTTCCAGTCACTCTAACCTTCTCTTTGCAACGGGACTCAGTATTCCATCTTAGGACGTATCTAACTCTTATACTGGTCGCATTTTTAGATGCGTCCACAAACCTCTTTAAGTTGTTCTGTCTGTCTTCCGTCTGTCACATTTAAGTCGAGACTGTCATTTACGTTGATAAATGCACATATTGAATGGATGCATCTTAATATGTTACGGTTAGTCTCTCCATAAGACATTCAGAGCAAGAACTCGTCTTTTACCACAACGGAAAAAGATTTTTCTTTCTTCCCCCATGTGACTAGCGGCAAGAGGAATGCCCATAAACAGAGATTCTTTGCAGAGGCTTCCCGTCTGTGGAACACATTATCGTGGGACTGCTTCCCTGCAGATTACAACATAGTCCTCTTCAAATCCAATTTCAACAACTACTTGTTGTGAACCTTCCCATAAATAATCAAACAATTCAACGCGTTGATTAATTTCAGCTGACAATCGTTTCATCAAATTAACCCATATCCTCGAGTGGCTTTAGGACTTGGTAGGTGGCGACCAAAAAGAAAAAAAAACAGAAACGTTATGGCAGAGGGCCGTATTAAACTAGGAATTAAGTAAACAGGGTGTCATTAAGAGAGTCTTTCCTATGTGAGCTGTCTGTTTAAAGTGATTAGTGATTCCCTAGTTACAGGAACCAAGCTCATTTGTGTGGTCTCTTTTCAAAAGCGTTCTATGGTTACTTAGTAACAAAGAAATAAAATAAAAAAAGGAGAAAGGATAAGTCTCGCAATTTTAGTAATGTTTGCCCCTACCATCTTGGACGTGACACCCACTTAGGCATCTCACCAGGACACAAGTGGGTTTTGTTATCATTGCTGGTTTGGTTATTAATGGAATAATCTTTTTCTATATAGAGAGGGGAAATGGTTTTGGTTGTGGATTAGCAGGAAGGTGATAAGCATGAAAGGGAAGAGGATAAAACTATTTATATATATATATATATATATAGAGAGAGAGAGAGAGAGAGAGAGAGATGTGTGATGAGGATGAAACCTATTCCATTTGTGGTTATTTACTTAAAGCTTGGAAAAGTTATAACATGTGGTCTAAAGTTTATCAGTTTTCTTGTTAGTAATAATTTATTTCACAATTTGGGTCACTCCAACTTGGCGCTCAGAGTTTTGCTAAATTTTTTTCTTCTTTATCCACACAAGATGAAGACACTTTAACAAGCCTTGCTGTCCATTTGTCACTATTTGTCAAAGAAGAATCATTTTGATCTAAAATGCAAATAAGTAGCTATAAATTATTCAACATCAGAAAATGTTAAAGTTTTAAGCAAGATTATAAGTATTCTTCTGGGAAAATAATTTTATATAATTCATTACTGTTTCATGCATATACTCATGTAATATTATAAGGTGATATAATATATTGTGTCTCTATACTTTAAGCATTTACTTCAACAGTGCTCAATACATAAGTAGAGTTTAGTTATAGTATAGAAATATACTGATAGCAAGTAAGCTACACAAACGTGTCCATGTTTCATTCCCACAAGAAATCATCAGGCTAAATGTATTTAGTTTGATGATTTGTTGCAAGAATGAAACATAGAAACATGTAGCTTACTTGCCATAGCTATATTTTCATACTACTATATGTATAATGTATATATATTTATATGCGTGTGATTTTATTATAATATATGTAAAAACATTTAATAAGAAACCTACAAAATAATTATAATTTGGGGTTGATTCCCTTTTATTTGCAGATAGTATTTTCTGAAAATTTGAATTCATCCATATATTTATTTTATCTTATTATACTATATTTTATATTAATATTTTTTTTACATTATTTTTTATTTTGATTCTTAACGGTCCCAACCACGTGACTTTCTTAATTTAAATTTTCAATTTCTTTTCTTTTTTCTCCATTTCATTCTTTCCAAATATGATCTAAGGTTTAGATCGGATTCTAAGTCTGCCTGATGAGATCTCAGTTTACAATAGCTGTTGATCGATAACATCGACATGCTAGTGTCTCAGATGTCTGTGTAAACAAAAATAATCATTATATTATATATATATATATATATATATATATGAGAGAGATGAGAGGGAGAGAGACACACAAACAAATACGGCTCTTTAAAAAATAACTTTGAATATTTAAAAAACTGATCATATACAGCATCACAACCAAACTCATATATATATATATATTCAGTCGTAACGAATCAATAACTTTATTGAATCCAGATTTTTTTGTTATCTTGAGTGTTCCCAGTAAATATCCTAATCTCTAATGTTGATTAAATCTAACTCTGCTTCTCAAATTACTCCATTCAAAATCCCTAAAATTGGTGGCTGTAGTGGAAATCTCATAATCCTTGGTAATTTAATCTCAGATTACTTGGCACCTCTGGAAATGGAACTTTAATCCTTTTTTCCCTGTAGCGATTTTTATAAAGAGTTGGCACATACACTACACTGGGAAGTCCCACTGAGGTGTTCAGCAGTGATGCCCACCCGTGGAATACTTACAGACTGAACCAAGCGGTATTTCTACGAGATCACAATTTTGGCCTAAAGACATTAAAATAAAGAACTTAATCCCTTTTAGAAATAATGATTTTTATGGGAGGGCTAAAGCATAACACGTTAATGCTTGACATTGGATTTCTTCAGCCAAAACATGAAGATTTTATCGAAAAATAAACATTATTTGCATAATAAATTAATGAGAATAAGATCTAACGTTTCAAAAATACATCTTTGCCCTCGTCCCATCACTTCTTCTCCTCTTTCCACCACTTCGTTTAATTTGACATTCGAGTCTCTATATAAAATAGTCAATGTGCAAACAAACAAGCAAGATCATCAGAGTTTTTAGTATTATATAACGGTCTTCTAAAAAGAAAAACAAATAAACGAAAATTCTTTTGATACACTATATTTTATCAAACAAATCGATCGATTGCCGACATTTTTCGTACCTGTTTCTATACATATTCACCTTTATTTATTGAACCACCTGTGAGGCTGTTTGCATAATTTGTCTCTTTCTAAAATGACAGTTTCTGCAATTTATTTAATACCTGCTTATTTTCTAACCCAACTAGATATATATATATATATATATATATATATATATATATATATATAATGGAAAAAGTGTTCCGACGTAATGGAAATTGTAAAACGAAAACAATAAATATTGTTTTACTTCAGACAATCATCATGAGGAAGTCTTGTAATAAAGACAGAACGTTGCTGAATACATAAATAATATTTTTTGGTGTTCCATTTTCAATTACCATTATATATATATATATATATATATATATATATATATATATATATCTTTCTTTACCTATCCTTGCAAACTACTTACTAGACAAAAATGTGTATATATCTCTATCTATATGAAGTTAGGTATATGTTTATATATTTCTATGCACAGGATTATTTCCTAAACTAATTAACCGATCTTTATGAACTTTATGACACAGCTTCTTTGTGTAACGGGTCGTAATGTGGGCTATATTTTGTTTTAGCTTCATGCAAAAACGGTAAAAAGGGGCGGAAATGTCCTCTGAAAATTTAGATATTTCCGATTTTTTTGAAATTTTAATAATAGTGATTAGACATCAGTTAATAAATATTCCCAAATTTTCAGTTTCTTTATAGTATTTGGATTGGCCACACCTTTTCTTCTCTTCTGCACCCTCTCTATCATAGACGTGATGTTGCTAGTCTTAGTCTTTTCCATAAATACTATTATTGCATGGGTTCTTCAGAATTGTGTGATCTTTTCCCTTCTTCCTTTGTTCCAGTTCGTTGGTCTAGAGGTCTATCAATTCGCTGTTTTGATACCTCATTGTAATACAGCTTCCTATTCCAGTAGCTTATTTCCAAGAACTGCATGCTTGTAGAATTCTCTTCCTGCTGACTGTTTTCCTCTTACCTATAGCCTCGGTCTTTTCAAGACTGAGGCCAATAGACATCTGTTTTTACGATAATCATATTTCGTTCTTGTTAGCTCCTTACATCAAGTGACTTCATGCTTTGTCAAGAGCGATTTCCATAAACAAAGTTTAAACATGGTTTAAGAAGGCACAACTTCTGACTTTAAAATTCAAATACATCAGATTTGCATTGAATTTGATCTGTAGACATAAGATATCAATTAAGCAATATTCACTGAATTTCAATTAAGGTCGATTAAGCTTAAGCCTAAAATTTTAGACATTTTTAAAATCGTGTAATTGATTTTGATCAAAATTGGAATAAGGAGTTTTCACTTAAGGTTAAGTAACATTATATCTTGATTTTATGCTTTATAATGGGATATAAAAGTTGTGGAAACATTCTGTTCGGGAATTAATTTTACCCGTTCTGGGACGGGTATTTTTCCTGTATGCATACATATAAATATATATCCATTAAGTATTACTAATGCATAAATTCAGTTCAGATACATATAAATATATATCCATTAAGTATTACTAATGCATACATTCAGTTCAGATACATATAAATATATATCCATTAAGTATTACTAATGCATAAATTCAGTTCAGATACATATAAATATATATCCATTAAGTATTACTAATGCATACATTCAGTTCAGATACATATAAATATATATCCATTAAGTATTACTAATGCATAAATTCAGTTCAGATACATATAAATATATATCCATTAAGTATTACTAATGCATACATTCAGTTCAGATACATATAAATATATATCCATTAAGTATTACTAATGCATAAATTCAGTTCAGATACATATAAATATATATCCATTAAGTATTACTAATGCATACATTCAGTTCAGATACATATAAATATATATCCATTAAGTATTACTAATGCATAAATTCAGTTCAGATACATATAAATATATATCCATTAAGTATTACTAATGCATACATTCAGTTCAGATACATATAAATATATATCCATTAAGTATTACTAATGCATAAATTCAGTTCAGATACATATAAATATATATCCATTAAGTATTACTAATGCATACATTCAGTTCAGATACATATAAATATATATCCATTAAGTATTACTAATGCATAAATTCAGTTCAGATACATATAAATATATATCCATTAAGTATTACTAATGCATACATTCAGTTCAGATACATATAAATATATATCCATTAAGTATTACTAATGCATAAATTCAGTTCAGATACATATAAATATATATCCATTAAGTATTACTAATGCATAAATTCAGTTCAGATACATATAAATATATATTTATTAAGTATTACTAATGCATAAATTCAGTTCAGATCATGGCCATCCCTACTACAGGCCAGGCAATCGTGCAACTTGGGTATTTTACTGGGGGCCATGTGAATTTTCTTAAATATTCGATATAGAAGTTGCAAACAAAGGTAAAATTCCTCTGTGAGATTAGTTTGATGTTTTTATGTGTTTTACATACCAAATAATAAGAACCACAATGAGCTAATTGATAAATTTGACAATTATTGACAAATTCCTATAAATGAAGAGAGCGGTAATTTTGAATAAACAAAGGCAAATGCATATTTCAATGAAGAATTTTTATTTCAATGTTGGTTTTTTTTTTTAGAGAATTTGTACTTATGTCAAAAGATAATTACTTGTATATTGTGGTCAAAAAGAAAAAAAGGATCCGCACCAGTTGATGATATAGTTTGCAACTTCTATATCGAATATTTAAGAAAATTCACATGGCCCCCAGTAAAAGACCCCAGTTGCACGATTGCCTGGCCTGTAGTAGGGATGGCCATGGTTCAGATACATATAAATATATATCCATTAAGTATTACTAATGCATAAATTCAGTTCAGATACATATAAATATATATCCATTAAGTATTACTAATGCATAAATTCAGTTCAGATACATATAAATATATATCCATTAAGTATTACTAATGCATAAATTCAGTTCAGATACATATAAATATATATCCATTAAGTATTACTAATGCATACATTCAGTTCAGATACATATAAATATATATCCATTAAGTATTACTAATGCATAAATTCAGTTCAGATACATATAAATATATATCCATTAAGTATTACTAATGCATAAATTCAGTTCAGATATATAATGTAGTTAAATTTGCTACACAAACATAATTTAAGAATGTTTTTCGAACCATCAACGACAATCTCCCCACTGAGTCTCATCAAAAACATCAAAAGAAAATGTTTCTCCAATAAACGCATTTCTTTATTATGTGTACGAATTGTGTGGAATTATTGCAATTACATTTTCAATTTTTATTTACTAGCAAGGCCCGTATAAAATAATGTCTATCATGATTTTATACTTATTATATATATTTATTTATTTATTTCGATTAAATATGACAAAATAAACTAGATATGAACTTATTTGAATTACTCTTCCATCAACTTTTCTGTATTCCTCTTAACACTTCTTTCATGCATACCCGCCCCCATTCCATCTCTCTCTGTCTGCATGTATGTAGGTGCATACGAATAGACGGGTGGAATGCTACTGCTGGTCGCAGCGTTTGACAAGTTTTGTTTCTATACATACAAGGATGAATCATAAGTATTATTACATGAAAGATAGATGGTAGCAGTTACGTGTATGACTATATAGAAAGTATATTAATATATAGAACTAGCTGTTCCGACCCGGCTTTGCCCGAGAGTACTTACACTTTCATATTTGTTTTGTGTGGCGTTTTTGTCGTTTTTGTTTTGTATTTTTTAAGGAAAATATTATTAAATTTATAGACAAGATGTTGATATGATGTGTTAAACTAAATAAAATACATAAGTTTAAAAAAAATTAACGAACATATTAAATTTATAATTAAGAGCTTAAGAGCCAAAGTATTAAAAAAAAGAAAGAAAAGAAATAACATTTGCTGCTGATAGCAAAACGGCTGCGATGTTTAATTTATATTTGCTGCTGACAAGAATTATGGCTTCCCTGTGAAAAATAGCTTGAGAAGGATAAATTGTATTCACAAAGAAATTAAACTGAATGAACATGTATTATTATTTGTAAAATTTACCAGCGTTAAAAAAAGGAAAAACTCTAGTCGGAATCAAATATTGATGCTCAATAAACATTTCTGTGCAGCTTGAAATAAGTGCGCGCGCACACACATATATATATATATATATATATATATATATATATATATATCATAACTTAGTAGAATACAAAAATTATAACATAATATTTTGTAAAACATAAAAATTATATATTTTTTAAATTGAATCTATCTTTAACAATATATATATATATATATATATATATATATATATATATATATATATATATATATATTTGACTTTCATGTACTCAAATTATTTTCAACTGCCATAAGGAAAAACAAAGAATTTTTGGACTTTATTATTTTTTAATCGTTGAGCAATTCCATTAAATATTGCCTGTAACGAATTGATAAAGAATGTTTGTGCTGAAGATGTGATGCTTATAATTGTCAAGTTCTATCCCGCGGTTGTAAATATAATAAATTGCTGAAACATGTTCTCAAGGATTAATACTGTTGGTGTTGAATTTTTCGGAGCATGATTACAAGATATTAATTATCTCAAAAAATGTTGTATTCTACTGAGATATAATATACGAACCATGTTAGACTTGAAGTCTTAACTATTAAGATAAATTTCACCTGCATTATTTCCATGTAGCCTGGAGATGTGCAACATTTCACTTTTTTATATGGTGTTATTTGTCTCCTTGTGATATAAGTTAAGTTATAGTTATTGAACTTGACTTTTCTTTAAATATATGTAAGGCTATAGGGCTACTTCATGTAGAACATTATAGAGAATGATTATTTCGGTCGACAACGATAAGTATACTATACATTATGATTATGTGGTTCCTACATCTACCTACCTGGAAAATGCAGCAGTCAAACCGGACATAGTCATATTAAATAAGGCAGAAAGAGAGGCAACACTGAGGTGAGTGTTCCAAATGACAGTGGCTTAAACAGAGCAGAAAGGGAGAAGGTGACAAAATACCAAGGCCTAATGTATGATATGAAGAGAAACTGGAA
>OY744521.1:147774703-147777203 GCA_963556195.1 Sepiola atlantica | reverse complement strand
GTTGAAACATCTAATATCCTGGTTGGACTACATGACCTATATATATCCCCACGATAATAATAATAAAAAATCCAATTCTTCACTTAACACAACTATTAAACTATTTTATCGCAACCAGTTTCACCACAATTATACAAGTTCTAAGAAATATTATTAATAAAAACGTACTCCCTACTGATCCAAATAAAAAAAAGTAAAACTAATAATTTACTATAATAAAGTTAAAACCACTAACCTTATAATCACAAATAAGTCTTCCCCCTCGATTAGAGTTTTTGATAAAACAAATCTTGTGTATGAGTTCAAATATCCTTTGGGAGACTGTTTCCGACAATACAGAAAAAAACATATACATAGGCTTAGTACCATGACTTTGTCGAGGAGATTGACGATGCAGTTGTCGAATACTAGCGCCATAGCCCAATAAACACCTAATTAACGACCATTCCTGCCCCCGCTCGGAAATCCAAAAAACTCTTAGTAGAACATACCAAAATCTTAGAATATAGTACTAACAAACAAACACCCCATATATTAAAAGCTCTATACATAAAAACAAAAATAAAAATGTAATTAACAGAATTAACTTTAATACCAGCAATATTATACTAAAATGTATATAATGCTAACTATAGTTTCGTACTTATTATTTAATTCCCGCCAAAACCACCTATAATACGAACACATGGTCTTTACCTGATTCAACTCATTCCTCTGAAGATGGACCCGGATGGGCCTGAAAGTACCTGGGCGACAAATGAAAACTTTGGCAGATTCATCGGCCAATTCTCCTCAGAAATTAAGATTCTAATTCGGACAATGGAAATGATCTACGAAAAGATATCCAGACATAAGTTGTTGGCTATATTTAACAACACTTGCCTTCAAGAAAAGATGCTGGCTATATATATATATATATATATATATATATATATTGACTATCTTTCTTTATCTTTGTATATTTAAGCTAATTTCTGGCCAAATAAATATTTATTCCCTAATGAAGTTTCATAATTGGAATGAAACACTGAACCAATATAAGCATGTTTTTGTGTTCATTTTCTGCTGTTCTCACTAAAATATTAGTTGCTTGTTAGCTTATTTTTTAAAAATATACCTCTAATTATTTTTATTTTTTATAGAAGTCGCCCCAGACAAAGCATAACGCGACTTGATGCTTGGAGTTAAATAATAGTAAAAACGTCGAGGAAGGTAGAATCACTTCAAGAGAAACCAAGACTGAAAGAGACCAACACCAGCGTTCAATCCCCTGGACTTCAAACAGGCTAGCTCAAAAGTAAGCCCCTCAAGAACCCAACAGGGAAGGAAGTTGTTATAAGGCTGGCTGACAAAAGATCTACACCCATTTAAGATAGAAGGCTTTTAATAAAGAAAGAGTTCACTATCCTTTCACATAGAACTATATCAATGATAAATAATAGATTATACTTATCTTTCTCTCACCCATATAAAAACTTTGAATTTTTATATTAACATAAGCAATAATCTATGCATATATCATAATTTCTACTCCAAACGTCATATTTTATCCTTATTTCTGTCGGTTTATCTATCGAGATATCTTTTTTCATTTACTTAATTATTTCGCCGTTTTACCTATTAAGAGATAATTCTAATGTTTATTTTATTATAATCAAGTGAAAAAGAAATATGTTATATAAAAAGAAATATAAAAGCATTGATTTAAAACCTCTTGACGATCCTTCCTTTTCATATAATTCTTTAAATGATATCTCTCGTTTAAGAAACGACAAAGAAAAGCCAGTTTCCACCAATGGCCTTCGTATATGAATACTTCCATTTAACAAATTGATATGTGAATTGCATGTTCCCTAATGTATCGCTTAGGCTTTTAAACATGTAATCCTACTTGATCCTTTTTTTCACAAACATTCTTGTAAAAATCTTCTAAATCAATTATAACTTGAATTTTCTATAAAAACACACACACACACACACACACATATATACATATATATATAAATATAACAAGATGCTCTCAGGATTAAGCTCTAATTTTCTTAACATGTTTTTCATGCTAACAATAATTCATTTTGTCAACACGAGCGATTTTTCCCTTTTTGCTCGATTTCAACTCCGTCACAACCAAAGATATCGCATTTTCTTGGCTATTTTGTATCTTTTTTGTTAAATTGGCCAATTTTGTTGCCTCGTCGATAAATATTGAATGTGATTTCAATCCGTCTGAGATTGTCATTCAAGATGCTCAGAAATTACGTGTCTTGTAGGAGAAACAAGTAAGGAAATAAAGAACTTTCAGTAAAAGTTTATTATTTTCATGATGATTGTCTTAACTAGCAAAGATGAATAAAACCAATTTGAAATAACGAAAACGTGAGAAGTCATAGAGATTTGAAAAGGCGAAATTTATGAAGATTTGAAAAGGCGAAATTTAAGATAGAGTGGAGGAACGAGAGAAAGAAGAAAAGAGACAGGTGCAAGAGTGATTAAAAGCGAT
>OY744521.1:147732203-147769703 GCA_963556195.1 Sepiola atlantica | reverse complement strand
TTATTGAGCACTTTTATTTTAACACAGTAATGATTTTCCAGATTTTTACGCAGTGAATGTAAACATTACCTGGATATATATATCTATATATATATATATATATATATATATTACACATACACAAGAAAGTCTTTTCGGTGTACGTCAGTGGCAGTGGTAGTAGATTCAAGTGTGAGAGTTAAAACTACTTCGATTTCCAGTATTTTATTTATTACTGAAGGATCACCGCATATAAAGGCCGAAGGCCACTCGAGGATAAGGCTAAATGAGACTATTTCGGACGATTAATGGAAGGAACTAAGTTTGGTTACTTGTGGGGACAGTTATCGACAGGAATCTGTTGACATTAGATTTCAGGACAATTATGTTGTTTGCAGGGAAGCATTTCCGCGGCAATGTACTCGACAGATGGAGTACCCTTGCGAAGAGGGTCTGTTCGTAAGAATTTCGCCTGAGGCTAGGCACACGGACAAAGAAAAGAAAGTTGCAGTAGCAAAGCAAGTTCTTGCTGGGAATGTTTATGATCAATTTTTAAAAAGCAGTCAGGACTAAATATTAAAATCGAAGAAAGCGAGCGAAGCTAAAATGTTGTTTTCTTACAACATAGACTTTTGACAAAAATCGCTAGCTGAAAAGATTCATGTATATGGCTTTTGTTACGAAAGCTATCGAGCACTAACATAGAGGGAAACACTGACCACTTATATAGAATAAACTTTGTTCACGGAAGTTCTGTTTGACCTGAAATAAAACGGAACTTCCATGAACAAAGTTGTGTTTCTACGAACTTACCACCTGCGGAATACTTTATCCTCCAGACATAACATGGCCATTTTTAAGTTCAATATCAACAATATCTGTCATGTCGCCCGGTGAATTAATCATAGTTCTCAATCCTTTCATAGTACTCCTCCATCATACAAAAAGAAAACATTCACTAACCCTTATCCTCAAGTGGCTTTGGCCTTGGTAAGTGGCGAACCATATATATATATATATATATATATATATATATAGTGGTAAAAAAACAGCTGAGTGCTTGATTATTAAAGAGATTGAAAATAAGGGCATAATATTTAAATATATATTGTATTACAGAAGTTTACAATACGTTGTTCTAAACTTCTGTAATACAATATATATATATATATATATATATATATATATATATATATATATATATATATATTGTGTGTATTTAGGCAGCATATTTTCATTTAGGTAAACATTATTAAATAACACGGAGTGTTTTTGCTTGATAAGACTTTTTATTTTTTCAATTTTCCGAATGTTCCATTTAGTGTTTAGTGATTCGTCAAATCATCTTCAGGCGGTGTTAGTCTTAGTTTCTTAAAAAATATGTCTTTACTGTTTATCAAATCGAAAGTACTCGCGAAAAGAAAAGAAAATGGAACAAGAAACACACGAAACTTACATACAGCAATTTGACCGAAACGCTAAATGGACAATTCGAAAAATTGAAAAAATAAAATAAAATTCTTATCACGCAAAAACACCGTGTGCTATTTAATAATGTTTGCATATATATATATATATATATATATATGTGTGTGTGTGTGTGGCTAGGGGTGTCTGTAAGAACAAAGAAAAAATATAAACTCTACTATAAATGGGAACATATTTAAATAACCTTCTTGCAAATCAATAGTAAAAACTGTATGTTTATGTTTGGTATTTTCCTGTAAACTTCAAAAACCAAATTAAAAACCAGAATTTTTAGCTGAATGCAGACATATAAAGAAATATTTGGCCAGTTATTTAAGCCCCGATTAAATAAAAATAAATAAAACCTTGCACTAGTAAATACCTGCTTTTGTATATTATATGAAAGGAAAACGTACTGCCGCGTGTATCTATACGTTTTCCTTTTATTTTTGTTTGGCTTTTGGAAAGTACTAAAATGAACGTTTTAAAAATCCTATTTAAAACTAATCTATTTGCAAAACTACATCTACCACAATGCAGTTCTGTTTCTTCATAAACAAGTCGGACATTTTAATAATTTGTTAATTGTTGAAGAAAAAAAAAACGATTGGAAGTTTTGTAATCTATTTACATTCAATAATTTTATAAATAGATATTAAAACAGAATTAATTACGTTAACAAAATTAGTTATAGTTTTATAATAATTTGGTTCAATAATTTTATGACCAAACGATGCAATAGTACTTATATTTAACTTCAAAAAAGAAAAAAGTAAAAATAATATATCTAAAATTAAAGTAAAATATCTTCTGGGCAACGCTGGGTGAGTACAGGTGATTCTACAGGGTGGGCAAAAATAAGGGTCCTATTTTAAAAAATTCATAACTTTTTTATTTATTGATTAAAAAATTTTTTTTTTTTAGAATAAGTAAAGGACCCCTTCCGAAGCAAGCATGAGCCGTATTAGCCCTAAGGAACGTACCCTCATTTAGAAAACATTATTTTTGCATAAAAAACTCAAAACAGTGTAAAAAACAATACTTTAGTTTTTGTAAGTTTTAAGAAGTGTTTTTCGGCTAAAATTTGTTTTGTTTATTTCAAAAAATCTCGGAAGGGTCAGTCTACACACACATAAAGTTTGGTGAGTTTAACTTTTATTTTGTGGAAGTTATTCAAATTCAAGTTATTCAAATTTAAGTTATTCAAATTTAAAGATAGGACCCTTATTTTGGCCCACCCTGTATATGAATACAATGGTTTTTACCTTCGAATGAGGCGCGTTTTCGTGTGTTCATTTCTCGCGTCAGTGTAGCTTTGATAATTACACTGTCGTCAACGTTCGGGCAGGTTACGGAAACGCCCGAGAGTTGACGAAACTATTAACCAAGAAACATTTGCTTATAAACAGTTTGTTTTCGTTAAAATAAGAAAACGAAACAAAAAATTGCTTAAAAACAGGCATGAATCTATTTGATGTAAGGAACTAAAAAGAACGAATGATGATTATCGCAAAAACAGAAGATGCCTCTTGAAAAGACCAAGACTATAGATAGGAGGAAAACAGTCAGTAATAAGAGAGTTCCACAAGCCTGTAGTTCATGGAAATAAGCTACTAGAATAGGAAGCTGCATTATAATGAGTTATCAAAACAGCAAATTGGTGAAGACCACTTACCAACGAGTAAAACAAGCTGGAACAAAGGAAGCAGGGAATAGATCAGAGTATTCTGAATAACACATGCCATATTAGTATTTATAGAAAAAACTAAGACTCGCAAAATCACGTCTGTGAGAGAGAGGGTGCAGAGAAGAAAGGGTGGAATCAATCAAATTACAGATACGTTTCTGCACCTTATCAAGAACCTTCAAATGGAACAGATTCACAAGCCAAAATATGACAACAATACTTCATACATGAGAGGGTGTAGAAAAAAGAAAGGGTGGAGCCAACTAAATTACAGATACTTAGATCCTTAGATTGAGGCAATTTAATTTTTTGTTCCAATCCAGAGTGCCACTTTTTGGAGAGCTGGATTTTCCCCACTTGCAAACCCGATCTTGTGTCTAACTGTCATCGTGGGGAGGAAGTAAATAGGAGCAGGCATGTCGCTCGGAATCACTTTTGCATTCCTTTATATCTAAAAATAACCAGATGGTAGAACGATGCAGATATTCTCATATTTTCGCCATCATTCTTCAACCGAAAATTAAATTTATTTCTGATAATGCTGGCGAGCCAAAAGAAAAAAAAATACGTTTTTCTAATTCGTTGCGTTTAATGAGTAGGGTATTTTTTTTCTTCGAACAAGAAAAATGTCCCCTCGTGTGTAGTTTGCTGTGATCAAACAATTATCCCACCCATCTTTATTAGATTTCCTTTTTTCAAATTCGCGGTGAAAATTGAAAAATGAAATGCCCGTTTGAGACCTAATTAAATCGAAATGTCTTTAAGTTGACTTGTAAGCTGTCTGAAAGGAAGTGGAAGCCATCTTTATTAGCCACCTGTTATTCCATATTGACAAGGAGGTCGAAGAGCAAGAAAGAAGATATGTTAATTAAGGTTATTACATTGTGGACAGAGACACGAGGCGTGGGTTTCTTTCCCAAGAATTTAATTCGAGATACCTTCAATATGGTGCCAGAAAAATGGCCAATGGGTGACGGCCATCATGGAGATGTATTGTGGATCAAGGAAAGGGGGGGTATCCGTGTGAAAGAATGGCAGTACAATAAGGAGGAAGTTTGAACAAAGATAAAACATTTTGCATATAAAAAGGTACAGAGAAAAGGAAATAAGAGTAAGGATGTGAAAAAAGAAAAAAAGTTTAGGTGAATATAAAGGAAAACGTTAAAGAAACCGGAAGATGAGAGAAAGGAGAGTAAACAAGGGAGATAACTGAAAGGGAGAGACTTCAGATGAAAAAGAAGATGGAAGGAAAAATGGAATAGCGAAAACTTTCGGGAGAAAATAGAGAAATTGACGAAAAAAATGAACACTGAATGAAAATAAGGAAAACTAAAAAAAGGAATGAAAATGAGAGAGCATGCAAATCTGTAACGATACGGAATGAAAAGAAAAGGCACGAGAGAAAGAGAACAGCTTGACATTTTGGTTACTAGTAAAGTGCAGTATCCGAACAGATATTAAACTTTATCTTTCCTGTCCTCAGTGAAGGAGAAATCCTTCTAGACTAAAATTATTTTAATTTGTGTCTGAATTTTCCGCACAATAAAAACCGACCTTGTGTCTTGTTTTGCCCTCGTGAGGAGAGGGGATAAATATGTACTATATGTATATCACAGAGAGAGAGACAGACAGACAGACAAACAAACAGACACAGAACTATTGGAGAGAGAATAAGTGAAAAACAGAGACAAATAGAGAGAGCAATGAAATAAAAGTAATGTGGAGACAGAAATGTTGAAAAAGGGGAGAATATATATATATCAATAATAAATGATAAATTATACTTAGCTTAACAGTTTACTGCAGTTTCACGGCATTACCCATCATCAGCTGTGCACCTTAGTGATTTCTAATGATTAATGCCAGACGTTAGAGACTGGTGAGGTACACTTCTAATCATCGGTAATGCCGTGAAACTACAGTAAAATGTTAAGCTCATTATTATTTATTATTAAGAGAACTATCTTATAGGACATTGAGTTCTTTGTCCAATATTTTCTCTTTATTCGTTTCTGTTCCAATTTTGAAAGGTTGTTTTTCTTGTTTAGATGATTAATACATACATATATATATATATATATATATATATATATATATGAGAGAGAGAGAGAGAAAGAGGGGAAGGGAACAAGAGAAAAAGAAAGACAGAAAACTAGATAGAGTTTGCAATAAGAAAGAGATTAATCTAACAACGAGTGAAAAAGTAAGACAGGAGAGAGAGAGAGAGAGAATATGCAATTTTAAGAGAGAGATAGAGACAGGTGAAACAAAGAGGAGAGATAGGAGTGATACAAGATAAAAAGCAAAGATTGCAAAATGATAAACAATAAAACTAAAGAGAGAGAGAGGGGGTACACATTGAGAAAATGAAAACAAATAGAATCGAAGATCGCAAGAGACTATAAACAGAGAGAGAGAGAGAGAGAGAGAGAGAGAGAGAGAGAGAGAGAGAAAGAGAGATGGAGAATGAAGGACAGGTGTAATTAAAAAGACCAAAAATTGGCAAAGAAAATTAGAATGTGCAGTTAAAAACGGAAGGATAGAAGGGGAAAGGGTAGAAAGATTTTAGTAAAATAGAGCAAAGAATGGATTCGCGATTATTATGAAGACAGACGACCGTAACAAAAACGAAGAATAAAAAGGCAAATATTTCCCGGGAAAATCTATAGAACGCTGACAGTTGAAATGAACAACGGATAAAAGGCGGGAAAAATTCCCTTAATCAAAAGTGAAAAGTATAATTGTGGGATGACAATCGTGTGACAGGAAGATTCAGAGGCGCGTCTAAAGATCTGTCATCTCGACACCGGAAAAGAAGGAAAGAGAGTAAACGTTGCAATGAAGGTGGAGCGGGGAGGGTGGGGGATTGTAGGACGAAGAAAGGTAGAAATGTTCGTTATAAAAGACATGCAACCTGGAGGAGAAGAGAGAGAGAAAATAACAGATGCGATAAGGTTTGTCTTGTTAATTTTTATGTGTTTGTTGTTTCATATTTAAATGGTGCCACAGAATTCAGAAGACACCATTTTCTACCGCTCAAGTTCAATATACAATTATTGGAATGTTTGAATTAAAAGGTATTATCCGTGCAGCCAATGGTGGAAAGGGATAGAAAAAAGAAGAGTATGAAATGGGATATATGTATACGTGAGAGAGGGGGAATATATATATATATATATATATATATATATATAGAGAGAGAGAGAGAGACAGACAGACAGACATACATAGCGAGAGGGAGAGAGAGACAGAGGGGGAGAGGGCGAGAGAGACAGAGCGAGAGGGCGAGAGAGACATATATATATATATATATAGGAGGGAGAGAAGGGTATATATATATAAGAGTATGAAATGGGATATATATGTATACGTGAGAGAGGGAGATTATATATATATATATATATATATATATATATATATATATATATATGAGAGAGAGAAGGATATATATATATATATATATATATATGAGAGAGAGAGAGAGAGAGAAGGATATATATATATATATATATATATATATATATATATATATAGAGAGAGAGAGAGAGAGAGAGAGAGAGAGAGAGAGAGATAGCTATAAATAGATGTAGATAGATGTGTAGAAGAATGCGAGAGAGTTGCAATATGTGACCGTATAAAGACAAGAAAAGGAAGAAAAAAGAATGAGAAGAAAAAACGCATATTCTTAGCATGCGTTCATTCAATCTGCGCGTTTAGCAATGGAAATCTTATTTCAAAGTCTAGCGTGACAGACGAAGGGAAGGCGAAGATCTCTTATAGTGATGATTGGATGCATCTAAAACATAAAAATAAAGAGGAATATGGAAAAGAGAGGTAGAAAGATGAAGTATAGAAGAAAAGATGGAAATAATTAGAAATAAAGATAACCACGACAGAATAAGAATTAGAAAAAAGGGATGAAGAAGAGACGGAAACAAGGCAATGAAAATAAACAAAGGATGAAATTAAGTGAAAGACAAAGTGAGAAATTGACAGAAAGAAATGAAAATCTGGAAAAGTTAAAGTGAGAAAAAAATGTAAAATTTAAAAATATCAGAAATAAAAGTAATAACTGAGAAACAATAAGAGCGGGTAACAAACATAAGGCGAATGAACAATGAAACAGAGAGGGGGACATCGAAATACGACGACAGAGTAGAGGAAAAAGAAAAAAAAGAGAGAGTAAGAAAGTAAGAAAAAAAGACGAGAGAGGGGGGAAAAGTAAGAAAAACAGACGAGAGAGATAGAAAAGAAAAAGTAGTAGAAAGAAAAAAAGATGAAAACAAAGAGAAAAAGAAAAAGACGAGAGAGAGGAAGAAAGAGAGAAAGACGAGAAGGAAGGAGAGAAGGAGAAAGAGAAAAGGATGAGAAGGAGGGAGAGAAAGGGAAAGAAAACAAGACGAGAGAGAGAAGAAGAAATAAAACAAGACGAGAGAGAGAAGGAGAAAGAAAACAAGACGAGAGAGAGAAGGAGAAAGAAAACAAGACGAGAGAGAGAAGGAGAAAGAAAACAAGACGAGAGAGAGAGAAGGAGAAAGAAAACAAGACGAGAGAGAGAAGGAGAAAGAAAACAAGACGAGAGAGAGAAGGAGAAAGAAAACAAGACGAGAGAGAGAAGGAGAAAGAAAACAAGACGAGAGAGAGAAGGAGAAAGAAAACAAGACGAGAGAGAGAAGGAGAAAGAAAACAAAGCGAGAGAGAGAAGGAGAAAGAAAACAAGACGAGAGAGAGAAAGAGAAAGAAAACAAGACGAGAGAAAGAGAGAGAAGGAGAAAGTAAAAAGACGAGAGAGAGAATGAGAAAGAAAAAAAGACGAGAGAAAGAGAGAGAATGAGAAAGAAAAAAAGACAAGAGAATGAGAGAATGAGATAGAAAAAAAGACGAGAGAAAGAGAGAGAATGAGATAGAAAAAAGACGAGAGAAAGAGAGAGAATGAGAAAGAAATAAGACGAGAGGGAGGGAGAAAGAAAAGAAGACGAGAGGGAGGGAGAAAGAAAAGAAGACGAGAGGGAGGGAGAAAGAAAAGAAGACGACAGGGAGGGAGAAAGAAAAGAAGACGACAGGGAGGGAGAAAGAAAAGAAGACGACAGGGAGGGAGAAAGAAAAGAAGACGACAGGGAGGGAGAAAGAAAAGAAGACGACAGGGAGGGAGAAAGAAAAGAAGACGACAGGGAGGGAGAAAGAAAAGACGACAGGGAGGGAGAAAGAAAAGACGACAGGGAGGGAGAAAGAAAAGACGACAGGGAGGGAGAAAGAAAAGACGACAGGGAGGGAGAAAGAAAAAAGACGAGAGGGAGGGAGAAAGAAAAAAGACGAGAGGGAGGGAGAAAGAAAAAAGACGAGAGGGAGGGAGAAAGAAAAAAGACGAGAGGGAGGGAGAAAGAAAAAAGACGAGAGGGAGGGAGAAAGAAAAAAGACGAGAGTGAGAGGGAGACGAGAGGGAGAGGGAGACGAGAGGGAGAGGGAGCCGAGAGGGAGAGGGAGCCGAGAGGGAGAGGGAGACGAGAGGGAGAGGGAGACGAGAGGGAGAGGGAGACGAGAGGTAGAGGGAGCCGAGAGGGAGAGGGAGACGAGAGGGAGAGGGAGACGAGAGGAAGACGAGAGGGAGACAAGAGGGAGACGAGAGGGAGACGAGAGGGAGAGAAAAAGGAGAGGGAGAGAAAAAGGAGAGGGAGAGAAAAAATAAGAGGGTGCAGTAAGAGGGAGGGAGCAATAAAAGAGAGGGAGGGAGCAATAAAAGAGAGGGAGGGAGCAATAAAAGAGAGGGAGGGAGCAATAAAAGAGAGAGAGGGAGCAATAAAAGAGAGAGGGGGAGCAATAAAAGAGAGAGAGGGAGCAATAAGAGAGAGAGGGGGGGGGCAATAAGAGAGAGAGGGGGAGCAATAAGAGAGAGAGGGGGAGCAATAAGAGAGAGAGGGGAGCAATAAAAGAGTGAGAGGGAGCAATAAAAGAGAGAGAGAGGGAGCAATAAGAGAGAGAGAGAGGGAGCAATAAGAGAGAGAGAGAGGGAGCAATAAGAGAGAGAGAGAGAGAGGGAGCAATAAGAGAGAGAGAGAGAGAGGGAGCAATAAGAGAGAGAGAGAGAGGGAGCAATAAGAGAGAGAGAGAGAGGGAGCAATAAGAGAGAGAGAGAGAGGGAGCAATAAGAGAGAGAGAGAGAGGGAGCAATAAGAGAGAGAGAGAGAGGGAGCAATAAGAGAGAGAGGGAGCAATAAGAGAGAGAGAGGGAGCAATAAGAGAGAGAGAGAGGGAGCAATAAGAGAGAGAGGGAGCAATAAGAGAGAGAGGGAGCAATAAGAGAGAGAGGGAGCAATAAGAGAGAGAGGGAGCAATAAGAGAGAGAGGGAGCAATAAGAGAGAGAGGGAGCAATAAGAGAGAGAGGGAGCAATAAAAGAGAGGGAGCAATAAAAGAGAGGGAGCAATAAAAGAGAGGGAGCAATAAAAGAGAGAGCAATAAAAGAGAGAGAGCAATAAAAGAGAATGAGAGAGAGCAATAAGAGAGAGAGAGCAATAAGAGAGAGAGCAATAAAAGAGAGAGAGAGCAATAAAAGAGAGAGAGAGAGCAATAAAAGAGAGAGAGAGAGCAATAAAAGAGAGAGAGAGAGCAATAAAAGAGAGAGAGAGAGCAATAAAAGAGAGAGAGAGCAATAAAAGAGAGAGAGAGCAATAAAAGAGAGAGCAATAAAAGAGAGAGCAATAAAAGAGAGAGCAATAAAAGAGAGAGCAATAAAAGAGAGGGGGAGAGGGTGTAATAAAAGAGAGGGGGAGGATGCAATAAAAGAGGGGAGAGTGTGCAATAAAAGAGAGGGGAGAGGGTGCAATAAAAGAGTGGGGAGAGGGTGCAATAAAAGAGAGGGGGGAGGGTGCAATAAAAGAGAGGGGAGAGGGTGCAATAAAAGAGAGGGGAGAGGATGCAATAAAAGAGAGGGGAGAGGGTGCAATAAAAGAGAGGGGAGAAGGTGCAATAAAAGAGAGGGGAGAAGGTGCAATAAAAGAGAGGGGGAGAGAGGGTGCAATAAAAGAGAGGGGGAGAGAGGGTGCAATAAAAGAGAGGAGGGGAGAGAGAGCAATAAAAGAGAGGAGGGGAGAGAGAGCAATAAAAGAGAGGAGGGGAGAGAGAGCAATAAAAGAGAGGAGGGGAGAGAGAGCAATAAAAGAGAGGGAGAGAGAGCAATGAGAGAGAGAGAGAGGGAGAGCAATGAGAGAGAGAGAGAGGGAGAGCAATGAGAGAGAGAGAGAGAGAGGGAGAGCAATGAGAGAGAGAGAGAGGGAGAGGGATAGCAATGAGAGAGAGAGAGAGAGAGGGAGAGCAATGAGAGAGAGAGGGAGAGGATAAGTGAAGACAGGGAGAACGTAGGTTATGCGAATCCAAAAAAGCTTGACCAATTTTGATAGTCGAACATATTCTCAAGATTCTTTCAAAAAGCCAATTCAGAACTGACCTCTGCATTTTTCTGCTCGAGGTTTTTTTTCTCTCCAGAGAAATGATTCATATAATCAGATGCCAAAAATATGCTGGAATCTTTGAAAAGAATGAAACATAGGCGAAAACTCTGTGAATGATGATGAAAGACAATGATGCTATGCCAAGAAGAAGACACCTATTCCTTTCCCCATCCATTCGAAAGACGGCTACCACTCTTTCCATTACAACCAAAACATAAGAATTGATACTCTTAATATGCGTCTATCCAATCTGCTCGTGGCGAACCAACCGACCGACAGTCTCGCTCAGAGTATCTAACTACAATGGTAAGTGGAAAGAGGTTCTCAGTAGAATATATAATAAAACGTGGTACAATGGAAAAATAAACGAATAATACGGAATCCCCAAACCATCTCCCTCTTGACGTATACGAAGAAACTATCGCTTGGACTCGATTCCGATTAGCGGGTTTGAATAGAACAGACAGGGGGAAAGATGTTCGCTTAGAGAAAAATCTGGGACAAACCCTAACTGGGGTTGAACTCTGTAACCCAACAAGATTATTCAAAATAAATAGAATACACGGAACTCGCTATACGCAGAATATCATTTTTGCATTTATATTCATAAATGTCTTCTTTTAGTCTCGTGGGTGGGCAATTATCATAGACATCTCAATTTTGGTATTGAGTTAAATAAAATGCGTTTAGAAACAGGTGTAATTACGGACTGTATCTAACCGGCATTGTCCGGGAGTTTTTATTTACATTTTTATTTCTCTCATTGAACACCCCGTTTTTCCTTTTCGCTTAGTCTTTATTTATATAAAGTTAGGTATATGTATATGTTTATATATTTCTGTGTAAATTAACCGATCACTATTAATTTTGTAACTCGGCTCCTAGGTGTAAGAGTGGGTAATGTGGGCTATATTTAGTGTAATTTACTTTTATGCAAAAGGGGTCATTTTTGTGAAATTCGAACAATAGTATTAGACATCAGTTAGCGAATATTCACCAAATTTCAGAGTAGAAAATCTTCCGACGTGTAAGGACCTCTACAGTCAATGAGATTAGATTTAGCAGCTAGTCGGGTAGCCCTTTTTACCCAGGAAATATATATACTTATATATACTTAACAACGATATAAAAACTAAACCCTTTGGGGTTAGTTCATACCAAAACCAGACCAGCAAAGTCTCTGCCATTTTTTAGGATGGCTTGTTCTTTGTTAGTCTGAGGTATAGGTTTAGGGTTAAAGTTTTAGAAAATCCACCTTCCCAGGCTTTACCCTCTCACCCTTTGAGAAGGGGTTAGTTTATTGCTAATTGCCTGAGGTGCCCCTACCAGAGAATGCCGATGGGTTTGCCCAGGCAATTTGTGTTTGGTCAGAGTGCTCTTCCTCTAATGTGCTGGTTTTTCAAATTCCACTTTCCTGACCTTGGGTCTAATCTTCCCGCCGTGGGAGGGAAATAAAAAATAATAAGAAATATAACAATATTAAGTGAAATATGAATAATAAATTCATCTTTTTATCATTTTACTTTTTACGGTGGATCTATTTTTCGGTTTCCTATTATATACTTTTATATTGTCTCTTTCTCTCCTTTCAAAATATATTGGAAATACTGAATCGGAAGCTTAAGCGTGACCGACAGACAGTCTATTGTAGACTAAATATTCCATTCAAATTTTAACGTGACGAAAGGAATTCTGAAACATTTAAACTATCGATTGAAAACCATTTCTGGCTGAAATTCAAGTTTAACGGTAACGGTAAAAGTTTATTTAAATTAATAAAGAAAGAAACCAAATGGAACTTGAATTAAGTTTAAGTAATTTAAATGGACAGCCATTGTACTTAATAACGCACAGTTTTGTTTCGATCTTTGTAGAGCGAATTTGGTTTGTAGTAATCATAACGAAAGAAAACTATGGTAAGGAGCAAAGTGTAGTAACAGTTCTGATCCGCTTCATTTTTTTCTCGGTCAGTGAAGGAGAACTCCTCCTAGACTGAGGCAATTTTAATTTTTGTCCAAATCGTGAGTGCCCTTTTTGGGGAGCTGTGTTTTTCCCACATTAAAAACGATTTCACGTCTAATTTTGCCATTGTGGGGAGACAAGTACATAGGAGCACATGGTTTGACCTTGTAACGCGTTGAAATTTAATATTTTGTTAGTATTTTTAAAAAAAATTATCCGGTCTCCGAGTTTGGATCAAAGTGTAGTATATATGTCCTCAATCAAAGGAGAAGAAATCTTCCATTTAATGTTTTGTTCCCCCAATTGATAGTGCGCCTATTGGGACAGCTGGATTTTCTTCACATTAATAACCAACCTTATGTCTAGAGTTGCTCTCGTAGAGAGGCAAGAAAATAAGAACGATGCTTCCCGTACATATGCGTGAACGCACCTGAGGAGAAGGAGGAAAAGGAAAAAAGGATAAAGAGAAGACGGAAAAACAGACAAATTAAAAACAGAAGGAGAAAAGGAGAAACAGAAAAATGAGAAAATAAAAAGAAGTAGAAACAGAAGAAGAAGAAGACAGAAAAGGAGAATAAGAAAATAAAGAAGGAGGAGAAACAAACAAAGAAAGAGAAACAAACAAAGAAAGAGAAACAAACAAAGAAAGAGAAACAAAAAGAAAGAGAAACAAAAAGAAAGAGAAACAAAAAGAAGAAAGAGAAACAAAAAGAAGACAGAAATAAAAGAAAAAAACAAAAGAAAAAGGATAAACAAAATAAGAAAGAGAAGGAGAAATAAAAGAAGAAAGATAAGGAGAAATAAAAGAAGAAAGATAAGGAGAAATAAAAGAAGAAAGATAAGGAGAAATAAAAGAAGGAGAAATAAAAGAAGAAAGGAGAAATAAAAGAAGAAAGGGGAAATAGAAGAAGGAGAAATAAAAGAAGAAAGGAGAAATAAAAGAAGAAAGGAGAAATAAAAGAAGAAAGGAGAAACAAAAGAAGAAAGGAGAAACAAAAGAAGAATGAGAAATAAAAGAAAGAGAAGTAGAAATAAAAGAAAGAGAAGTAGAAATAAAAGAAAGAGAATGAGAAATAAAAGAAAGAGAAGGAGAAATAAAAGAAAGAGAAGGAGAAATAAAAGAAAGAGAAGGGGAAATAAAAGAAGGAGAAACAAAAGAAAAAGGAGAAACAAAAGAAAAAGGAGAAACAAAAGAAAAAGGAGAAACAAAAGAAGGAGAAGAAAAAGAAGAAAGCTCATATTATACCTATGACATGAGAAAAACTGACCGAATATCAATGAATAACGAATGGATAAAATTCGAAACCGACCGGAAGAAACTGTTTAAAATATAACAATTGAATAAAAGGATAAAAATGATAATTAAATCGAAGGGAACAGAACGACAGGAAATAGCGTGTCGGGGTGGGGGGAAGAATGATGGTAAGATCAACTTGATTTTCTAACTCATCGATATTTACAGGGGTCAGCCAATAATGACACCCATATCTAAATTGAACATGGAGAGAGTATCATTTGTGGCTTCCAGAAATAAATAAAAAATATTTTTAGGATGCGTGCATTCAATCTGTGCGTGTCGCGATGAAAATACCATTTAAAACTTGGGCTTGACCGACCAAATGAAAGAAAGTCTTATTTATAAATGACTTCGAAATTCCAAGGTTAAGAACTATTGTCACAATAGACTCACCGATGGTGATAAATCTTGACCAGGTGATATGATTCATCGAGAAAGAAACAACAAAAAATAACACCATCTCCCGACAGATAGCTCTAATTCCAATCTTTAACATCCAATGGAATGTTCCGCATTTCTACTTCATTTAACCGTATGTGGGTAATACCGTTTCTAACGCTATTTTAACAAATCCACGTCCTATATTGCTGCAGTATCACTATCAAAATTCAGAATATTTTAAATACTTACATAAATGCTAATCCCGTAAAAAAAAGTATGTTCGGTGCAGAGCTGGTGAAACGTGACCGAGGTTGCAACCTGATCTTTAAATAAATTCATTCAGATGAGAGTCGCCTTGTTGAGATGACACCAATTATATTGATGTAAAACTATTAATACCAGACAAAATAAAATCCCCCTTGGCCTTTATTGCGAATAAATTACATACATTCACGGATAGGGTTTAATCTAGAGTAAATTGTTTAACGTTTTTTTTAATAATATAAACAAAAATTGTTTATTTTGTTCTGTCATTTGTTTAATTATCATTTGTGCAAAAACGCGGAAATGATTTGAGGAAACATGAGGGTAACGAAGTGAGAATTAAACTTGAGCTGAATAAAATGCGTCGAAAAAAAAAAGGCATTAAAAAGTCTAACAAAAACCGATATCCTTAATATGCGTCCATTTCAACTGTGCATTTAGCGACGATAATGTTATTCTAAACGAAAGTGTGATAGACGTTCGGGAATTTCTTTTTTTTTACATACTTAAGCATGACAAACCGACCCCAAAAAATTATACTTCACACTTAAGCGTGACAGACGAACATACAGGTGGGCAAAGTCTCTTATTAAACAGCTTGTACGTATCTAAATATATCAATCTGCGCGAACTGATGTTATGGACTGACCGACATACAGAACTTCTTGAGAAGATGCTTGGTCGAACTAAGGTGTATCCACTAAAACGAGTTTTAAAACTAAAGAGTGGCCGATCGACTGACCTTCTTATTTTATATGTGTCCATTGTCCAAGCAGCTTCACAAGATGCGTCTATTCAATCTCCGCGTTTAGCGATGACAATATCTCAAACTTAAGCGTGACAGACTAGCGAAAGTGATATCTCAACCTTAAGCGTGACAGACTAGCGAAAGTGATATCTCAACCTTAAGCGTGACAGATCAACGGACGGACAAACCCCCGAAAAGATGCGAGGTCGCATCAAACAATAACAGGTGAGATATAATGTCAAGGAAAACAAATCTCAGGAATAGTTTATGGTTGGATTCCGAACAATAAATTCTTGCTCAGATCAATAAAACAAACTCAAATTGAATGTCATCGCACTTCCTACCTGGATCAGTTGTTGATAGGCACAACACAAAGAATGGAGAGAATAGTCATTCGCACCTGATCTTGACTGCCCCTCCTACCCCACTGCCAGCCAGACAAAAAAAAACGACCTAGTCCAACACCTTACGGTGGCTTCCTCTTTATATCTATACCTACCCCACCCCAAAATATCCTGTGGCTACCCCTTCTCATATTACACTTATTTTATTAGGCTATCACCTGCTATCATCTCACCTACAAAAGCGAAGATACGTGGGCCACCCCAACCCGCTGCAAAACAGAACATTGCTTTTCTACTTTGCCAACCCCAGAGGTCAACGCAGAGCATTGTAATCTACAATGAAGTGGAGAAAAAAAAGGCTTTCATGTAATTCTAGCATAAACAAGACTTATAGCCATGTTTCATCACTTGAGCTTGGATCAGTAGCATTGTTATGAGGGGGGGGGGGCAGGTGAAAACGGTGGACTGACGATGCGTAACATTCAGTTTTCAAACGATTCGCTTTCGTTAGGAGATGCAATACCATCTAAACCAAGCGAGACATTACGTACCTTATATTATTTTATGTAAGTGAATGCGACAAAGCAAAGGGAGGCAATTCACCCGTTTAGTTTTAGGTACATAGAGAAAGAAAAATTATTTCACTGGTTGTAGCTAAACGAATTTTTGTTGCGAATGTTTTACAGAGGGGAACTAGAGATCGGGTTTCAGTTGAGCACCTACCATGAAAATAATGATAGAGCAGAAAAAGACTAGTAACGTCTCTTTTGTTAGAAAGGGCCTGTAGCGAAAGGGAGAGATTATCCCCCACTAGATTCGAAGTCGATTTTTCAGGGTAGGAAAGAGTACCCTGAGCGACACCTCCCCATAGGGCGCATCTAACTCGTATTTATTTTACTATGAAACGAAAGGATAATCTTAATTCTCACATTTCATAGTATTTATATGACACTGTAATGAACGGCACTCTAAAATAATAAGAGAACATAAAAGTTGAAATAGAAATTTAGAATTGAGAATACCAGGCGCTGTGTGTGAGAGGACTACGACACCTTTTTGCAAAAAATTTAACATCGTCAAATTACCGCCCCCCCCCCCTTTACCAGGATATGCCTGGCCTGTGCTATTCTTGTGCCAATATATTGGATCAAAACAAAATAATACTTTCCGTATGAAAGACCAAGAATACATATATCTAGTAGTAATAAAGATTTGGTATTTGTCCTTCTGAAGCTGACACTATACTTTTACTATTAATATGCTATCTTTCAATGTTTAATTCAGGGTGGGGTAGTGTTGTATCTACTCTATTGTTATGAGATCATCCTCTGAAGCATTACCTAATTCTTTTTTTTTATTATAGTGTAGTATCTGTTCTGTTGTTCTGCTCCATGGGATTATTTTCCCAGGAATTACCTCCGATTTAGAAGGTGGCTTCAATATCTGTTCTGTGGTCATGATAACACCTTCACAAGGATTACGTTCTCTTTTTAGAGGGTAGTGTAGTATTTGTTCTATTATCATGATACCATTCTTCCTGGCACTACCTCTTTCTTTTTCTGGGATAAGTGTAGTATTTGTGGTGTTGTCATGATAGCATCCTCCCAGGCATAACCTCCTCCTTTGGGGGAGGGGCAGTGTAGTATATTTTCATTCGTCATATATGCTAGCAGAAATATATGCCCTCCGGTCGCATATTTTTGCTAGTTGATACCTTATGAAGTTATCACTTTCAAACTTGGATATAACACGGTTAGGTGGAAGTAAGTAAGTATAATTTATATTTGTAGACCATTATATACCTTATATACCTATGTGTGTGCCCGAAGGTTATTTTAGTTTACTTTATTATTATGTTGCCAGTAGACGTTTATGTTTAAAAAAAAAAAAGCCCATAGAAACATCGGCGAAATGTGATTTTGTATCATTGTACGCATTTACATAAATAGTCGTAATTTGTTGATCTAATATATTTACTTTCTTAAGGCATATATCGTGTCTCCGTATTGTTATAGCCTCAAATGTGCGTTATACATCGCTATTAAGGTTAAAGCTTTCTTTTATCTTCGGTCCGTTTTAAGGCCTACACAGGTGTGTGTGTGTGTGTGTGTGTGTGTGTGTGTGTGTGAAAACCTCGACTTATTCAATACCAAAAAGAAGGTCAGCAGTTCAGGCATGCGTGGGGGCAATTTACAAAGAGAAATGCGCGTATTTGTGTAATATTTCTATGTTAACACGTGATTGATTTAGTAAATGTTGCGTGACTGAAACTATAATCGCAAAAAAAAAAACCTTTTCAAGCAATACGATAAAATTATTACAAAGATACCGATAAAATGAAAATAGAAATAAGACGAACACAAGAGATTTGAAACTGCTTGTAGGAGATAAGACATTATCAAATAAAAGAATGGCAAGTTAATTAATTTTATTCGAAAACTTAAGACAACGAATGATAAAGAGTTTGTAGAATACAAAAGTGGAGGAAGTTCAAAGAACGTTCTGATGAAAGAGGAGTAGTTTTTTCTGTGTAAGGAGAGATTTAGTAAACATGTTTGTTTCAGCTGTCGCCTTGTGCGTTAAGAAATTGAGCAGATGCGTTTATTATGGCTGGTGACGCGTGCGTTTACGTGTGTCTTAACGGAAATAAGCAGGAAAAATGGTGTGTATGTGTATATTAGCGTGCCTGTTTTTGTTAGTGAGAGAGTGAATTTACTAATTTGTGTACTGTAGTTTCGGTTCACAGTGTATATACGCTGATGTGGTTCTTTGTAGTCCGTGAAAGTATCACATCGCGTCTTTCGAGGCATATCGCCCACCATGTCTGGTGTCTTCGGAAGAAAATATGAAAAGTAGAAAGAGGAAGAAAAGCTATGTGTTTCGGTTTTTATAGTACGCGCTGGAATTGTCTGAAAGAAACTGCTGATAAGATATTTTGTTCATTCAGGAGTCGTTACGTAATAATATTCACTGCCGCTACTACTTCCAACATGCTTAGTCAAGGTATATAATATATATGTATATAACTATGATTTGATCTTGGACTATATATTGCAACAAAAACCGAATGGTACCAGTTCACATAATGAAAAGTAACTAAGGAGGCCCAAAAAGAGGATAGAAAAACCGCGGAGGGATTGCACAAACCGCACCAGGAACGGAAGAGAACGGGGAGCACTGAACTATTGAGTAAACATTATCACTCAGATTCAAAGGTAATATTTTGCAGAAACATATTACTCAATTAACCACTTATTTTTTCAAAGAGGTTTAATGAGTATTCTGACTAACTAACAAAGAGTGTACGAATCTAATTGACTTAAAATTCTTATTTTTCACTTTCTGGTTTGCTTTGTTTATTCCCAGCCCCGTGAACTAAATTAACCATTTAATTTATAATATTACGTATGTAAACACGAGTGTCAACAGAAAATCAGTGTGATACATGATATACAGTGGGAAATAAATTCCAATATTAATTATATGACAACTTTAATGTATTTGGCTGCTCAATGGATTTTGGGGGAGATTATGGTTACCTCGATAGTAAAAACGTAAACAAAGATTTATCGCAGAACTTTGAAACAGGGTAACTTGTACAGATTCGTTATATATATATTCGCCCCTTTTCAGCGTCTTCACTCTTGGACGTGGCCTGATAAGGTTGTAGCCGAAATATGTATGCACATATGTAGCTACAATGTTTGCATAAATAAAAAATATATATTAATGAGAGAGATAATATAATGCGAGATATATATTTAATTGTTTTTTCCAGACAGATAATGCAGCCCACACACATTAAACAGCCATAAACATAACCTTATATAGTACTATGTAAACAAATCTCTGCTATTGTGTAAGCCCTCTTGTACTTTTTTTTTATTGCTTACAATACTGATATTAAGTACAGTTAATTTTTAGGGCGTCCGTTGGCAGAAGAAATAATGTGTGGCGTTGAGGTAGCTTGTCCTTTTTTTCTGGTGAATAAACTATGAAGATACGATTGTACGCGTTGGCTGAAATGCCTTAAATAAGAATCTCCAAATCTCAATGACTGTAAGGTTTTTAATTTATCGTACTGTCAAAGTCTAATAGCACAAACAACTCTTATTTTCAACGCCCTTCAGCGCGTCGCTTCTTTCATTCACTGTTTCCAAGACCAGGGAATACGCACGACCACCATCCCCACACTCACGCCCTGATTTATTATTTGACTTCATGAGTGTTGAGTACAGAACATTTTTTAAGAGTAGGTAACTTTAGAATAACAGAGAATCTAATGACACCTATGGAGTATGTAAGCAAATTGCTAAATCCATTTTACAGGAGAGATAGAGACAGAGAGATCGTGTGAGGGAGAGAGAGCAAATGGAACTCTTCTTTTTCAAGGTGGTCAAAGTGTATAAAGTGACGCTTAAACGAAAAAGCACAGCGACTTTTTGTACATTGGAATTCGACCATCTATAAAACGTAAGTGGTTAGTTATTGTTTGACTGAGTTGGTGTGTTAAATAAATAGAGCGCCTTTAACATGACACCACCCTCCCAAATAAAAAGTATCCACTTTGTTCTTTTATAGATGGTCGAACTTCCAGTTTAAAGGTCTGTGTTTATGCGTTTGTGAGAGCCTTTATAGCCATGATAATGCAATTTAACAAGTATGTGAGAACGGTATGATTACCTCGTACTCAGCCGTTAAGTTTTGTCTCACCGGTTAAGGACTAAGATTAAACGCAATAAAACAGTCTATAAATACAGAGAAACCTCCGTTAACTCGCATTCAAAATGATATAGCAAATAAGTTTCAGTTAATTTGGTATTCTAGTCAATGTATATATTTGAAATTTACTTGAAATGAACGTAAGTAATATTTCTCGGTATTTCTGAGATTAGATGTTATTCACATGTTAGGACTATAATCTCGGTGTGCGGACAAAAGCCCACCAGATAAAAGCCCACCAAAATAAGTCAAACACGGACAAAAGCCCACCAACGTAAAAATAAATTAATTTTCAAAAATTAAAAAAAAATATTTTTAGATTTAATTCTTTTACAATTATCAAAAACTCTTTGTCTGCAATTCTTTTTTCGTGACAATTTAAAAAAAAATTCATGTTTAAACGTATTTCTGGTACTTTATGTATACTGCATTTTTTTTACAGATTACATCATAAAAAACACGTACCCTTTTTACTACTAACCCTAAGTCCGGTGGTAAAACGAAAAATATATTTCTTAAAAATGTTGTATTACTCATCTTTTGCGGAAAGAAAAAACAATTATTTTAGATTGAAATTGGGGGATCAGTTTTGCATATAATTTTAACATAAAATGATCCCCCATTTCCGGGCCATTTTAACTTTTTAGGGTATTAACCCTTTTTTGCGATGAGAGATAAATTCTATGCATTGTTTTCACCTAATTTAGTTAAAATGGCATCGGTAAAAATGGCACAAGTTAATAAATAGGAAAAGATGGTACAAGAGCAAAATATAGATGAAAATCTCACAATGAGTTTAGCAAAATCTTGAGAACAATACGTAAAGGGAAAAAATAAAAGTCCCCCCCCCCCCAAAAAAAAAATGAGATTCTAACTTTTTTATGCGAACACTGAAAAAAAGAACCCAATTATTCTTTAAATTTAGAGTAGGGGATTAGTTGCACATATACATTTAACGTAAAATGTACTAACACTAAGTCCGATCGGCAAAGTCGTAAAACTACACGAAATCGCTTTAAAAAGTAGAAACCATCCACCCCGCCCGAAAAACAATGCATAGAATGTATATCCTATTGCAAAAGAAAAATAATTAAAAAACTAAAAAGTTAGAATGGTGCGGAAATGGTGGATCATTTTATGTTAAAATTATGTGCAAAACTGATGCCCCAATTTCAATCTTACATAATATTTTTTAAATGTATTTTTCGTTTTACCACACGGACTTGGGGTTAGTAGTAAAAAGGGTGCCTCATTTTTTTTATTATGCAATCTTTAAAAGAATGCAGTATTTACAAAGTACCGCAAAAATGTTTAAAAATAAAATATAAAAAATTTTGTCAAGAAAAGAAAATTACAGACAAAAACTTATTGATAATTGTAAAAATAATAAATATCAAAATATTTTTAAAAAAATTTTTTAATAATTAATTTATTTTTACGTTGGTGGGCTTTTGTCCGGTGGGCTTTTGTCCTACCACCATAATCTCCTCCCCCCCCCCCCGTGATTGTCATATTCACAACGTTTCAGCTGCTTTTCACTCTCCGCTCTTTTGATGTGTCCTTGGATGTAGTTGGGAAATGTTGAATTGGAGATAGTCAGTGTATAGAATGACCACTTTATATAATTTTGAAGTTATTAGTCCAGTGTATTTTTTAAACAATAATAACAATAGGTATGTGTAGAGAAAAGCGCCTACATACAATTTGACCAATCACACTGTTTTGCGCTCAAACTTAAGCTTCTAGTATGTTTATTTACGTTCTCTGCAGGACGCTAGACGCAGGGTCAGGTGTGGAAAGCCAGCGCACTAGGATTAGCGCGCTCTGGCCGATAAAAATGTCTGAGCATCCCCTGATAGGGGCGCCTCAGGCGACTAGCAATAAACTAACACCTTCTCAAAGAGAAGGTAAAGCCTGGGAGAGTAAACCTCCTTAGATTGAACAGAACCATACATCAGCAAGACAGCAACAAGGTTACTGTCGGACTAATTGTCGAGGACGTATCCCCGACTGGTAAGAACACACCTACTACGCCTGTACCAGGTAAAGCTTATAGTATACCCCATAACAATTGTTATGAAAGTCAGAATTTAAACAATTGCGCAAGATCGAAAGAAAGTAGCACACAACACGCTTCTGGAATCCACATCGACTAAGAAGGCATTTCATTACGTGCACAAAACAGACATTGGTTTCAAGCCCTACACATAACAAACAAGCTATAGTCTTTACTGTAAGAGAGAGATGGCAAGATAAAGAGAGAGCGAGAATGGCGGAATAAAGAAAGACTAAGAAGGAGAGAAAAGAAGAGCGAGAAAGATAGTGTGAGTGAAACAAAGAGTGAAACAGCGTAAGAGAGAGTGAAACACAGTGTAAGAGAGAGTGAAACGCAGCGTAAGAGAGAGTGAAACGCAGTGTAGGAGAGAGTGAAACACAGCGTAGGAGAGAGTGAAACACAGCGTAGGATAGAGAGAGAGAGAAAAAACGTGAAAGAAAGCGAGATATTTTTTAATATAAATCAACCACGGACACGTGTTTCGTTGTGAGACTGGAAAGGTTCAGCCACGCTGATGACCGTATAACGATGAAACACGTGTCCCTGGATATATATATATATACATTTGTGCGCGAAAATTATTACAATTAGAATGTATGTAAGATTGCTTTCCGTTCAAACATATCGCAGGCAAAACAAATCACTGATATATATATATATATATATATATATATATATATATATATATAACACAGACATGAAATCAAGACTGCGTTTAGATGGTTCTGATGGACCCTGGCAACATAATTGAACAATCACTTGGTTAACAGTTGAAACTGGAATGCCGAGTTTTGCGGCGAGTTGATGCTGATAAAGTCCACTTTTATATTAACTTAGAATATGGTTCCTCTGAAACTGAGAATTCTAATGCTCCTTTCCTCGGTGTCATACGAAAATATGAATATAGGATAGGTATATTTATATCTGGAACAAAAAAGTCAATTAGTATAACATATCAATGTTTCAAACTGCAACTGCTGCTGTGTACGGCTCTGAGTGTTGGCCACCAGGGAGGAAAGCAGGAACTTTAAACATCAATTATTTTGTTGGGTCTCTCTTTCTTTCTCTTTCTTTCTTTCTCTCTCTCTCATATGCATGCATATATACATACTAACCGCCCGGAAGTGTAAATCTTAAAACAAAAAAAAACAAACAACACTACAACCGTTTAAAAAAGTAAATTCGGAAGAGGCGAATCCCTTTTTTATCATTAGCAGTGTTGAGGGTGATTTTTCTTTTTGGCTTGCATTGTACAATTATTAATGATGAATATGCAGGTGTGTTTTTTCTGTATATATATATATATATATATATATATATATATATATATATATATATATATCGTGTGACCGGTGGTGAATAGTCGTATTTCTATGCTGATGAGTCTTGATTGAAAAGAGACGAAACGTATACGTCCATAGATAAATAAACAATAACAAATATTTATATTTGAAGCTCCTCGTTAAAAGGTAGAGCACTGTAAATGGTAGTAATAACACAGCGTGACGTCACTTGCTTTATATGCATCATTCCTTCACTTATAGAAGTTGAATGCCTGTACGTCTCGCCGCCTTTAAAAGTGTTAAAATTATCATTGTTTATAAGCTGTTCAGAACTGGCCTATCGGTTAGCGACGTTGGATTGGGGTTGAAAAATACTTGTAATCCAGGGTTTCTAATCGTGTGACCGGTGGTGAATAGTCGTACTTCTATGCTGATGAGTCTTGATTGAAAAGAGACGGAACGTCCATAGATAAATAAACAATAACATATATATATATATATATATATATATATATATATATATATATATAGAGAGAGAGAGAGAGAGAGAGAGAGATATTAAATTATATTGAAATGTTGCGCATTTGATCTGTTGATCACTATTTAAAAAATTGTAACAAACCTACGAATATTAAATCCTTCAGGCAAATAAAAAATTCGCTTTTAACAGTAAAAACATATTAAACATTTTTTAATGATACTGCCCAAATTTAAATTTTGTCGTATTTGAAAAATTTGAAAAACTGTATTCCTTATGAAATATATAATTGATTGACGACATGTTAAAAATGTCATAAAGATTAGATAATTCTCTAAAAGATTTCGTTTATAAAAGGTGGTCATCTATTAGAAAAGGGTGGTCATCATAAGTTGGTGTCGGGACATGATTTGCTCGCACCTGTACTGATCCTAACACTTAAACTTGATTAATTTCATTGTAGAACTACCTCTATTCAATGTTCAATCCCAGCTCAAATATAAAAAAAGAATTGAACGCTAATTTTTAAGGCAAATACACAAGATCTCAAGAGCTGAAAGACGTGCACAGTTTTTTCGCCTCATATCTTAAGTGCAGCATCGAGAGCAGTTGTGTTTATTATAGAAAAAGAAGCGTGAAAAATAAAATAAAAAGATCGATGAATACAATAGTAAATAGCATTTACGATCAAAGTAACGAGTACTTTTTTTCATAAGCGGTGCGCAGCTATAAGCGAAAAGGGTGGAAATGGAAATGTTAGAATTAAATGTTGTTGGCCTTCGACGATGGACGTTTTGCTTGAGAAATCGATAATAAAACCAAAAAATGAGGACGAAAACCTTAAAAGTGCGGCCATTACATGACTAACAGAAAGAAACCCACGGAAATTTTCCAAAAGTGGACAAGCTCTTCAGAATTCGCAAAACAAAGAAAAGAGAAAAGGATAGGGGAACAGTTTGACGAGATGTAAGCGACAAACAGAAGCCAGAAAAGAAATCCCTTCTGCCTTTCTTTATGAAAATTCACATTCGGCCCAATTTATTCAATCCCCTTTCATAATGTCCATTACTGTCTCCCTCGTCTCTCTTACTTCAAGCAATATTTTTCTTGGGATGGAAAATTTTCAAGAAACAGGAACGAGTAATCTTAAGATGGGTCCACTCAATCTGCGCGTTTAGTGATGAAAATGCTATTTCAAACCTCAAGCATCACCGACCAAAGCAAATTCTATTTCAAACGTAAACTGTCACAACTCTCTGAAATCGCATTTTCTCATTATCTTGAGTCAATCCAACCAAAACTTTACACACATGTTCGAGCTATTGTCAGAGTTGACAACAATTTGGCTAGGAGCACAGTGTAGTATATGTTCTGATACGACACTTAATGAAGTAGAAATCCTTCCACACGGAGCCATTTTTATTTTTGTCCCAATGCAGAGTGCTGTATTTTCCCCACATTTAAAAACAACTGCCTATGTCCTCATGAGAGGGGGGCAAGTAAATAGGGGCTGTGCAGTTAAAATATTACGATTTATTAAAACGAAAATGCTTTCTATGACATACTGACAAAAAGGTTTCTCGGCGATGTGAAGAAAGTCGGCGTCGCCACAACAGTAGTAAATTAAGAGAGGCGAGTAAAGGAGGCTTTGAAATACGCGCCATTTAATTTTTACAAGTGCTCAAGATGAGGCTGAAACCTGTCATTTCTTGTCCCTTTCTTCTTGTCCATCTCATTTAGTGTTACAAAGTGCTCGCTTTAAAATCACGCTCCTTTTTGTCCCTTCTCTCAAGCCCCTAACGAACCCTTCTCTTATTTTCTCACTGCCATCAAAAATACAAGAGTCTAATGACAAGCCGTAGGGTCAAATTTCGTGTAAAATTTGTTATGGTCCGGACGAGTTGTGATTCATGTTCACAGCTGTGGTCAAATGTTTTAAGGTCCGATGATTTCGGTGGGGGGGGGGGAGAGGGGCAGGAGTTCAGTATACGAATAGTGTTGTTGCTGCTGCCATTGGTCATCATCATATCCCCTAAAGCAACAACACGAAGATGTTGTTTATGTCCTTGTCCATAAGGAGATGAAGACGGGAGCGGTAGGGAGAAGGAAGAAGAAGGCGACGAATACGAAGAAGACGGAGAAGAAGAAACAAAGAAGCAGAAGTCGAAGAATAAATAAAAGGGGAGGGAAGGAATAGAAGCAACGAGAAATGAGTAAAAAGAAAGAATAAATAAACAAACAGGAGGGAGAGAAAGAGGAGGGAAAAGTTGTTGATATTATTATTATCAGACATTGTATTATTCGTAGGAAACCTCCTCCCAGTCTCGAGAGACAATCGATAACCCCTCGTAAGGGTGCATGCGCGGGCAGTTTATAGTGAAGCAAGAGTTGCGCAATCTCAACCGCACCTCTCCTGAACCAGCATTGAGTCAATTAGCAAGAAAAAGTTTTTTGTTTTTTAGGGGGGGGGGGGGCTAAAAACAATGTCGAGATAAGCAGACAAAGACTGGTATCATTTCGTAGTTTACCTTCCTGTAGACTAGTCAACCCTACTATTTAATTCATAGGTAAATGTAGCATATATGAATTTATACCTTTCCCAGTATGATGCAGTACCTTCGACAGAACTCGAACCCAGCACGGTAGACGTTGTAGTATTTAGTACATTACTTTTATTAGACACTTGAAGCAGCTCTATTTTATACTAATGCCAAAAGCCACTGGAAGATGAGGTTTAATGGGTTTGTCAGTGTGATATGGAACAGTACAATCAAAGAATGGGAAACGGTGGGTGGAAAAGGCAGGATTTGTTTAAGAGGACGGCTCAACGAGTATTAGTTCACATTCGACTAGAAGACAACCATGTTGTAGTCTGCAGGGAAGCAGTCATACGGAAACGCGTTTAACAGATGGGAAGTTCTTGGAAAGAAACTCTGTTAATAGAAATTTTGTTGGCTTTAGGTACACAGAGACAAGCTCAATTAGAGGTTATGCCCGTTCGCCACACTTAAGTTTGAAATAACGTTTCCCTGTCCAAGCGCACAGGCTGAATATATAATAAAAGTGAACGTACGTATGTCCGGTCCCATTGGCGGTATGAAAAATGGGAGAAGAGGAGCGAATAAGAACATAATAAAAAGTAGTAGGTACAGTAGCGGTGGTTGCTGCTGCTTCTTTTAAAGCTTGATACCGGGCAACAATTCAGAATTCAGTTTTTAAGCTGTCGGTATCGACTGTTGCTTCTTCGAATACTTAATATTACGAAACACTATTTTTTCAATGTTTGATTGATTTTTTCGTGACATGAAACATTTCTCTGTTATTGTCGACAGAATATGTTGTACACTCATGTTTAGCCAATCTCTTCTGTTTATCTGATTGAAAGTTATGTATTTTAGAGAGAGGGAGGCGCTTCAGTTTTAAATAGCAATAACATTTTGAGGAGAATTAATATTTTATTTACCTCCTAAAAGTTAAATTAAAATTTTATCTAGTTTTTTAAATTAATTTTTTTCAATGCTCATAATTCTTGTATTGACGAGTCATCGCTTATCAAGGCGCATAGGCCACTCGAGGATAATAGTTAATGAGTTTGTCATGAGGATAGTGAAAGTTGGTTACAATGGTTGAATTAGATTATTATTATGTGTTAACATTAGACTTGAAATCAACCATGCTATAGTCAGCTGGGAAGCAGCTCTGTGGTATTTTGTTCCACAGACAATTCTTGGAAAGAAACTTTGCTCATGGAAGTTCCGTTTAGTTTTAGGTAAACAGAGGCAGGTTTGGTTGTTTTGTTTTGTGGCATACTAACCCTCCTCAGGTTATTTAATGACGAATCCGGTCATTTCGTTAAAAGTTTTTATGCTTCAAGTTCTTTATATGTTCAAGTATTTATTTATAGTGTTTGGTTGAGTGAAAGTGGCGGGGGCAGTGGGCGAAAGGGAGAGGGATGGAAATTGTTGTTTTTTGTTTTGGATTTTGGCAACAAGAAAACAAACAATAAAACATCAATATTTGGTAGATTTGGGGTCAGGCAGCCTGATCTGGTAAAATATAGGGGGAAAGGACAATAACTTACAGTGGCTGTAGCTAAACAAATGTTTGTTGTAAATACTTTACATGGGTCCATAGTGTGTATTTGTGTGTATGAGAAAGGGGAAGTTAAGTTTGAGGTAGCAAGAGTAGTTGCGTCTTCTTTTTCTTCGTTTCGTTTGGTTGATTTCAAGTAGGGAATATGAATCAAATTAAAATGAATAATGCTTTAACTATACTAACAATACTCGTATTACATGCGAACTTAAAAGATGTTTATTGCTGTTCATAAAGTATGCATATTTAAGCGGTATTCTACTGTAAAATATAAAACATATGTATTCATTAAATGAGAAAAGACAAAATAACGCATACTTTATAAATAAAACTCTTTGAAGTTTATTAGTGTAACCTCGACTACGAAAACTAGTGGAGGGTGATTTATTCTCTGTACAACCTCTTTTATCACAGAGGAGATATTTCTAATCTCCCTCTACCGTTATTTCCATGGAAGGTGTTCGACTGAGCTCCAATCTTTCTTCCTCCTTGTAAACCATTCACAGTAAGAACTCGTATTGCTACCACAACTGTAAAAAGACTTTCCTTTCTCCTTCCATGTGCATATCGCCAGGCGGAAGTTCCATGGATATAGCTTTTTTTGCAAAGGCTTCCCGCCTGTGGAAAACATTACTGCGGGATTGATAAAATCCCCAAAAACATTTTAGCAAATTCATTCATCCATTCATACTTTTATAGATATATTAAATTTACAAATATTTTCAAACGAAATACTCGAGGCAAACAGACAACAAACATTCTTCCGTGTGTTTTTTGTATTTTATTTTGACCCCTTCTTACACCTGAGCTGATTTGTTACAAAAACGAACAGGCAAACAAAAATGGCCGCCGGAAGTTATGTTCACTGAGGCAATGCATGGAATAATAAACATTGAATTAGGGATTTTCGTCAGATTAGAATCAGACGAATAGGATAAGCCTGCAGTCAGAATCGAGCGATGTTCGAATGATGAAGGTGTAAAAGAAAGAAAATAATGTGAGGAATTTTTTTTTTCAATTTCACTATTTCCACGCCCCCCCCCCCTTCAAAAAAAAAATCAGAAATGTTTTTTATACTAAGTTTAGTCTTTTCCAACTCTTATTAATTATTCATAAGTAGATTAATACAATGATTAAGTGTTGTTATTCCGGGGGGGGGGGGGGTGACATAAGAGATTTGTTTTTTAGTTTAGAAGTTACATAACCTAACCGTACAAAAAAACAAGGAACTATATTTCTAAGATGCGTCCATTCACTCTGCGCGTTTAGCGATAAAAAGCAGACCGTCTGACCGACAGAGCCTCTTATAGATAGCTTGACAACATCTAAAACAAGATGTGTCCATTCCAGATGTGAATTTAGCGATTAAAAATGTTATTTCAAAGAGATGGAGTGAGAGCGAGAAAGAGAATAGATGAAAAAAGAGCAAGAAAGAGAATAGATGAAAAAAGAGCGAGAAAGAGAGAGTAGGGAAGACGGGGAGGAAGAGAGAGTAGCAAGACGGGGAGGAAGAGAGAGTAGGAAGACGGGGAGGAAGAGAGAGTAGGAAGACGGGGAGGAAGAGAGAGTAGGAAGACGGGGAGGAAGAGAGAGTAGGAAGACGGGGAGGAAGAGAGAATAGGAAGACGGGGAGGAAGAGAGAGTAGCAAGACGGGGAGGAAGAGAGAGTAGCAAGACGGGGAGGAAGAGAGAGTAGCAAGACGGGGAGGAAGAGAGAGTAGCAAGACGGGGAGGAAGAGAGAGTAGCAAGACGGGGAGGAAGAGAGAGTAGCAAGACGGGGAGGAAGAGAGAGTAGCAAGACGGGGAGGAAGAGAGAGTAGCAAGACGGGGAGGAAGAGAGAGTAGCAAGACGGGGAGGAAGAGAGAGTAGGAAGACGGGGAGGAAGAGAGAGTAGGAAGACGGGGAGGAAGAGAGAGAGAGAGTAGGAAGACGGGGAGGAAGAGAGAGAGAGAGTAGGAAGACGGGGAGGAAGAGAAAGTAGCAAGACGGGGAGGAAGAGAGAGTAGCAAGACGGGGAGGAAGAGAGAGTAGGAAGACGGGGAGGAAGAGAGAGTAGCAAGACGGGGAGGAAGAGAGAGTAGCAAGACGGGGAGGAAGAGAGAGTAGCAAGACGGGGAGGAAGAGAGAGTAGCAAGACGGGGAGGAAGAGAGAGTAGCAAGACGGGGAGGAAGAGAGAGTAGGAAGACGTGGAGGAAGAGAGAGAGGGGGAGACGGGGGAGAAAGAGAGAGAGGGGGGACGGGGGAGAAAGAGAGAGAGGGGGAGAAAGAGAGAGAGGGGGAGACGGGGGAGAAAGAGAGAGAGGGGGAGACGGGGGAGAAAGAGAGAGAGGGGAAGACGGGGAGAAAGAGAGAGAGGGGAAGACGGGGAGAAAGAGAGAGAGGGGAAGACGGGGAGAAAGAGAGAGAGGGGAAGACGGGGAGAAAGAGAGAGAGGGGGAGACGGGGAGAAAGAGAGAGAGAGGGGGGGAAGACGGAGAGAAAAAGAGAGGTTTAGATGGGGAGGAAGAGAGAGGGGAAGACGGGGAGGAAGAGAGAGAGGAAGACGGGGAGGAAGAGAGGGGGGAAGACGGGGAGGAAGAGAGGGGGGAAGACGGGGAGGAAGAGAGAGGGGAAGACGGGGAGGAAGAGAGAGGGGAGGACGGGGAGGAAGAGAGAGGGGAAGACGGGGAGGAAGAGAGAGGGGAAGACGGGGAGGAAGAGAGAGGGGAAGACGGGGAGGAAGAGAGAGGGGAAGACGGGGAGGAAGAGAGAGGGGAAGAGAGAAAGAGAGAGGGTGAGAGAGAAAGAGAGAGGATGAGAGAGAAAGAGAGAGGGTGAGAGAGAAAGAGAGAGGGTGAGAGAGAAAGAGAGAGGGTGAGAGAGAAAGAGAGAGGGGGAGAGAGAAATAGAGAGGGGGAGAGAGAAAGAGAGAGGGGGAGAGAGGGGGAGAGAGAAAGAGAGAGGGAGAGAGAGAAAGAGAGAGGGAGAGAGAGAGAGGGAGAGGGGAGGGGGGAGAGAGGGGGGAGAGAGAGAGGGGGAAAGAGGAAGAGAGATGCGTCCATTCGACATACGCGTTTAGTGACGAAAGTGCTTTTTCAAACCTGAGCATCACAGACCAACGGAACCTCTTAAAGAAATGCATGGACGCTCTAAAAGATGTACAATACAAAGTAGATAAACATTGCACAAGTGCAGACGGTGTTATAGATTTTTTTCTGAAAATTGCAATCTACCTTTATTAACTTTCCCCAAAACATTTTTAGGTGCATCGGCTCTCTTAGAATATTTCCTGCTAATCTTTCATTTTTTTTTTCATCCGTGCCTTTGGCTGGGAGCAGAGATGACTTTCCTTCTTCCAACTTATTTACATGTTTTTTTTTCTTTTCTTTTCACTGCTAATTTCTCTCGGTGTATTTATGTTCGTCTTCTTACATCGCAGTAACAGAAAGAAAGCACTTATACTCGCTAACCTGATATATCTTCCATTCTTCAGTGAACCATTTACCATTGCAAGTTCCATGAAGTCGATACAATTAAGTTATACCATTTTTACATCTGATAAGTGGTAGTTGAGTTGTAACCAGTGGGTAAAAACCATGAATTACTAGATATAAATGGACAGGAAACTAAAAAAAAAACTATGCGGGGCGGCTATGCATATTTTTTGAGTTGAGGAAAATCGTAAGAGATAACATCAAAGTTATGGCTCTATATTAAGGAAAGGGCACTGCTCATGCTAATAATGATAGAAAACACACTTCAGTGACCCCAGAGTGGGCCAGAATAGAAAAGGGGCATGACATTTCAAAATTCGAAACTAAATTTTCTTTTTGATTCCACTATACCATAACTTGACCATTAGTATCTTATGTTAATCAGAAAATATCTGTTTTTGGCTCGTTCTGATTTTCTCAAAAGTAATTATTTTTTATCAACTCATTAATAAAAGTATATGACCATAAGTGCATAACACTAACTGAACCGGATTTTCCAAGAAAACTTCAGTGCAGACGGAAAATTTAGCATCAATTACTCATGTAAACTCGAAACTCTGGAAAAGCCAAAGTCGAAAGAATTATTAAAATGTAGTTTGTTTCGGAAATCTGGCAATATAAATTCATGTTAACATTTTGTTTATGACGCAAGTCAATGGACAATTAAAATAGTTATTAGAAGATTGATAAACAATTGATATTGGCAGAAATATCGAATCGTATATTTTGGGCGGAATTGTGATGTAACGACATATATTTAATTAGACAAAAATACAGAAAAAAAGACGGAGAATGAAAAGAGAGAAAGAGCGAGAACACTGAACAACAGAGCGTGAGACGGACGAGTTTACGCTAAAGCCAGCTACTAACACACGGTAACAGACTAAACAAAAATAATGAATGAATTGTCAAGAAGAAATTACTTCGTGTTTCTTCAAACGGAAAATAAACAAGAGAAACTTATTCTTTGTACAAACAAAAGCTAATTTTACGTGTTCTTTCTTATGATGGTTTGCGTATACCAACAACTAACGGTAACGGGACAAAAAATACAACACTGGCAGCAGACGAGCAGTAGTCGGCCAACAAAATAACGGACATTATTTTCGTTTCAGAATAATGTCCCGCTACATAACATTCATGCAGAAGAAAGGTAATCTTTTTTTTAGCATTTAACTGAATGCATCCTCCAGTTTGTAATAACATGTCTCATTATAAATGCATTGCAAAATAAGATAAGAGTTGTGCCTATCACAGTGTTATTCAGAATGTGTGGCGCCTCCAGATGTGGCGTTCCTAGGCGATCGCAGAGTGTGACTAGTAGGTAGCACAGGATCAGCAAGGTATTCATGGTAGTTTTGAGCTTGCTTCGTTACTTAATGAAATAGGTGCGGCGAATGGCCTGATGAAAATGATGTATTATTGTAAAGTATGGTTTGCTTTACTTTTTTCACAGTATATCAACGCTTTTGAGGTTATTCAATGTCGAAGTACAATACCTATTGTAAATAATTTATTCTATACAAGACGCAAATTCCCTCTCACTCCGTCTGTAAATCGTTTATCAAAATAAAAGAGAAGTGAGGGTATTAGCCAATGAATACGCTTGGAATATGATTTACTTCCGGTAAATTTCGAAAATCGTCTCTTAATAATTTTTTTTTCATTGTTCATGAGTGACAGTAGGGGGAGATCTTAGTGTGACAGTATAACTCCCCAATTTCTTTGTTTATGACTTATTAAAAACAGAATGTCGATCAGGATTAAACAAAAATATTCAAATCGATTGAAAATACAATTTTTCTTTTTGAAAGATATGGAGCAATAAGTCCTATGATACGCTTGCAAAACAGAATTAAGTATCTACATTCTATTATAAAGCTGTTAACGTAGACATACTCTAATCTCTATATCAGATGATCACTTGACTATACGTTTGTATTTTACCGATAGCTGGGAAATATCTTGTGCAAATATATTATTTAAAAATGGCTCAAAGATTCTCAAATTTAGTTTTGTTTGATGAACAACATCTTATTTGGAATTCAGTTTTAGAATGTAGTATCTTTCGACGTTAGTGTACGCGATGCATTTCTTCGGAAAGTTTCGGTAATCAAGCGGCATGCTGTGCATTAAACATAGAAGAAAGTACCGACATCAGGAATTAGGGCAGGCATTACTGACATCAGAATGCAACCGTATGCATAATTGATCATGCTTTTAATTCATTTGTTAGTGAAATTGAATAATGAGGAAAATAAGTTTCTTAATTAAGTTTCTTTTAACGAAAAGAAATTCTGACTGACACTGATGACTCAACTGCAAGAGAGAATGGGGTGCACTTATTCTGAATTATAAATCAGGCAGATAGGGAGCGTTAGGTTACGAAAGCAGTTTGGGAAAGGCGAGGTTCTTATATAAATATCATTATGTCTCTTATTCCGTGCAAAGAGCTCTTTCAATTAAACTATATAGAAGTCTTGTTCGCGAGAACAAAGAGTATTATTGTGATTTTATCACCGGGTTTGAAGACAGGGTAACTTTTGAGCGTTAAAGAACCAGATCTTTTTGCGTAGGAAAGGGTGTTCTGTGGGCGAGCGGAACAATGAAAAAGATGAACTCAATTAGGGAAGGGGGGGGGGGAAGAATTAATTGCGACCACATGTGCTGTGACTTTTTCTCTGATGTCTTTATGAAATTCCTGAACTAAAAAGTCTATCAGACTTAAAACGCAGATCAGTTGGAGCCGCGCCATCTTGGCAGTTTTGAACGTGACAAAATGATATCGGACACAAGGACTAACTTGGCTTCTGTTTTCCTTAAATCATAAAAGAATATAATAAAAGATCTAACGAATCATCACCTATAAAATTACGCGTCGCGTATATAAAGTAGAGTTATCTTCAGCTAAATCAGTTCCGAAACCAGACTTGACTGGTGAGGAGTAGAGGGGGCTCGTAACCTAACAGAATGGAAAAGAAGACCAAACAAAATGTGGATGAATACATATGTAGGGAAAATGACCGCCCACAGGATAAAATATTACCGTGCTTTTGAACATACGATAGAGTGTCCTTCGGTTAAACGGCGTTTCGACGCTACCGTTGCAGCTTTGAAAAATTGCTTGGTGCCTTGGTTTCCCGTTGCAACTGGATTCTGCTCTGCGACGGTGAAGAAGTGTTGCTGGGATATGCGCACCTTGAATGACTCTAAATGATCTCTGTGTGCAAGTATCAGATTCTGCCTTGACGAAACAGACAATGAAGAAGATGTGTGCATATAGAGATGAATGGAAAAGCGGATAGACCAGAACAATGAAATTAAATTAACCCATATGATGTGACTTAGTATTTCGTCTTTATTATAAAAACGACTTTATCAGCAATAAGTGAAGATGTTATTGTTTGTTTTTAAAAAAAAAATGAGGACAGGCATTAAAGATAAAGAGAGAAGAATGAAACAAAAAAAGGAGAAGGGTGGAATACCGATAATTTTCTCATGTTTGTCATTTTGTAGTATTACGACCACGAATCTTCGCCACGTAAATAAATGATGGCTGCGCATACATCGTGTACAGTTATCTCTGTTACTCCATAGTAGTAGTTGTAGAAGTAAATATAGAGTCGTCTGGCTATCTTTCTTTAATATTAGGGGCAACATAACGCCTCACTTTCTTGTGTTGTTAATTGTAACTGTTCGGTTGCACCTCTCTCTTTCTCTCTCACATAGCAGCGGTTGTAATAGGTGTCGTAGTAATAAAAACAACACTCGTTATTGCTATGAATTTTAATCTTTTGAAATATTTTCTTTTTATTTTCTAGTATTAACATACAATATTATTAATTACTCAGTAAGTTCTTCTCGAGTATTGAGTAGTATAAACCTTCCCCTCGTCCGCTCCCTGCAGGGTGGGGAGAGCTAGAGCCTTCGAAACATGCCTGTTAAGTTTTCAGGCCCAAACCCTAATGAAAGCGGGATTAATTTTTATTTTTACCACGTACTTCCTTTATACTTCCTATTTTCTTGCGTAATTTCTTTTTACACGTTAACTTAATTTCTTAGCCTTGATTTCGAAGTAGAAACGTCCTCCATACGTAATCCACACATCTTATGTAGAATCTTGCTGCCTTTTTTTTGTAAAAATATTAAGACATCTTTACCTCTGCATTTTGTCGGATTTTATCATAAATTGTTACCCCCACACACGAATATATATATATATATATATATATATATATATATATATATATATATATATATATATATATGAGCTTCATTTCTTCATGAATATTTTAGTTATTTGGTTTATTGACATTTCGAAATATTGATAGTTTGTCAACTCTCTTCGAATGTGCTTTTTCTTACGTAATTATGTACATAAATTATATCAGTGGAACAATCGCCATTTTGTATTCGTAGTCGTACACGATAAATCAATCAAAAATAACCAGAGTCTGTAGTTCCTTAGAGTTGGTTACATCTGCGAAATTAATTTAGAAGTAGCTTATCATAGGCGAAGTTTTCTCTTACCTCACATATATTTCATCACAAAAGAACAAAGTATCTTCTATTAAACTTCCTGAGTCTGTTCAGACTATCATTCTCCTTTTCTCCATAGTCAATTTATCTTTTGTTTCAGTCATTTTTTTTTTACTGGCGTGGTATTCTCATTTGTCCATCACGAAATGACTTAACAATGGAGTCGAACGAAAAGGGAGCTAACTGAGCAGTAAGTTCTGCATGAACTTAGGAAATCTGTCACTAACATAACAAAGATTAAGATAACAGTATAGCAAGTAACTAATCATTCAAAATAGTCATGATGCGCTTTACAGAGTGTATACCAAACAGGCTGGTATTTTCGTCGAAGACGCGACGCTAAAAATAGGAGAGTTAGATTTGCGATCAAATATCAACAGTCTGTCCAAAGACAACATTATGAAAGAGTTGAATCTCTTATACCATGCGCAACACTCATTTTAGCCTCGACATTGTTTTGTTGCAGTGATTTACTGTCTCCCGCGAGGGTAATTTTGACGTATAGACGGTTTAGTATGGCGGTATATAATTATAATACATTCGCATAATGCTTATCGCAGTTTCACGTTCTTCTTGTCTGTTGGCAATTGAGTGCCTAATGGGTATCGGGCAAGCTTGTTTCTTTTTCATGATAGGTCAACACAGATGGAAGTGTGCTAGTTACAGTACTTTAAACGTATCTATATTAATCAGGTATCAGGAACATTGGTAAACTTAGAAGAGAGAGAAGGAGACATACAACGTGTGTGAGCTAGTAACTGGTAAGAGGTTGAGTGTGAATTATATATGTATATATGTATATATATATATATGTATATCACATAAATACAGAGAAAGAAAAAAAGCGCACGCGCGTGGTGGAGAGAAAAAGCGCGTGTGATTATATTTATTTATATATATATATATATATATATATATATATATGAGAGAGATAATAGGATATATATATGAGAGAAAGAGAGTGCGATATATATATATATATATATATAAGAGATAGAGTGTGATATATATATATAGAGAGAGAGAGAGTGTGTGATATATATATAAGAGCGAGTGATTTATATATATATATATATATATATATATATATGAGAGAAAGAGAGAGTGATATATACAATATGCAATACAATATGTATAAGAAAGAGAGAGGGATATATATATACAAGAGAGAGAGAGGGATATATATAAGAGAGAGAGAGTGATATATATATAAAAGAGAGAGAGTGATATATATAAAAGAGAGAGAAAGTGATATATATATAAAAGAGAGAGAGAGTG
>OY744521.1:147694703-147727203 GCA_963556195.1 Sepiola atlantica | reverse complement strand
GTTTATGACCTGAATTATCTCCCCTATCGCGATGGTAGAGGGCGCTAAAATCCGTGATATAAAAAGGGACGCAGAGAAAATTCATCCTCTCTTTCCTTCGGGCTGGCCGCTGATAAACACACTTCACCAGCACGTAAGACATTTTCTTCAACTTAAACGCATATGTCCTTTTCAGACTTGATTGTATGCCTTTCCATGGAACTAATCTCAAAGCGTACCCTGTCAAGTTCGAAGAATAAATGTTTTTTGCATACATTGTTGTGTCCGTGTTGTTTCTTTGTTTAATTTCTAAATGATTGTATTTAAACATGTATAAGGAAACCGACGCTGTCTAAGCGTCGGTTAACCCCCCCCCCCCCCGTAACTTTTCATTGAGAAAAAAGCTCAAATCAGCAGTTTCCTTCAACCAATGAAAACGCAAGAAATATTGACCCCGATTATTGACCCCATGTATAAAAATGTTTTAAAAACAATTCTTTACCATTTTTCCGAAAACATTTAATAGAACAAACAATTAAGAATAAGACGCATTCATCGCTGATTAACTTACCTTCTTTCGGTGAAGGTTTTGGCATCACTTAGTGTTCAGAGGGGATTTGATAAAACGACAAGCGATATAAGAAATCATAATATATAACCAAGGGTATTAACCATTTTCCGCATTACTATGATAGTAGAAAGTGAACCTTGGGTTTACTTTCGGCAGCCTTGTAACTCTCGGTTCCCTGTATTTTGTCCTTTATTCTTCACATTCAGTGAGTGATGTTTCTGAGAAAGGCGGGAAGTATTGCAGTTTTATTGGTCGGAGTTTATCGACCTAACACTTATCGTTGGCTATTTTTTTTATTTTTTTTACCTTGAATAGTATTTATTTAGCTCTTTATACCAAGTGACTTCCTGCCATGTTTGGATGGAGCGATTTCCATTAAAAAATGATTTGTGTTATAAATGCGTGTGGGGTGTGATTATCTAGTAAACAACCCAAATTTGACCAGGAGAACCGTTTTGAAATACTAAATTAAAAAAACAAGGGTAGGAAGAAAGCCCAACGACAGATTAAAGTAATCATAAAAATATCATTTAAAGAATACAGATGTTTACATGAAAACCAGTTTTCTGTATCATGTAGCCCATTTTTGTCCCCCCCCTTTCAATAGATCTGTTTAAGAGGGGGAAAAATGGAAATACGGTTGAGCAAACATCAGGATCAATGGTAAAGCGAACGAAACTTGCGACGGAAAGGTGGTGGATTTTGTTACAAGAAAAGAAACTATACGGCAGAAATATATACATAATTTACCTATTCAATTTCAGTCTTTTCTCATTCGCCTTTTGAACAAGCGAGGCTTTCTAGTTCAGAGACCCGTTTCCGTGATGCACCGACAACGACGGCAATTATAAGATTGTTTACACGCAAGCGTTCATGGCGTGATCAGTTCCTTGTTCGTTTGTAATAGAAACAGTAGAAAAATATACAAGTAAACAAATTAGCGAGAATGAAACATTAACCGACAAAAAAATGGTTTATACTAATGGGCCACCGCTTATCAAGACCCGAAGGCTACTCGAGGATAAGGGTTAATGAGATTAGAGTTGGCGATGAACAACACTTTGAGAGGATTGGAAACTCAGAGTTCAATGGTCAGCATTTGATTATTTAGGTGGGTGGCTCGACAAGGATTTGTTTACATTGGACTTTAAAAATAACTACCATGTTATACTTTGCTTGGGAGAAGCCCTGCGGTATAGTATTCCACCGATGGGAATTTCATGGAAAGAAACTTTGTTCATGGAAGTTATGTTTAGTTTTATAAAGACAAATGATGAAAGGAAATTTTTTTACAGTGGTTGTAGCTCGACGAGTTTTTGTTGCGAATGTTTTACAGGAGAGCCAGAGATTGGAGCTCGGTCGAGCCCCTACCTTGAAAATAATAGAGCAGAGAAAGGCCAGCAACGTCTCTTCTGTGATAAAGGGGTTACAGGACAGAGAAGAGATCACCCCCAACCAGATTTCGAAGATTCTTTACTCTCTCAAGGCAGGAGAGAGTGCCCTTAGCCATACCTCCAGATGTGGAGACATTTAAATATAAAACAACTAACAGGCACACCCGGCTCTACCCGAGAATGAATGGGGTCCTGGTTTGGTTTGTTTTACGGCATATCTACCATCTGTGGGTTGTTTCATGCCGAATAAAGGTGTCAAATAGGATAATTATTTCATATTCCTAGAATACATTGCTCTCAGAATACATTGGATTACTCTTAGAAACCATTACTCGCAGAAGGAAATGTTAAAGTGAGAGTGAAAACATTAATCTTAGAAAACATTTCTCTTGGAAATACATTACTTTTAGAAAAACATTTTACAGAGATGAATTCTACATTACTCTCAGTAAACACTACTCCAAGAAAGCATTTCTCTTGAAGACATTAATCTTTAAGAAATACTCTTTAAAAGAATACTCCTTGGCATTTGTAATATTCTTTGTTCTCAACACGATTGATCCCCAGCCACCATCTTCTAGTATCTATTTTGGAAGAAAAAAAAGAAGATAAATGAGGTCTTCATTTTTTGGAAGAATCAGATTGAGTAATACGGTTGGGGATGAACTTATAGATACCAGGGCATGACATGAGCAGCCGATTCGATCTCCCATCTAACCAATATAAGGGCTGAAGTGGAAGAATGGCTCAGCCACCAGGATCTTGTCCTAAGGCATCACGGGTCGCTACCCACAACCTACATCGAATTCGTAGCCACGCTGACAGTGCGAATGAGGGTCCTGATCTACTTGTTGCGGGCCTACATGATAACAAATAAATCACGAGAATACAGTGGTTAAAATCAAACCAGATTTATTGAGAGAAAGAAAGTGTCCTGTGCCCATAACCTGTTTAAGTACTGGAAACGTTACTTGTCACAGAAGTGTTAAAGTTATTTATATTACATTAACTAGTGAAGAAACAAGGTCACGTCTTTAAATTAACTTACGGTACGAAGGTTAAAACAAGTGTTTAACGTAAAATTTATTAGTGGAAAACTGATACAAAGAAAGTCAAATTTATATGTCGAGTTAAAACGGGCTGCTACTGCTAAAATAAATAGTAGAATGAACATCTTACCATCAAACACATATACATACGAAGCTGGGGACAATCCGTTGTTGCTGTCTGGCTGAAGTATGGTTATATTCAGCCTTATGAGATTCACTCTTTCAGGCTTTACCTTCTCTCAGAGAAGGGGGGGTAGTTTATTGCTAATCGCTTGAGGAACCCTTACCGGATAATGCCAACGGGGCTGCTCAAGCATTTTTTGTAGGCCAGAGTGCCCTTCACTTAGTGCGCTAGCTTTTCAAAATCCTACCTGACCTTCCTGCAGAGGAAGTAAATAATACATATACATAAGCAGGCTATGCTAATACTGTGAGGCTAGCGCTGCTACTGCTTATTTCAATGTCTCATGACTCACACTTTAAATAAACACATACATTAATGGTGAATTAATGTCATACCCTTTACCGTCGTTGCTGTTGCTCTCTTCTATGCTCGCACGAAATAAATTCGCTTACATTGAATTGATAGATGTGGAGAATCCATATAGAACGTTGTAATGCGTGTATGGGAATTACACTTGCGTTAGTATGACGGGGTTTTATGTGAGTGAAATGTTTCTCGAGTTCGCTATATCTAAGCAAAACATTTGTTTAATAGTGAAATGTATGTGTGAGTTAATCAGAGGTAACAGGTTAACTATGCTGCTGGATTGTTCGAGTGTTTGCGTGCGAAATATGTCAACGGGCTCTTTATCAAGTGAATGATCCTGTTATTGTTCCTTCCATCTAGTTGGTTCATGCGTGCGATGCTGATGCTTGATGTTTGGTTGAGAGTTTCACGCGCGTAGCGAATATAACACGTAGTATTTCTACAACAGAGATTATGGCTGAGATCGAAGCTGCGCAAATCTGTTTGGAGGAAATGAATGAATAGTTTTGATGAGGAGTCCTTACGCATCGATGACATCTTTTTACAATCTAGTCAGTTGTTTGATTGTCTTGGCTTTCATAGATAATTATATCGAACATTCTAGACGGTTTACGTGCGCGCCTAACACGCTGATTGGCTAATTGTTGCGTTTGTTAATGTAGTCGGTTTGATAACATCTCGAATACAGTTAAGATATACTCCTGCTCCCTGCCATGGAACTCATATTACCATTTTTTATTCTTCTTTTATTAAATAAATATTTAAGAAAGAAAAAGAATTTTAAAAAAGAAAGAGAGAGAGAGGAAGATAAAGAAAGAGAGAGAGAGGAAGATAAAGAAAGAGAGAGAGGAAGATAAAGAAAGAGAGAGAGGAAGATAAAGAAAGAGAGAGAGAGGAAGATAAAGAAAGAGAGAGAGAGAGAGGAAGATAAAGAAAGAGAGAGAGAGAGGAAGATAAAGAGAGAGAGAGAGGAAGATAAAGAAAGAGAGAGAGGAAGATAAAGAAAGAGAGAGAGGAAGATAAAGAGAGAGAGAGGGGAAGATAAAGAAAGAGAGAGAGGAAGATAAAGAAAGAGAGAGGAAGATAAAGAAAGAGAGAGGAAGATAAAGAAAGAGAGAGGAAGATAAAGAAAGAGAGGAAGATAAAGAAAGAAATAGCGATAGAGAGAGAGAAAGAAATAGCGAGAGAGAGAAGGAAATAGCGAGAGAGAGAGAAGGAAATAGCGAGAGAGAGAGAAGGAAATAGCGAGAGAGAGAGAAGGAAATAGCGAGAGAGAGAGAAGGAAATAGCGAGAGAGAGAGAAGGAAATAGCGAGAGAGAGAGAAGGAAATAGCGATAGAGAGAGAAGGAAATAGCGATAGAGAGAGAAGGAAATAGCGATAGAGAGAGAAGGAAATAGCGATAGAGAGAGAAGGAAATAGCGATAGAGAGAGAAGGAAATAGCGATAGAGAGAGAAGGAAATAGCGATAGAGAGAGAGAGAAATAGCGATAGAGAGAGAGAAATAGCAAGAGAGAGAGAAATATATAGGGAGAAATAGAGAGAGGGAGAGAAATAGCGAGAGAGAGAAATAGCGAGAGAGAGGGTGGAGATAGAGTGGGAGAGGGGGGAGGGAGGGAGAATCCACAGATATATTATTATTAATGATAGTACACGTAAACGGACCAGATTTCCCTGACGGTTATTTCCTTTGTCATCAAAGACGTTTCAGAATGACGTGCGAGGAAGAAGATCACGAAAGACAGAAGAGCATTTAATGATGTAAGTAAAATACCTCTTACTCTTCCGAACATAAATGAGACATTTTTTCTTTCATCCATGTCACGTTGTCTATGATGGCAATTGTCTTTTCCCATTGCATGTTTTGAAAATTGCATTCTGATACCCTAATACCAAAGTACTATGCATTTAACGAGACCATATCCCATAATAGTCACGTATAAAGAGAAATATGGTTATCCAAAAATTTGTCAAAGAGAGATAGAAAGAAACAAAAGAAAAATAAAAAAATAAAGGGGAAATAGAAAAAAAGAAAAAGAGAAAAGTGAAATAGAAAAAAAGAAAAAGAGAAAAGTGAAATAGAAAAAAAGAAAAAGAGAAAAGTGAAATAGAAAAAAAGAAGAGAAAAGTGAAATAGAAAAAAAGAAAAAGAGAAAAGTGAAATAGAAAAAAAGAAAAGAGAAAGGTGAAATAGATAAAAGAAAAAGAGAAAGAAAGAAACGAAAGAGAAAGGCGATCTAGAAAGAAACGAAAGAGAAATGCGAACTAGAAAGAAACGAAAGAGAAAGGCGAACTAGAAAGAAACGAAAGAGAAAGGCGAACTAGAAAGAAACGAAAGAGAAAGGCGAACTAGAAAGAAACGAAAGAGAAAGGCGAACTAGAAAGAAACGAAAGAGAAAGGCGAACTAGAAAGAAACGAAAGAGAAAGGCGAACTAGAAAGAAACGAAAAATAAAGGCGAACTAGAAAGAAAGGAAAGAGAAAGGCGAACTAGAAAGAAAGGAAAGAGAAAGGCGAACTAGAAAGAAAGGAAAGAGAAAGGCGAACTAGAAAGAAAGGAAAGAGAAAGGCGAACTAGTAAGAAAGGAAAGAGAATAGCGAAATAGAAAGAAAGAAAATAGAAAGAAAGGAAAGAGAAAAGCGAAATAGAAAGAAAGGAAAGAGAAGGCGAAATAAGAAAGAAAGGAAAGAGAAAGGCGAAATAGAAAGAAAGGAAAGAGAAAGGCGAAATAGAAAGAAAGGAAAGAGAAAGGCGAAATAGAAAGAAAGGAAAGAGAAAGGCGAAATAGAAAGAAAGGAAAGAGAAAGGCGAAATAGAAAGAAAGGAAAGGGAAAGGCGAAACAGAAAGAAAGGAAAGGGAAAGGCGAAATGGAAAGAAAAGAAAAGGGAAAGGCGAAATAGAAAGAAAGGAAAGGAGAAATAGAAAGAAAGGAAAGAAAGGAGAAATAGAAAGAAAGGAAAGAAAGGAGAAATAGAAAGAAAGGAAATAAGAGGTGAAATAGAAAAAACGAAACTGAAAAAGGTAAAATAGAAAAAAAGTAACTAAAAGAGGTGAAACAGAAAAAAATAAAATAAAAGAGGTGAAATAGAAAAAATAATGAGGTGAAATACAAAGAGAAAATTTGGAGGAGAGGTATAAAGAGAAAATAAAGAGGTGAGGTATAAAGAGAAAATAGAGAGGTGAGGTATAAAGAGAAAATAGAGAGGTGAGGTATAAAGAGAAAATAGAGAGGTGAGGTATGAAGAGAAAATAGAGAGGAGAGGTATAAAGAGAAAATAGAGAGGAGAGGTATAAAGAGAAAATAGAGAGGAGAGGTATAAAGAGAAAATAGAGAGGAGAGGTATAAAGAGAAAATAGAGAGGAGAGGTATAAAGAGAAAATAGAGAGGAGAGGTATAAAGAGAAAATAGAGAGGAGAGGTATAAAGAGAAAATAGAGAGGAGAGGTATAAAGAGAAAATAGAGAGGAGAGGTATAAAGAGAAAATAGAGAGGAGAGGTATAAAGAGAAAATAGAGAGGAGAGGTATAAAGAGAAAATAGAGAGGAGAGGTATTAAGAGAAAATTGAGAGGAGAGGTATAAAGAGAAAATAGAGAGGAGAGGTATAAAGAGAAAATAGAGAGGAGAGGTATTAAGAGAAAATAGAGAGGAGAGGTATAAAGAGAAAATAGAGAGGAGAGGTATAAAGAGAAAATGGAGAGGAGAGGTATAAAGAGAAACTAGAGAGGAGAGGTATAAAGAGAAACGAGATAGGAGAGGTATAAAGAGTAACGAGATAGGAGAGGTATAAAGAGAAACGAGATAGGAGAGGTATAAAGAGAAACGAGATAGGAGAGGTATAAAGAGAAACGAGATAGGAGAGGTATAAAGAGAAACGAGATAGGAGAGGTATAAAGAGAAACGAGATAGGAGAGGTATAAAGAGAAAATAGAGAGGAGAGGTATAAAGAGAAACGAGATAGGAGAGGTATAAAGAGAAACGAGATAGGAGAGGTATAAAGAGAAACGAGATAGGAGAGGTATAAAGAGAAACGAGATAAGAGAGGTATAAAGAGAAACGAGATAGGAGAGGTATAAAGAGAAACGAGATAGGAGAGGTATAAAGAGAAACGAGATAGGAGAGGTATAAAGAGAAACGAGATAGGAGAGGTATAAAGAGAAACGAGATAGGAGAGGTATAAAGAGAAACGAGATAGGAGAGGTATAAAGAAAAACGAGATAGGAGATGTATAAAGAGAAACGAGATAGGAGAGGTATAAAGAGAAACGAGATAGGAGAGGTATAAAGAGAAACGAGATAGGAGAGGTATAAAGAGAAACGAGATAGGAGAGGTATAAAGAGAAACGAGATAGGAGAGGTATAAAGAGAAACGAGATAGGAGAGGTATAAAGAGAAACGAGATAGGAGAGGTATAAAGAGAAACGAGATAGGAGAGTTATAAAGAGAAACGAGATAGGAGAGGTATAAAGAGAGAGAGATAGGAGAGGTATAAAGAGAGAGAGATAGGAGAGGTATAGAGAGAGAGAGAGAGTAGAGTTCTACATAGAGAAAAGGTGGACATAAAGAGAGAAAAGGTGGACATAAAGAGAGAAAAGGTGGACATAAAGAGAGAAAAGGTGGACATAAAGAGAGAAAAGGTCGACATAAAGAGAGAAAAGGTCGACATAAAGAGAGAAAAGGTCGACATAAAGAGAGAAAAGGGGGGCATGAAGAGAGAAAAGGGGGGCATGAAGAGAGAAAGAAGGGGCGCATGAAGAGAGAAAGAAGGGGCGCATGAAGAGAGAGAAGGGGTACAAAGAAATAAGGAGGTACAAAGAGAAAAAGAGGTATAAAGAGAAAAAGAGGTATAAAGAGAAAAAGGGGTATAAAGAGAAAAAGGGGTATAAAGAGTGAAAGAGGAGGTATAAAGTGAAAGAGGAGGTATAAAGTGAAAGAGGAGGTATAAAGTGAAAGAGGAGGTATAAAGTGAAAGAGGAGGTATAAAGTGAAAGAGGAGGTATAAAGTGAAAGAGGAGGTATAAAGTGAAAGAGGAGGTATAAAGTGAAAGAGGAGGTATAAAGTGAAAGAGGAGGTATAAAGTGAAAGAGGAGGTATAAAGTGAAAGAGGAGGTATAAAGTGAAAGAGGGGGTATAAAATGAAAAAGAAAGGGGTATAAAATGAAAAAGAAAGGGGTATAAAATGAAAAGGAAAGGGGTATAAAATTAAAAGGAAAGGGGTATAAAATTAAAAGGAAAGGGGTATATAGAGAAAGAGAGTATAAAGAGAAAGAGAGTGGGGCTATGAGGAGACAGAGATAGGGAGAGAACAGGGATATAAAGAGAGAGAGAGCGAGCGGGGATATAAAGAGAGAGAGAGCGGGGATATATTGAGAGACGGACTGTTGACAGAAACAGAGAGCGATAGAGAGACACACACGCACTATATATATATATATATATATATATATATATATATATATATATATATATAGTGAGTGAGAGGGGGGGAATTAGAGAAAGTTCTAATGTCCTTCATTTTTCGACTGTTTCTTTTTTACGGAACAATAGAGTAATCAGTAGATATGATACTTGAAAAAAAAAATTAAAAAATTAAATTATAAAAACATCTAATATAAAAAGGGTTTAAGATATATCTTTCAATAATAACTTAAATAATATACGTTTATGTTATTACATGAATATGTTACACAGGTAATTCTTTAATTACAGAACTATTCTAAAAACATGAAAATGATGAACAAATCTATGAAAATTATTTTCCTTTAAAACAAAAACATACTTAAAAACATCAAACTTCTAAAAAGGAAACGAAAATTCTTGATAACGAGTTGAATTCTCATTTTGCCTACATGTGTACATGTATAGATATGACAGTCAAAAGAAATAGATATAATACGGTTGTTTGTCTATAGGCGAAACGGTACGTAAAAAACTGAATGTACAGAGTTTTAAATTGCAAAAAAATAAACAATGAAATTGTCACTAGAATTTAGTTTAATATTGTCTCTATCTTTAAGTCTCCTTTTCTCATTATATATAAATATATATATATGATTTTTATATGTACATAATCTGTGACACTGACATGTCGATGTTATCGATCAACAGCTGTTAGAAACTGGGATCTCATCAGGAAGAATGAAAATCTGATTCTTCCCTTAGGTCATATTTGGAAACGAATAGAGCTAAATTTTAGTATAATTTTTTTTTATTTATACAAACATTTTGATTACATATGTGCATACATGTTTCAGCTAGGACCTTATTGAAGGCCTGCCATCATCAAGCCACTGACGGAAGATTGACAAGACGAATATGAAATATAAATGGATGAGAGGTTTATGAATAAACATTAGTTAATAAAACCTGAACTTTGATACAATCGTGTGTAACCATCTATATAAAATTACCTTAAATTAATAAGTTCCCAGGGAGATTATCCCGATGTATTTGCTAATTAAAAAACTAGTGGATTATCTCCCTTTATTTTGATTCATATCCTTGTGTGTAAACACGGATAGTTTTGTTGTTAAAGAACAAAACTAGCCGTGTTTACATACATGTGTTTTCTTTTGTGTTTTTAAAAGGCAAGATAACTCTGTGGGAAATATCTCAATACGAGCCCTACAAATGTTGAAAAATTGCCGATTCAGAGTTTTATTCGCTACGTTTATCGAAGGAAAAAATAGATGGTTTTCCGTAAAAATAACCGAAGTCAGATTTATCTGTAAATCTGAAGATTCATTTGTCTACAAAATTCGGACTTTGTGATTATTAAGGTTTTGATTGTATTGACTATAAAAACGCAGCTGTTATTTTTTAATTCAAGATCAACTTTGCTTGATACGAAACCTTATCTTTTTCAGAAAACATCTGAATATATATATAGTACGTAACATTATTTTTTTTACGTATATTTCGTTGAATAAGATAGGTATTCCCTTTCTATTTGATTTCTAGATAATAGTTGGCAGAATGCTAACACACTTTCGTAATTTAGAGTAGAAGGCAAAGAAAACATTTTCAAAAGTCACATTGTATGCCACTTTTTATTTCTCGAGCTTTCGACAAACCTTTGTCATATTATGGATGAATTATAAAACATTCTTATAACCCCCTAACATTCTTCACAAAATACAAAAAAAATGTTTTTAAAAAGTTGTGATTTGCACTTTATTACCTAAAGGATTGTTAACCTTGTTGAATATATGCGAACAGTTATATCCCTTCGTATCTAGCGCGATTTGTTCATATCGGCAATGTTAAAATCTAACACAAGGTGGTTTTACCGTTTTGCGTGTACGATTCAACTTGCTATAATATTATGGTTTTATGTAATACTAAGTTGCTTTCGAGCGGCATATGTTAGTATTCTCCTTAAGTAAATGTTAACCAATATTATCGCTTTATACAAGCGTGTATTGCATGACAAAATTATAATCGTATTTACTGTAGTTAGCGAGCATTGGTATCTCTGAAAACGTCATGAGTCTCAACTTCATTGAATTTTATTTAAAAGAAAAGACGTTTTTCTCTTTCATGTTATTTTTGTTGTTGAAAAACAATTTGCCAAAATATGTGGAACGAGTTAATTAAGCTGATAACCGATAAGAACTACAACCAGGTGCGCTCAGAAAAGAAATATACATACATATATATATAAATATATATAGATATATATATATATATATATATATATATATATATATATATATATATAAGAGGGGGAGAAGAGGGGCGGGGATAAAAGCTTTATTGTGTTCTGATTAAAATGTTTTCTTGGAGTGTTGAGTTGAAGAAAGGTTTTGGTTCCAGCTGGGTCTGTTAAAAGGGTTTTGAAATTCCGCCTGCGATACGACGATGACTCAACAAATCCCCTCTCCCTACCTACTCCTCTCTTCTCTGTTAAGTTATAAAGACGCGTTTCAGACGGAGAGGTTTTCGCTTTTTCCTTTTCGAAATTATCAGGTATTTTTCTTCACGTCAAATTATGCCTCGTGCGAATGTTAACGTCACACTTTGACAACGCCAGACATTGTCGCTCTCTGCATATATAATTTTGAACACGTGATATATATATATAAAATATAAACGATCACAGGTTCAATGATACAATAGGGGTACGATCGTAAAATACTGCGATTTATTTGCTTTAGGAACGCAAAACAAAACCATAATACGTGATTTTAGTTTTTGCTTTTACAAAGATGTCGATCTTAATATATATATATATATATATATATATATATATAATAATGATAATAATAAATTAAAATAGCGGAGACGATAATTACTTCGTGACTGTGCGAAAATTGGAAGTTATTTTCGAGTATTTAAACTACTACAAAGTATTTTCTAGTTAGAGGTAAAGGGTAAAATGCAAAAGTCAAGTAATATGATTCTCACTGTGGCCTGCCTTCACGACGCAACTTTTTTTAATAACAAAACCATGTGTACTTAAACAGAAACTGACATTCACCTTGTTGAACCAAAATTTAACCATCACATTCTATTTTTGTTTTGTTTCTGATTAACCACTCCATTTCGACATCAAATCAACACACAGCGAAGGAGATTTGTCTAGACGACATATAGCATAACACCCCAGCGTATCAAAGATGTCAGTTTACGCTATCATGGCCTAAAACAAAAGCACACAGACAAAACAAGAATTCGGGTGACATTTGACGATTGCCAGTGTATAAACGGAAAGCATTTGCTTCTTGTACACTTCATACAACTTTAGTTCTACATGCATGTACCGGTGCGTTAATATTATTTACCTCCTCTTCAGGAGGTTAGGCACAAGGCCAGTTTTATCTTACTCCCACAAGGTAAGATGCCACCCAAGGTCGGGTCGGGAAAGTGGGGCTTGAAAAGCCGGCGCCCGAGAAGGTGAGCACTCTGGCCATTAAAAATTGCCTGGGCAGCCCCGTCGGCATTCCCCGGTAAGGGCGCCTCAGGCAGTAAGCAACAAACTTACTCCTCGCCAAAGAGGGAAGGCAAAGCCTGTGGCGGTGGACCTCCTAGAACTGCATAGGACAAACCTACAGACCGGCAGAATCAAGCCCCGAAGGACAAGACGACACCGGTCTATAGGGTGCAGTCTCCATCGGAACAGATACTACTGTTTTATATTAAGTCAGTAGCCTGCCTATCATTCAGGTAAAATGCTTTTCAGTATAAATATTTGATTTCGTTCAAAGTACCACAAATAAAATAAACAAATAAATGACATATGTAAAAGCGATATATTTCTTTAACTAGCCGGGTTTGGTTCAGTGATAGAGCGTCGGGTTCAGTCTCTAGGGTCCCGGTTTCGAATCTCGCTAGGTTCAGTCACGCTGATGAGTCGTAAGACGATGAAACATCTGTCCGTGGATAATTAGATTTTAACCCAGGGGTAATATATTTTGGAGAGTAAGCGTAAAAAGTTTAGAGAGTTTGACTTCGCGATCTGCTGACAGAGTCAATAGAAGATCGGTCTATTTAGTACCCGTGGGATATTTAAAGTATTTAAAGAATCAGTTGCAGATTAGAAATTAAAATATACTTATTTTACGGTATATCAACTCGTTTCCGTTTATCTTTTGCTGCATCCAGTCATTTTGGTAAAAGATGTTATCCCCCAAGTTCTTAATATCTTCAAATGTGTATTCATATTGTTTGCTTCAACTGGTTATTCATGCCGTAAATTTATGCATTTACTACCGGATTTAGTTTCATATCTTACCCATGACCGATTCTCATTGGCCCATAAATTGCATCCTGACAGGTACAATCAGTCAGTGTCAAAGTGGACCCGGGTGTAATAGGTACTAAGGGAGGTAACTCCACACTCTACAAAGCTTTCAAATTGGAGCCTTACTACCGGATTAAGTTAAAATCGATGTAACCTCGGACCTTTTTCATGTGCATCTTGTCTAACTCGGGAATCTTTCTGTCGAACTCCTCAATCCGTAAGGAATGTCGAGCGTAAGCCTTTCATTTATTAATATTATTCAACGGGTGTAACTTGCTCTCCTTCCGTCAGCCATGATCGGGTAAAAGTCTTAAGTAATTCGTAATTGTATTCTTGGTATCGCCCGTACTGAAGATTGAACCTTGAACCCCCAGAAGACTGTCACTTAGAACTAATTATGACTTAGCGCTTCTATCAGGTCATTCCGTACAGATTCGCCAGAAATATTCCAGAGTCTGACAAGATGCACCTGAAGGAGGTCGAAAGTTATGACGACCGAAACGTGAAGATAATATTGAAGATGAGAACAGGAAGCAGTTCGAATAACACAAGTAATACACACTGGCAGATACTACCATTTCAGATCAAAGTCGTTCCGTTTGTAAGTTATTTAATAGCCGAAACATTTTGGTAAAAGTTGTTATCCTTCAACTTCTTAATATCTTCAAATAGATATTCATATTGTTCGCTTTAACTGGTTAGAGAAATGAACGCAATATAGTTAAGACACGAGACTGGTTTACTGCAGGTTACAACATTGTCGTCTTCAAATCCAATGTCAACAGACGAGCCGCCCCCTCAAGTATTCGACCATCGGCCATTCCATCAATCATTCTCAACACTCTCAGATCTCCATCGTTCAACTGGCTAGAATTTTATCTCATTAACACGTATCCTTGTGTGGCTTTTGGCCTTGAAAAGTGGCGACACATTTAGTAAAAAAAAAAGTAAATAAAAACAAAATACATAGTTTAAAATTAAAGCATCGTTGCCTCCATTTTTCTGCGTGTGATTTAGCATCGTTTCAGCTCCCGACAGAGAGGGGGACTATCCACCACTAGACATCTGGGAAATGACCAACAACCGTGGTCCTCGTTGAGGGAATATGCAACAACAGAAAAAGAAGAGGCGTTCTGTTCCACCCTCTCTTTGGATTCGAATGGTTTGACAACCCCCGAAGACACTATTTAATGAGTAACGGCTCGTTTATTTTTATTTTTTATGAACTACTGCTCTCGCTGACGGAACAAGTGGACTTAAAACAACTCTCGTCCATTGCACTACTAATAGATAGTTTTTTTGTTTGTTTTAAGAATGTGTGTATGTAGGAGTGAAATAGCTGTTGAACTTAGCGAACCCTACTCCTTCGCCACACACAGTTCATAGATCAATCAGTAATTATCATGCAGGCTAAGTACCACTTTATCGGTGGGACTAGCTAAGAAAAAATATATACACATATAGAGCGATTGTGTGTGGGTATGTTTATAAATGTGTGTGTAAGCATATACATTCGTGCGTAGTCATATACATTATATTTTTATTTACGAGTATACATATTTATTTCCTCGCCACAATGAAAATATTAGTAAATAAAAGGTAATAATTAATTTCAATATATCTTTTATATATATATATATATATATATATATATATATATATATATATATATATAAGTCAATGTATGTATGTGTAATGTTTGTGTGTTCCATATAGAAATAAAAAGTCTTCATAAAATCTAAAAGTGTATTTTTATGTAAGATTTATCGAGGAAAACGATAGAAGTATTCCCAAATCTCTACGTGCACCCCTAAGAGGGCTAGGAAGTCATAATTCCGTTTAAAACTTCAAATGTATCCTATTTGTTTGGCATTTAAAACATGTATACAATTTTCTAGAAGACGATGAAATGGTCTCGAATCTGCAAGTGCCCTCCTAACTTAAGGGAGCTATGAGGGTCGAACCTCCTTTAAAACTTCAAATATATTATTTTGATGAAATTTATAACATATATATATATAATTCTACGGGAAATTCAATGGAGGTGATCCTGAATCTTTACATTACCGAAAATCTACATCACCTCTAAGTGTCTCATTATGACAGAACCCCTTTAAAACTTCAAATACGTATATCCGATTTTATTGAAATTTAAACCTGATGCATAAGATACTTCAGAGTTTTCCAACATTTCAGCTTCGCCGACTACATTAGGGGGCGAGACGGGGAGGGGGCAGTAAAACAAAGAAAGTAATATGGTGTTATTATTAGCATAGTGAAAAGTAGTAGTGATCCCCATCCAATCCCGAGCACCGTCAGGTCTTCCTGCTAGCACATATATAAAGAGATGTATCGTTCCAGTAGAATAAATATTGAAAATTAGAAGCCTTTTCAATGCAACGTTGTATTTTTGACGCTAAGCTTAAGTTTTTCAGAATTAAAATATCATCTTCAGAGATGATCAAAATCGTGTCATATTTTTATTTATTTCATCTTCCGTTTTTTTGTTGTTGTTGTCAGCGTGTTGTTTCGGCGGTAAGTAAATTTAAATCCCGGGTGTGTGAACGAGGAAGCATTCAGTATGTTGGTATCTATAAAGAGATATGTCGTTCAGATAGAAACATTGGTGGGTTAGAAATATTAAAATAATTATAAAACAAATTTCAGATTAAAGTAAAAAAAAATTTGTTTAAAAAGAGATCTTGCATTGAAAAGGCTTATATATACAAATGTTTACTCTCCGTAAAAATGAGTGAAATATTATCCTTCGCCAGTGTTCGCATTCATCCACTCACAATATAATGACCACTTTCTCTGTGCTTGTGTGCGTCTGTCTGTCACAAATTTTTTAAACGAATATCTTAACTTCATTTAGAAATGGAAAATATTGCATTAATACTAAATAATAAATTCCCAACAAATAATGTGGATGCCATGACCGGAAATCGAAAACGAAACCTTGAGATCTTCAGTCTGACGTTCTACTAACTGGGCTATTTGAACTTTTTTTATAAATAGATATTCAAACACTTCCTTAACAAAATAATTATAGATTTGGCAGTCACGTTATAGAGTTATGATTTACGTCATATTTCAAAACATGAATTCAAACATAAGCGATAATAAAATAAATAAATGGGTAAATAATATCAATAACGTTGGAAATTATTTAAATATTTTAATAGTTCAAAACAAATTATTTTGCTTTAAATATGTACTGTCTGTAGTTTTTTTTCACAATTATACAATTCTAGACAAGTAAATAGGATCACCCTCTTGCAGACATCGAGTGAAAAGAGTGTGACGCGGTAGCTTTGCAAAACTATGCGACCGGAGGGAGCATATATTTGCTAGTCTATTATATAGAATGCAGTTGTGTGTGTGGCTCCAGCTTAAAGTTTTAAAAAAACAAAAAAAAACTACTACACAAACACTCACAAAGTTGATATATTCTTGATCGGCGTTGCCCAAGGTGAATAATATCTAAAACAAATGTGAATATTTCGTTCTTTATGGTCAACTGGACCAATCTCGCCAGGGATGGGGAGTCGGTTGTTTAGCAATTTCAAATGTTATATATTTATCTATTATATCAAGGAGAGGTGTATGACTTATATTATTATCATTTTATATACATTAAAACAAGAGAGAGGAATGGGCTGGGTGGAGGTTAACAAAAGGGTTGGAAAGAGGGATGTTGGGGAAGGGGAAAGAGAAAAAGGTAGAAAGACGGATTGAGAGAGGTAGAGAGTTAGAAGTTTTAATATGAATATGTTATACTGACTTTTTAACATCTATTTTTTATGGTCTGGGCAACGCCAGATAGACCTGCTCTCATATATATATATATATATATATATATATATATATATATGAGAGAGAGAAAGTTGAGACAAATAAATTTATAACATTCTTTATTTCAGTTCCAAGAATTAAAGATCAATGATTAGGCGCTACGGTCGTTTCTAAGACGATAAGATTTTTTTTTATTTTTGGATTTTTTACTTTATTCCAATATGTAACTTCTTCAGCGCTATTTTACAAACGATCACACACACACACACACACATATATATATATATATATATATATATATATATATATATAATACACATTGTACTTTATTATAGAGTGGAGGCTATATACATGTGTGTGTGCATACCCATATGATATACCTGCTTATATGCTGATAGCGATAGAACGCATAATAATCTGTTACTAGGTCTAAAGGATCGAGCCTATTAGTAGTTTAATTCCTGCTTGCAAACACCTAAAAGTGAGAAGTATAAGAGCGCGCACACGTAAGTCGGTGAATGCGAGATGGGGAGTGGATGAGCAACTAAACTACACATGCCATCACATGGACTACAGGTTGCTCGCAGCTTTCTTCGTCTTCTATCTCTCCTCCTTCTTTTTGATTAGAGCCGCCATATTTTGAAAACCCAGACCTGGAACTCTTAGATACACCGGTTCAATCAATACTCGAAAATCCCCTAATCTATTTTTTTCTATTAGTTTTTCTTTCCATTTTCCATCTTAGTAGTTTTCCCATCCGTCCCTTACTCTTTCTATTTGTGCTCGCGTTGCCCTGGTGATTTCTTTGTCATCTCCCCCCCCCCCCCCCGCCTACCCCCCCCCACACACACACATACACATCTGTGCCCAATCTCGTTAATAATCTTTCTCTTCTACTTCCTGCAGAGTTGTTTTTGTTGTTTTTAGTTTAACAAAATAAATAAAAAGAACCTATTTTCCCTTTCCAACTAATTCCTTCCCGGATCCCTTTATTCTCTAACCCCGTATTAACTCCGACCCAAACCGGCTCGGAGCGGGTGACGAAATTATCTGTTGATCCTCGGTACTTGAGACATTGCGTGTCTAAACCTGACTCAGTGTACAACATGTCGGGATGCGAATAAGAAGTAAAGGCATACCTCCCTAAAATTAAAAATACTAAGGCGGCGGCCACACGTACATGTGATAACGCTAAAACGTACGTTGGTGTGTACGCACGTATCAGAAGAACGTTTAAGAATACGTACATACATGCATGCATTTATGTTTTAGAGCTTCTTGGAGTTTTAACATACGTAAAGCTAATGCCTGTGTAGTGTTTTTATTTTTAGTTTATCTGTGTAGATACGTTAGAAAAATGTGGGACATTTTTACCAACTATTTCGTTTTCAATACATGAAATAAGTAATGATTAAATAAATAAAAAATACGGAAACTGGCAAGCTGATTTCACACAAATTATGAAAGTGTTAATCTTAACTTATTTATAAAATCATAATCTAAAATAATAAAGGCGGAAGTATTTTTCATTTATCACACCTATATTACCATAAACAATGCTAACTATGATTTGAATTAATAATACGGCAGTCTTTTGAATTACTGTGTGTATATATATATAGCAGAGAGCAAAGACCCAAACACAGCTATTGTATACCTAATTTGCATAACTGAATCGACATTTTAAAAATATCCGTTGATCATTTTCACTCTCAGTCCAAGTTGAATCCTCATCGTGAGCACTCTAATGTTGCTATCTTATATTTGATGAATCGAAGCCTAATAATAAATAATACTAATACTACTACTACTACTAATAATAATAATAAACGAGTTTCTGTTTTCCCCCGTGTCTATACACGGAAATAATGTCAGCGAGAGCGTGTGGCACAACAGGTGCTCCCCGCAATTCCGTGCGTGTGCGAAGGTATTTCTATTTTTTAAAATTATATTTAAAGGGGAAAGCATCCCAATAGTGTCTATGTATGTGTTTGAATACAATTTTCGCCATATCTGTATGAGAACTTGTTAGTGTGTTTTCACACACCTGTTTACACGTAATCGTGTTTCCAAACGTCTGCCTCCGAGGTTTTCATCCGACAGTGTAGAGAGAGAGAGAATAGAGAGAGAGAGAGGATATAGAAAGAGAGAGGATATATATAGAGAGAGGATAGAGAGAGAGAGAGGATAGAGTGGGAGAGAGAGAGAAAGAGTAAAGAGTGGGAGAGAGAGAGAAAGAGTAAAGAGTGGGAGAGAGAGAGAAAGAGTAAAGAGTGGGAGAGAGAGAGAAAGAGTAAAGAGTGGGAGAGAGAGAGTAAAGAGTGGGAGAGAGAGAGTAAAGAGTGGGAGAGAGAGAGAGTAAAGAGTGGGAGAGAGAGAGAGTAAAGAGTGGGAGAGAGAGAGAGTAAAGAGTGGGAGAGAGAGAGAGTAAAGAGTGGGAGAGAGAGAGAGTAAAGAGTGGGAGAGAGAGAGAGAGTAAAGAGTGGGGGAGAGAGAGAGTAAAGAGTGGGGGAGAGAGAGAATAAAGAGTGGGAGAGAGAGAGAGTAAAGAGTGGGAGAGAGAGAGAGTAAAGAGTGGGAGAGAGAGAGAGTAAAGAGTGGGAGAGAGAGAGAGTAAAGAGTGGGAGAGAGAGAGAGTAAAGAGTGGGAGAGAGAGAGTAAAGAGTGGGAGAGAGAGAGAGTAAAGAGTGGGAGAGAGAGAGAGTAAAGAGTGGGAGAGAGAGAGTAAAGAGTGGGAGAGAGAGAGTAAAGAGTGGGAGAGAGAGAGAGTAAAGAGTGGGAGAGAGAGAGAGTATAGAGTGGGAGAGAGAGAGAGTAAAGAGTGGGAGAGAGAGAGAGTAAAGAGTGGGAGAGAGAGAGTAAAGAGTGGGAGAGAGAGAGAGAGTAAAGAGTGGGAGAGAGAGAGAGTAAAGAGTGGGAGAGAGAGAGTAAAGAGTGGGAGAGGGAGTAAGTAAAGAGTGGGAGAGGGAGTAAGTAAAGAGTGGGAGAGGGAGTAAGTAAAGAGTGGGAGAGGGAGCAAGTAAAGAGTGGGAGAGGGAGCAAGTAAAGAGTGGGAGAGGGAGAGAGTAAAGAGTGGGAGAGGGAGAGAGTAAAGAGTGAGAGAGAGGGAGTACAGAGTGAGAGAGGGAGGGAGTAAAGAGTGAGAGAGAGGGAGTAAAGAGTGAGAGAGAGGGAGTAAAGAGTGGGAGAGAGAGAGAGAGTAAAGAGTGGGAGAGAGAGAGAGAGTAAAGAGTGGGAGAGAGAGAGAGTAAAGAGTGGGAGAGAGAGAGAGTAAAGAGTGGGGGAGAGAGAGAGAGAGTAAAGAGTGGGGGAGAGAGAGAGTAAAGAGTGGGAGAGAGAGAGTAAAGAGTGGGGGAGAGAGAGAGTAAAGAGTGGGGGAGAGAGAGAGAGAGTAAAGAGTGGGAGAGAGAGAGAGTAAAGAGTGGGAGAGAGAGAGAGTAAAGAGTGGGAGAGAGAGAGTAAAGAGTGGGAGAGAGAGAGAGTAAAGAGTGGGAGAGAGAGAGAGTAAAGAGTGGGAGAGAGAGAGTAAAGAGTGGGAGAGAGAGAGAGAGTAAAGAGTGGGAGAGAGAGAGAGTAAAGAGTGGGAGAGAGAGAGTAAAGAGTGGGAGAGAGAGAGTAAAGAGTGGGAGAGAGAGAGTAAAGAGTGGGAGAGGGAGTAAGTAAAGAGTGGGAGAGGGAGTAAGTAAAGAGTGGGAGAGGGAGAAAGTAAAGAGTGGGAGAGGGAGAGAGTAAAGAGTGAGAGAGAGGGAGTAAAGAGTGAGAGAGAGGGAGTAAAGAGTGAGAGAGAGGGAGTAAAGAGTGAGAGAGAGGGAGTAAAGAGTGAGAGAGAGGGAGTAAAGAGTGAGAGAGAGAGGGAGTAAAGAGTGAGAGAGAGAGGGAGTACAGAGTGAGAGAGAGAGAGGGAGTACAGAGTGAGAGAGAGAGAGGGAGTACAGAGTGAGAGAGGAGGGAGTACAGAGTGAGAGAGGGAGGGAGTACAGAGTGAGAGAGGGAGGGAGTAAAGAGTGAGAGGGAGGGAGTAAAGAGTGAGAGAGGGAGGGAGTAAAGAGTGAGAGAGGGAGGGAGTAAAGGGAGGGAGTAAAGAGTGAGAGAGGGAGGGAGTAAAGAGTGAGAGAGGGAGGGAGTAAAGAGTGAGAGAGGGAGGGAGTAAAGAGTGAGAGAGGGAGGGAGTAAAGAGTGAGAGAGGGAGGGAGTAAAGAGTGAGAGAGAGGGAGGGAGTAAAGAGTGAGAGAGAGGGAGGGAGTAAAGAGTGAGAGAGAGGGAGGGAGTAAAGAGTGAGAGAGAGGGAGGGAGTAAAGAGTGAGAGAGGGAGGGAGTAAAGGGAGGGAGTAAAGAGTGAGAGAGGGAGGGAGTAAAGCGTCAGAGAGGGAGGGAGTAAAGAGTGAGAGAGGGAGGGAGTAAAGAGTGAGAGAGGGAGGGAGTAAAGAGTGAGAGAGGGAGGGAGTAAAGAGTGAGAGAGGGAGGGAGTAAAGAGTGAGAGAGGGAGGGAGTAAAGAGTGAGAGAGAGGGAGGGAGTAAAGAGTGAGAGAGAGGGATGGAGTAAAGAGTGAGAGAGAGGGAGGGAGTAAAGAGTGAGAGAGAGGGAGGGAGTAAAGAGTGAGAGAGAGGGAGGGAGTAAAGAGTGAGAGAGAGGGAGTAAAGAGTGAGAGAGAGGGAGTAAAGAGTGAGAGAGAGGGAGTAAAGAGTGTGAGAGAGAGAGAGAGAGAGCGATGACTGGTTGGAAAACGATCAACTATAAGGGCCCGCAGGTATCTACTATTTGAAGAAGTAAAAAAAGGTGGGAAAGAAATAGAAAATAAATTAGGAGAGACGGGAGCGTGAATGGGAGGAATGGCAAAAGGGGAGGAGATGAGTTGAAGTGGGGAAATTTAAGGCGGCGGTGGTGGTCCTGTGATGTAGGTTGCAAGGGGGGGGGGGCTGGATGGGTATTGAGGAAGTAATATCAGAGATGAAATCAAATGAAATAAAAATAAAAAGAGGAGAGCGTAGAGAATCAAAGATGATATATAAAATGAAATATAAAAAATATAAGAAAGAGAGAACGAATAAATATAGAGAATGAAAAAATATGGAAAATATAGGAATATGGAAAACTGAAGAATATAGAAAACTGAAGAATATAGAAAACTGAAGAATATAGAAAACTGAAGAATATGGAAAACTGAAGAATATAGAAAATTGAAGAATATAGAGAATTGAAGAATAGGTATGTTCAAAATTCTGTACAGATTATACAGTTCGGTGATGCGCATCTGAAGAAGGTCGGAGGTTACACGTTACATCGGTCGAAACGTTGTACGAATAACATTGAAGATCAGAACAGTAGTCCAAATGATACAAATTATCATTTCTCATCTAATATTTTCGAAACAAAGATATTGTTACAAAATATATAAAAGTTAAAAACGAAAACTATTTGGTTTGAATCTCAGCTTGAAACTAGCCACACTGAAACAGGTTTCTGTAGATGACTAATATATATTTCTTATCCCCTATAAATTAGGTTAAGTATATGTGTATGTTCATACATTTATATATATAAAATGATAAAATAACAAAATAATAAAGAAATGATGAAAAAAAACTTTTTACAAATGTTGATAGTCTTACTCCTTTACATATATACTTTTCTCTCGTTGGAACTGCACTAATACTGCACTACCCTCTTTTCTAATATATATATATATATATATATATATATATATATAGTATATATATTAATTGATAGTGAAAATATTCAAAGTCAAAACTTGATGAATATTCATTTTTAACAACAGAGCATATATAAATAAACAATAGGATGCTACATTCCAATGACTATTTCTTTATTCATTTTTCAAAATCCAATATATACACATGACCTTACTTTACGGTTTCGTACATAAACAAACAATCAGATTATATATATATATATATATATATATATATATATATATATAATGTGTGGGTGTGTGTGAGGTTATATTGAAAATAAATCCATAAAGTGCTCGATCGCAGAGGAGTGAGAGCTAATAGAATTTATCTGAAAACTATGTTACATATTTCAGAAACGTACCGCGGTTTCATCCAGATGGGCTGACTTTTTACATTTTAAAAATAAATCTATGCCCAGTGAAATCGTCATTTTTAAATGTAAAAAGTCAGCCCATCTGGATAAAACCGCAGTACGTTTCTGAAATATGTAACATAGTTTTCAAATAAATTATATTAGCTCTCCCTCCTCTGCGATCGAGCACTTTATTGATTTATTTTCCATATAACCTGACATATATATATATATATATATATATATATATATATATATATATATATATATATGAGAAAATTCGGGATATATATATATTTATGTAACTTTTCAGAAGTCCAAGAATCGTATCCGGAAACATCCATTTACCTTCGATGTGAGTGGATTTATTTTCTGCCTTTTTGCATCTGGATGTTTCCGGACTCGATTCTTAGACTTCTGAAGAGTTTAATGTATTAGAAATCTAGGATATATATATGTATATAATTTCTATTACAGAAAAATCTCCTAAACTAATAAACGGATTATTATGAATTTTGGAATATATATTCTAGGCTAAATGGTTAGTAACATGGGCACATTAATTTATTAATAAATTTTAACATTTAGAGGATACATATATGTAAAGTTGGGAACGTTTGTATGTTTAGATATATATTTCGTTGTACAGGATAAACTCCTAAACTAATGAACCGATCATTATGAATTTTGGAATATATATTCTCCGAAATACGTGGGCACATTTATTTTTGCAAACTTTACCATTTAGGGAGTGTGCCAACCCAAACTCGCACCCTCCCTAAAAAAACTTTTTAAATAAGTTGGATACACAATTTCATAGAGAGAAGAATTGCTTGAAATCAAATTTTCAGTTATATTAAGTAATACATTTTGCAAAGGACCGGTGTAAACGCGTTAGCATCAATAATATCTATGTGCTTGGTAAAATCCTAAACTATTGGACTTATTATGAATTATAGAATGTGTATTCTAGGCAACAGGATGAGTAACGTTGGCACATTATTTCTTTCTTTTGTAAACTTTATTATTTAGTGGGGTGCCACCGAAACCGTACCATACCCCCCCCTCCCCCAAGAAAAAAACATTAAAATTTAAGACTAATACGATATTTATTGCTTATATTCTACTAGTGTGTGCGTATATATATATATATATATATATATATATATATGATGTTCAAACTAGTCACTATGAGAATGTTCCAGATGTGCGTGTGTTGACTTAATATTTTGTGCTTGAGAAAGCATAAATACTAATACACACCAACAAGTGTGCATGGATGCACTTAAACACATTTCCCTGGCCATTTCACACTCGCCACTTTCAATCAACCTAATGACAGCAGAAATTATCTCTGAGGCAGAAATAGTTTTACCAAATTCCACTTTTGCATATTTGCGTTCAAGTTTTTCTATCCTTTTATTAAACTTGCATCTGAGGTTTGTTTCAATAGAGCTAGTAATTTACCTCCTTCTTCCACCGCAGGAAGATGTGACAACAGGACGAGAGGTGGGGATTGAAATGCCAGCGCACCAGAGGAAGTTGACTCTGGCCAACAAAAATGCCATAGCAACCTTGTCAGCGTTTCCCGGTAGGGGAACCTCAAACGATTAGCAGTAAAGTAACCTCTTATCAAAGTGCAGGAAGGTAAACGGACTTTAAACACAAATATGATAACGATAAAATATTTAAAAATAAACAATAAATCTTTATATTCCTCGCATATGGGTTGAGCTCTCTAGTAGGAGAAATAACGGTTTCTACTTAGCATAAAGTGTTATACTTCTATATAGAATAGAGTACTCTGGGTAACCAGTAGTATTGAAGTTAAATCTGATAGCTTATCAGATGTGGCAAACCGAAAGATATGCGTCACATAAGATAACTTCAACAAAGTATAAATAATCACATTGTATTGCTTAAATCTTGTTTGGTTATTTCATTTGTTTGTTTGTTTGGTTGGTTATTGATCTACAATTAAAAAAGAAAGAAAGGAAATGCTTGATAAGTTTCCAAGATGGCTGTGATCAACAATGTGCAGATACCAAAGTTAAATATGCCAAAAGGTTAGCAGTTCAGTAGTTGAATAGACAGTGCACAAAGGGAGGTCACCCATAAAAAAATTATTACCACGAGAGGAAATAAAATTTGTTTGGTAAATAAAGCGAATCAATGTGTGTGTGTGTCTGTCTGACTGTGTGTATATATATATATATATATATATATATATATGTATGTGTGTGTGTGTGTGTGTGTGTGTGTGTGTGTGGGTGTGTGTGTTTGTGTATAATTATATGTATATACTACAATACCCGACCCAGGGCAGGTAAAATGAATTTCCCAAACGAAACAGTTTTGAACCACATTTGTCCCCTTATGAACATTAACATCAAGATATAATTATATTAAACCTTATGGCTGGAATTCTTATTCTAATTTTGATCAGAATCCTTTACATGATTTTGATTCAAAAAAATGTCTAAAATTTAAGGCTCAAGTATAAAGGGCCTCAAGAAGAACTTGAAATTCAGGGAGTCTAGCTTAATTAGCATCTAATTATTATGGATCAAATTCAACTGTCCCCAAGATCTTGTATAACTACTTGCAGTGATTAATTCATCCGGAAGTCCAGGAACATACATTGTCATACTGTTTTCCGTAGTTAACCCCTTTCCGCACACTTCCACCATGCATTCTAGACATACTAGATCATGAATTGTTCTTTCCAGATTAATTACAGATCTTCGATTAGAAATCCGGTCATTTATGAGTTTCAAAAAGTTTGCATCTTTCAAATTTTGTAGCACTACGTACCATTTAGTATTCCCATCCATAACACTACTGGTTGGTGAAAATAAATCAAAAGACCCTCATATAAACAAGTTCCGTTTATATATTAAACACTAGCAGGGATACCTGGCGTCGCCCGGGGGGGGGGGAGTACTAAGTAATTGATTTTCACCAATAAAAATTGATCTACTTTTGTTACACGCTAAGTAAATCTTACTGTAAATACTGAAAAATAATCATGGTAAAACTTACCAACAAAAAATAAACAACAAAAAAAACAAATACACAAGTTAAATCTTATTTTCTTGAAGAACAAATACGCGAGTCAAGTTTTACAAAAAAAAAATTCACTCACTCTCTCTCTTTGTTTCTTTTTTTCTCTCTCTTTTGAATCTGTAAATAAAGCATCTGTGTGCCTGCTTATTAATTCCTATTTTAGTCACAAAAATATCAAAAATAAGGGAATATTTCTTTGTGTCTATTAAAAGTGAAAGGAATTCTATCCTTTATTTTTTATTATCAGTTAATAAGATAAGGCCTCTTTATCTTTGTTCATGAAAATTAAATTTGCACCTGTGATTATTGAAACAAGCCATGTACCTTAACTTTTTATTATATAGGTTAATATCCCTTTCTTTATTATTATCAGCTATTATTAAGATTATGCCTTCTTTTCTTTGTTTATAAAAATAAATCTGCAAACGTAATTATAAAGGCAAGCCGGACACACGTACATTAATTTTTATTATATAGATTAGGGGCGGGCAACCTATTGAGAGTGAGGGCCAGATGAGACTTTTGGAAGGAGATCGCGGGCCGGAGTGAAAAACGAAATCTCAGAATTACTATATTTTGTTTGCATGAATGAATTGTACAAATATTGCATTGAACACTCTACAAATCTGATATTTTTTTCTTAGGAGACTTCTGTATGTTATGTTATAAAAGGCGCCGACGAAGAGCCCTTTTGGAATCATAAAAAATGACGGGGGAAGTAGCAAGTTGATCCAGCATCCGTTTTGACACACCTCACATAAGTTCTATGTTTCATGCCCCTTCCTCGTCTCTTGTTTCCTCTTTGCCTCTCTCTTTCTCTTTTTCTTTTTTTATATCAGGCCAAAGATTTGAAATTAATAGTTAAAAAAAAATGAAATATACATACATCATCGCTCGCTGATATTCATACATTTTTATCCCACTGTAAATCTTAATTGAAACCTACTTTTACGTCTATGTCACAAAATGATATGAGTTTTACTGGGAGGTCCGCGGGCTGGATTGCAATAATAAAGCATAGCAGGGTGGTGGGCCGCACACTAAGCCTTCGCGGGCAACCTCCGGTCCGCCGGGCCGGAGGTTGCCCGCCCCTGATATAGATTAATATTTTTTTCTTTATTATTATCACTTATTAAGATTAAGTCTCCTTTTCTTTGCTCATAAAAATAAATTTATATAGGTGATTACTGAAGCAAGCCGGATACACTTAACTTTTATTATATAGATTAATATCCTAAACCTGGTAAGCCTCAACTGTAAAGATAAACCCCTATATTTAATTCAAAGAGACAGTGTAGTTATTGACCTCTCACAGATTGAAATAACAAAATGATAATTCTTCATTGTTGTCTGACATAACACAATTTTATTGGAACCATTTACTGCTATTTTGATCGCAGCTTTCGAAATGTGCACAATTTTTGGCATGCAGTAATAATCAGAGTAACATGCAACCCAGCAGCTGACCCAGAAAATCCGAACAAATAATACAGTCAAGCAAGCAAATCACTATCTATTAATTGTGTAATTCTGACAGGCACATCCCCTCCGGGTGCCATCGTCTGACCACCATTGTGTACAGAGAACACACACCTATTTATTTAATCATTATATTTGAAAACCTGCCCGGCAAAGGATTCACAAGTGACTTTGACTGTTCATAATTACGACTCAATTCCGAAAATTTTATTGCTGTTAGTTTGAGGGCCATAAATTTTGATGATGCTCCATCTCCTACAATATTTATCGATTTGATCCATACGAGGTTTCTGCTCACCACGTGACTCACCTCCCCCCACCACCACATCTCAAAAATTTGATGCATTCTTACGCGATACCTGTACCCCCCTCCGACATATGCCTGGTAATCCCCACCGGCAAGTACAAGAGAATGAAGCCAGTAACTGGCCCTGAGTCAAGCTTAAGATTATTACCTTGGCTAGAAACGTTATTACACTGATCAGCGGGTGGGAGTAATAGGATTGAGGGTGGGGGGAGTTGGATGCTCTTAGAGGTCAGGGTTCTCTCCTGTTCTTGACCATACAACCGGGAACAGTGGCTTGTCTGTGTCCAGTTGGATAATAGCCAGGGTGGCATTAAGCCAACAGTAACTGGGTAGGTAGCAGGGTGGCTTTAACACCGAGGAATACCCTTTTGCCCTCTCGGGGGGGGGGGGGTCTCTTCTCCAAGACTTCCATTACTGTAACTACTCAGCTCAAATCTTAGGCTCGCTATATACGATGGCTGCCAAAAGTGACCCAAAATAATGGTACCTCAAAGATAGCCAACTTCTCTCCAATATTACGTCACATTATCAGAATATTATTTAATAAACCAATGTTTTTTAATTGAAAACGGATTTTAAAATTATAATTTCTTGCATAATTATTTACTTTGTAAAATATTATCACAGTAGGCTAGAAAAATACCCGCCCCAGGACGGGTAAAATTAATTTCCTAGATAGAACAGTTTTGCACCACTTTTATGTCTCCTTACGAATATTAAAATCGAAATATAATGATACTAAACATTATTGCTAGAATAATTATTCTAATTTTGTTTAAAATCCATTAGATGATTTTGATTCTAGAAAATGTCTAAAATTTAAAGCTTAAGCTTAAGGGGTCTTAAGAAAATGAAATTCAGGGTATTTTGCTTAATTGGTGTATAAATCCGACATATTTGAATTTTCAAATTGAAGATTGTGCCCATATTAGGCTACCCCCAAAACCTTTAAAATTCTTCAACGAAACTGAAATTTTAGGAATATTAATTAATGTATGTCTATTACGTTTGTTAAAATTTCACAAAAATTGGAGGCATCTGAATTTTCACAAAGGAAACTAACCCCGTTTTTACCGCATTTCCATGAAACTAAATTAAACTAAATATAGCCCACATTTTGACCCCTTACACCTAGCAACTGTGTTTTAAAATTCAAAATAATCAGTTAATTAGTTTAGAAGTTAATCCTGTAGAAACAAACAAATATCAACATACCGGACTTTATAATAATGGAGAGATAGTGTATTATCAAGAGATACATCAGTTAATGTATCATATTTGTAGTAACAAACAAATAGACGGTAACCAAATCGATTATTTAACTCTTAACATTACTTGAAAATGCATTAATGTTTAACTTGAATGTTGTTTGATGGTAAACTTATATTTTGTCTCGAACATTTTTCTACTTTCTAAGTAGTCTGATGACATAGTAGAAATATCTACCTAATAATACGTTAAGGCATTTCATGTTCGTACGTACGTTATCATCTTTCACACACATTTAAGACAAATGAGAAAATGAAATCGGCTGATCAATAAAGATGTTGATTGGTGATTAATCTGATGTCGCCCGTTCAGGTAAAACAGAACAATTTTACATAAATATATTTTTTAAATGTGACATTCGTTTATTAACTCTTAAATGCTTTATTCTTTATATTGGTTTGAAAAAACGTGGAAAACGTTTCATAGGGGTAATATAAAGTAGTATAAATTAGTTTTAGAAAAAAAATTATTGAACAAAAAAAAATGATGTTGCAAATGTGTAACAAATGGCCAAAATTGTTACATGTATAACAAACACTACAGATTATGCATCTAAATAATCATAATACACTAGAGAATCATTGCAGTTTGACACATTTTTGTTGGATATTATATTAAATAGGTATTTGGTTGGAATGTGTAATATTTGAAAGAGAAAGCAGTTAAGAATTAATTTGAAAAATGCTCAGCTTACAATTATTTTTATTAGACTGAGTATATTTATTCCTTTGAAAAGAATTAAATTGCTACAATTTTATGTAAAGAAATATATTAGAGATATATTCGTTTCATTTAAAGAATATTTAACTAATATTGGCAATTATGTTTATGGAAGAAGAACTAATTATTTTTCTTGATAGTATTGACCCTGACAGACATTATTTCAAAAGGAATATTATTATTATTATGATTATTAACAAAGCACCGTTGAATGTCCATGGGCCCTGCTAGTATATGTATATTAATGTATGCATATTTGCTATATATTAACACATGCATATTTGCTTGAAGCTCTGGATGCATCCAGATATACATTTTGCAGTAAACAAATAAGAGTTTAACACCTAATGAGCAAGTGCAAACAAATACAAACACATACAAAACATTTTTTTTAAAAAACGCTAAATATTAGTTCACCGTTTCAAAAAATAACACCTAACCAGATTATGAGATGCTTAAAAGAAACAATTCTTTAGACTCCTCGAAAAAAAATATCTTGGGTATGACATGAAAGAATGTGAATTACCTTATTAGCAAGCAAACAACATGAATAACCCAGATAATATCTTGAACATCCGAACAGAAACTAAAATTGTCTACAAAAATCTAACAAAATCGCTGACACATTGTGAATAATATTAAAAAAAAAATTCCACACTTCAAAAACACCTTCACAAAAAACAGTATCGTAAATTTAACTATCTTCTCAAACTGACCCAACAGTGGATGATGAACCGTAAAACAAAATCAAAATTAATCATTTATATTGATTCAATGTGAAATATTCTGAGCAGTTATTAGAAATAACATTTTTTTGTTATTTCAAACTTGAAAAATATCATTTCACAATTTAATCATGTATTAAATCGTTTTAGCACAGATATACACCAGTACAAGATGAGGTAACCCATAAATTATCAGTTAACATATTTATTTTTTTACTTTCATCTAGTATATAAATAGTAAAATATTAGAATACATCCTCCGTCAAAAATGACGATAAAATACAGCTTCGCCAGTGTTCACACTCACTATTTATCTAGGTATATTACAAAAATGTGCATATAAAATCATAGAATTACGTCAGTAGGTTAATTTTTTGGATATAATTTATAATTATATCTGATGACCTAAGAAACAAAAAAACCGTTGACGTTTTATTATATAATGAATTATTTCTTTCTGAATTCATTTTTGGCAGCAGGTAAGTCTGGGGTCATTGGCTGAGTTGCTATTTGCTTTTTCACTTCCTCTCACCACTTGAAAATAGATTCATCCAGAGGCTAGAAAAAGGCATGTGTTTTACTCGTTAACTTGCATGTGACGAGATGGAAGTACATATATTAATTGATATATAAATAAGTACACATTAGTCTTTATTACAGTGTGCAAGATACATTAATAACACAGAATACATGCTAAAATATACTTGAGTTCTGGGTTTGAACAAAAAATGTTTTAATTGTTCTAATTAGCTGTAATTTACAATTAACTGAACAAGTCACCCATATCTCTAAGCTATCTATGTATTTCTCTCACCCCTTCACTCTGTGTTGGTTCATCCACTCTCTAATATTTCTTATTGTCTTTATGAGCATTTAGAGAAATTGATTATTTTGTCAGCGTTGTCATCTAATTTACATACACGTGGCTGAACACACCAGACACATGTGAAAATTAGATGCAAAATAAGTCTATTTCTATACAATCATCATCAACAACATATTTTGTTTAACGTCCGTTTTACATGCTGACATGTGTTTGACGGCTTTTAGGAACTGACTTCGAAAGTTATCCCTGGTCAGGTTTCTTTGGAAGTCAGTTCCTTAATTGAGGCGAGACTTTTATAGGTCAAATGTTCTTCCTGACACCAACCCAGTGTGGCGATGGAGACCAGTGTTTTTTATCGAGACACCATTTCTAGGTGATCGCCCACCAAGGCTAAAGAGCACTTCACATGTCAATAATAATAATAATGTCTCCATATTTTTTTATATTGATGTTGTCTTTAGCACATATTGTATCAAAATGCCATATGCAAGCACAACATCAATAGAAAAAAATGGAGACATGACAAAGTTGCTCGGGTACTACATTGGAATTTATGCAAAATCGATGAATTAGACCACATAGAGAAGTGGTATGCGCATAAGCCAGAAGTGGTAGAGGAGAATGACAATATCAAACTTCTTTGGACATGTGCATACAAACTGATAAGGTTCTTGAACATTCCAAACCTGACTTAATCTTTCTAAACAAAAACAATAGAACATACTTAATCATTGACACAGCCTGCCCCTTCGATACCAGAGTACAGGAGAAGAAAAAAAAACAGAAAAAAAAATCAAGATCTAGAATGGGAATTAGATAGACTAAGGAAATGTAAAGAAGTAAAGGTGATTCCCCGTTGTAATTGGAATGCTTGGAACCATAACGAAAAGCCACCATAAATAGTTTAAAAAGATTGACTAGACAATTTATTTTCCAGTTCCGCAAAAGACTTACCTGTTAAGAAAGTGTTAAGGTACAGCTTGAATGTCTAAAGTCAAGCAAATTGATCTGATGTTCAAAAAAAGAAAAATCTAACTAAAAACA
>OY744521.1:147677203-147689703 GCA_963556195.1 Sepiola atlantica | reverse complement strand
AGTCTGTATGTCTAGCAATAAAAATGCCATTTCAAACTGAAGCATGGCAGACAGGTGAAAATAGAGTCTTGTTTTTAGATGTGTGGATGAATCTTAAAAACATACACGGTGACCCCCCCCCCTCCACCCCAAAATGCCACCCATTGAATCGTAAATAAAATTCACAATCCTTTCTGCAATCCAACTATCTTTAGTAGAAATAAACTTCAGTCTATGCCTGACTTGTCCATCAAGTTTCAGTCATAAATGTCCAACAGTCTTTGTGTTATTTCTGTTCAATGATAAGCACACCTGGATACGATATGCAAAAGTGTAAATAAGTCTGACACACTCCTCTCTTGCCCTGATTTGGGCTGTGATGGGCCTCTTCAGTTCAGGAATTGTCTGGGGATTGTGTTGATAGATATTATCTTTGAGATAACCTCAAAGATAATAATCTGTAGGGTTATGGTCCGCTGAGTGTGACACCCATTCTGGATCACACCTCCTACTGATGAGATGATCACCAAAGTGTCTTTGAATATCATTGAATGGCGATAAAACAAAAGCTGTTGAACATTCATTATTGAAACTTGGTGGGCAAGTCAGGTGTAGACACAAAGTTTATTTTTACTAAATATGGTTGAATTTCAGAACAGATTATGAATTTTATTAACGATTTCATTTGGGGGGGGGGGGGCTTTTTGTACCATACAAATCAGGATATTGATGTACTAAGAGAATGAAATCAGCTGTACAGGATGGAGCATACAGTTGACAAATTTCTCGGGATTGAATCGAATAGAAGGCATTTTTAAATATGTTGTTTGACATCTTAGGTAAAGTCCAGAATAATTAACAGTAGAAAACTCGTAAACAAAAAATAATAAAATTAATTAATAGCAAACGCAGTAGAATTACATTTTATACTGAGCTGTATACTTTTAATGTGTGAAATTTGCTTGTAAGATTTTATTTCACAATTTGATTCTGATGTTCGTATGTCTTATTGACACACGAAAAACGACATGGTGGGCAAGATTTTTTGTCGTTTTTTAGAGGGGGGCTTTCTACTCGGACTTAGGGTTAGTTGTAGGGTAAGTATTTTTTTTTTTTACTATCTTTTTAGCATGAAATTAACCGAAGATCACCCCAGAAATCTTTACAGTCATTTATTTTCTCCATCTGTCGAATTCTTCAATAAAATATTTTACAGTTTCCACATGTTAAAAGTATATGGGTCGGTAGAGAATTTAATTCTACTGCGTTTGCTATAAACTATTTGTTGTTTTTATGTTTTGTTTATTAATTTTCAACTGTTAAAAATTCTGAAGTTTTACCCTCACGTTAACTTATTGATGACATCATTAAGGCAGCTTGTTATTTAAAACATTATTTATTTGTTTTAAGACATGTCACTTATTTTGAATGTTGATCACCATGAGCTATTATCTACTGTCAACATGTATTATCTTTATATTCAGCTTGTTGAATATTTCTGCGCCTATACAAGGATTTGATCAGCACAATATATGAGAATGTCAACCAACTACAGTTCCTTCTTTCATCATTGGTATTATCATCGCTGGCAGTTTATAAAACCTGATCTAAATGCTTAGCTTTGTTTCCTTGTAATGTTTTGTGGCCAGTTGTTATGATAGTCAACAAATACCTGCTTTCATCAAGGCCCACCAAGTGTTCATTGTGTTCATCCTTTATCACATCATTTTTGTCTTTGTGGTTGAGATTATCATTATTTACAGAGAAAGCAAGGATAATTTTAAAAGATGAAGGCTCATTTAAGTAGGTGGGAAGAAGCTAATAACTTGAATAATATTTTGTTAAATGAGACATTTATTATTAAGGCCATTTTTGATAGAATATTTGTCACAGTTTCATTGTTTTTCTCTTTCTCGTTCTTTCCCTTTTTAATCTTTTCTTATACATTTTAACAAAGAAAGGAAGGGAGATAATTAACAAAAACGAAACTGCAATTATCTCCCTTACTTTCTTTTCTTTTTCTATCTTTATTCCTTCGTTTTGGTAATTTTATCTTTTCATTCATTATCCATTCTATTTCTTCTTCGTCACTTTATAAAATTATTGTTTTTCTCCTTTTACTCTTTCCTCTTTTTCAGACCCTTTTTTTATTCCTCATTCTTTATTTTATTTTATTTTATTATTTTTCATAATCTCTATTCTATTCTTCAATTTATTTAGATGCATGGACGTATCTCCATAAAAGATTGTCCGTTAGACCGTCCGTCCCTTGGTCCCTGATAGTTCGGTTTGAAATAGCATTTTCATTGCTAAACGGACAGATTTAATGGACGCCCCTTATGGGAGATGTATGGAAGTATCTCTATTAGAGTCATGCTTAAGTTTGAAATAACATTTTTAGATACATCCATGCATCTCTATTTTAGCCCATCCATCTATCAGTCTCTCACACTTCAGTTTTAGATAGAATTCTTAGATGCGTCCATGCATATCTATAAACTCTCATTGGTCTGTCACGCTTTGTAGATGCATCCATATAGCTCTAGTTAGCCCGGCCATCCATTGATCTGATACGCTTAAGTTTGAAATAGCATTTTTAGATACATCTACAAATCTGTACCAGAAGCTCGATTCATCTGTCTGTCACACTTCAGGTTGAAATAAGCCGAGAAGTGGGGACAAACTTTAGTGCAGATAAAGACTCATTATTAACAAATTGTTTTAGAATGAGATACTTTTTAGATATGTCCACATTATTAGTAGCTTTGTTGCCCAATCTGCCCAATTCAGTTTGAAATAGTATCTACATAAACGCATCTTATTCGATGAGAGGCATGCTTCAATTTGAAATAGAAGTCTTAGATATAGCCATACATACATTATCAAAACCTTTCGTTGGTCTGTCACTCTTAAGTTTAAAATAACATTTTTAGATACATCCATGTAGCTCTATTTTAGCCCATCCATTCATCGGTCTGTTTGGTTTGGGGCATATCAATCATCTGTGAATTATTTAATGCCAAAAACAAGTTGTCAAATATAATTATAGAGGTAGTATAATTATCTATATTCCTAGAATACATTACTCTTTGAAGATATTACTCTTTGTGAATAACCACACCCTAGCTGGAAAAGACTGACAATACTACAAGCAACATATCGATACTACTAATTTTGTGTTATTTTAAATATAGTTGCCAAATATAATTCCATAAGTAAAGTAATTATTTATATTCCTAGAATACACTGCCCTTAGATAACCGAAATACACTGCCCTCGGAATACACCGATCTTCAAATACATTGATCTCAGAAAGAAAATTTCACAGTGAAAGCGGAAACATTACTCTTAGAATATTACTTTACCGAGAAGGGATAGCATTACTCTCACAAAACACCACTTCCAGAAAAACATTATTTCTTTTGAAATATTACTCTTTAGCGTTCATAATCTTTGTTCTCAATGTGATTAACCCTCAGTCACCGCCCTATAATATCTATTTGGGGAGAAAAATAAAATAAAAAGGAGAAGTAAGGTTTTTATATTTTTAAGAATCAGATTGAATAATACAGTTGGGGATGAATTTACATGACATGTCTAGCCAAATCTGATAGGGCCTCTCCGACCTCCCGTCTAGACAAAGTAAGAACTCGAAGTGACCAAGCTATGGACCACTCAGCCACTAGGATCCCATCCTACAACATCACGGGTCGCCACCCATGGCCAACAGATAGCCCCGTTTTCGGGGGAGGGGGTCTTACCCCTTCTGCATAGGCTTGCAGTCAGCGAATTCTAAGCCCAGCCGACGGTCTGTGACGTTTAAGGTTGGAATAGAATTCTTAGATGCTTCTATACATCTCTATGAGAAGCTCTAGTTGGTCTGTCACGCATTTTAGATGCATCTATAAAGCTCGGCCATCTATTGATCTGTCACGCTTTAGTTTGAAATAGTATTTTTAGATACATCCATGTAGCTCCATCTTAGTCCGTCCATTCATCGGGTTGTCACACTTAAGGTTAAAATAAAGTTCCTAGATGCGTACATACATCTCTATAAGAAGTTCTATCCGTCAATTAGTCGGTCTGTCATATTAAAGTTTGAAAAAAACATTTTCATTGCTAAACGTGCAAATTGAATGGACGCACTTTATTTTAGAAGCATCCAATCATCTCTGAGGGTCATGATTAAGTTTGAAATAACGTTTTTGGATACATCTCATGCCCCGTCTATAAGAACTTTTGTCCATCTGTCAGTTTGTCATGCTTAAGTTTGAAATAGAATTTTCAGACGCATCTAACTATCTCTATTTAGTCTGTTCTTCTATTTGAAACAACATTTTAGATAGGTCCAAGAATGTCGATAAAAAGCTCTGTTCGTCAATTTATCGATCCATTGATCTGTCATACCTAAATTTGAAAAAAACATTTTTATTGCTAAAGACACAAGTGTAGCATCTGTTCTGTGACTATATTTTATATTTTCTGTCCTCGACCAGTATATAAGTTATTCTAGACTGAGCCATTTTTTTATTCCCCCCCCCCAATGGGGATCTGGATTTTCTTCACATAAAAAATGACCTTGGGTCTAACTATGCCCTCATGGGGAGTAAATAGAGAGACAGATTGAATGGACGCATCTTAAAAAAGAACATGTTGGTGTTTTATCCTTCTCTTCATTTTTCACTCAATCCAAATATATATTTTCTAAAATCTTATTTCATTACCTTTTTTACCATTCAAATAAAATCTGAATAATACTTTGTGTTTACATTATTGCCATGTTTTTTTTTTCTTCCTTTCGATTCCTTACATTTTTGTTGTCACTTGATGTCATAAAAGATTTTAAAAAGATTCCAGCTACTTCAACAAAATCTCCACAGAACATTGCATCATCCAACATGGACGCACACCTACTCTATCAACTCTACCTGAACTATGTACACAAAATGAAAATCTTGTGTACATTAATGTCAACCAATATGCAAGTCAATATAAAATTAAAATAAATTGCTGCAATTACATATATCCTGACAGATGAGGAATAAATCTATAACAGAATGATGTCTTGCAAAATCGAATCATATGTATATTATTAACTTCACATCAAGTATATGCGATTTCAGCAGCCATATTTATATCCAACCAATAAAGTGTAACAGAAAAGTTAAGCTCAAGAAAGTAAATACTATTTTTATTTTTTTTAGACAATATTTGTTTGAACATTTTTTTTTTATTCAAAAAGAATTACAAAATTATGATTTTAAAAGAATTGCAAAATGATTATTTTTTATATTCTAAATTAAATTTCAAGATGGCTGACTGCATAATTTCCTCCAAGAAATTGGATTGAAAGTTTCTAGAAATAAATTCTTAAAATTCGTAACAAAAGTTTTTATATTTACTTATTTATTTTTTCTAGAAAGATGATATAAACCCACATTATTGAATACCTTATTAAAATAAACTTTTTACTTTTACATGTATCACTATAACTTTAAAAAGAATTAGGTAAGAGATATAAACAACGATGCATATACTTAAGATATGTCCAACATGCAGATTTAGCAAGGAAATGCTATTTAAAATCTAAGTATGACAGACCAATGAAACTGCTATTTCAAATCTAAGTATGACACACTAATGAAAATGCTATTTCAAATGTAAGTGTAACAGATGATCAGAGAACATAACATCTGTGCATTTAGCAATGAAAATGCTATTTTAAATTAAAGTGTGACTGACCGACCAACCAACAGTTTAATTTTATCAGAGATGCAATGATACATCTAAAAAAAATTTTTAAACCATCTCTCAATTAATCCAATAATTGAAAAATTACAAACAGCTCATATCTCTCTTTCTCTCTCTCATATATATATATATATATATATATATATATATATATATATATATATATATATATATATATATATATATTCATTCAACTTAAAGACTCCTAGAAAATATTTGACAAGTGAACTGTGGAAGAACTTATGATCGAGCATTTCATTGTTTTCTTTTAATTATCTAGTATAAATTGTTATTCATACAAACATTTTTCGCTACATATATGCATATATGTTTCAGCTGCAACTTTATTTAAGTCCAGCTTCCTCAGGCCACAATAAATATATGGAAGAAACGATTCGTCTTTTCAGTATATTTACCATGTAGTCAAACATGTTTTTCATAAATAAAAATGTATACTAAAATACAGCTCTACTTTTTACTGAGCACTATCTTATAAACACCGTAACTACATTGGATGAACATCTATGAAACAACAATCATACAAAAACACACATATATATGTGTATTATATATATATATATATATATATATATATAAAATGTGACCTGTTGAACTCGTGTTGAATCAGGACCAGTTAAATATAATCGAATAAAAAGACAAAATCAAAAATTAATCTATTTTTATGCTCACTATATATTTGTTTCTCCCTTTCCCGCTTCAGCTACAGGTTAAATAGTATTACCACTGAGGTGATATTTCCTTTTATTCATAATAGACTATTCAAATCGATTGTTTTATAGTCAGTTTTATTACGTTTGACTTAATAAACAGAAAGAGAGAGAGGGACGGAAGCGTGAGTGATAGACACTACATAAAATAACAGCGTATGGTGAAACAACAGAGTAAGAGAGTAATAGTTAAAACTTAGTGGGAGATGGGTCGCTTGATGAGTTAATTACTAACTAGCATTAATTAGGACAATTATAATGGGATTTTAAAAAAATCAATCTCAATCCATAAACTAAGGAATATTTTAGCATGTATTTTATCTTAATGAACATATATTGGAAAAAAGGCCTTGGAGAAATAAACGTCGATTAACTCGGATTTATTATAATAACATAGATGACAGCAATACTCGTAAGTGTTTATTACATGCTGCGAATTTGCAAAGCTAATGAGACCGGATACAGCTTATTCTGTTTGTGTATTGAAATACAAATATAAAAAGAGAATCTTTCTTTGCCTTCCTGTGAACACGTCTAATTAAGCATAAACAGATGATAACACAATTGAATAACTTTGATCACAGAGTTTTATCAGTTTTATCGCAAAAGATGAAGACGGAATTAATTAACAAAACAAATGATCACACTTAACTTTGTACGTCTTTTTTTCATCTATGGTGGCCCAAACAACAGACATGTTTATTTTGCCACCTTTCTTATCAGTCGTATCTAAAATAAGTCAAAACTTATCTTAAGCAAAACAATTAGCACACTCACAAGGCCAGAGGTTAGCAAATGGCTTTTAGCATACATGCGAACATATATATATATATATATATATCTATATATATATATATATTCTGAATTTGGCCGTGTAAGGCCTTTAATCACACCTTTTTTTACTATCCCAAGGAAGTCAAATTACTGGGCTGATGGATTTACATATTGTGAGTTTTATTTGGAGATTTATACTCTTATATTCTTCTCTGGTGAGGCGAACATTTTTTTACCAATGAACTTTAGCATCAGATTTGTACCCCTTTATTATTCGAATGTCTTGAACACTTTCTGCTATATTTGCTGCTTGACATTCATAATATCTTGGATTCACTTTTTTGGGGATATTTTGCCTTTTTTCCATCGATGTCGATTTGTTTTTTGCTCAAAAGATTTTTGTGTATTTTTGTATATTTTTAATATTTTAAAATCTGTGCTAACAGTAATATCATTTTTACTGATTTATCCCGATGATCTCCTCTGGTGTTGAAAGCTTTCGTTTTTGAAAATCTATGTATTAAGGAAAGTAAAACAAGTTTATTGATATATTCCTTGTTTAAACTACATGATGATTCAATAAATATCATTCATTTCATATATATATATATATATATATATATATATATATATATATATAGTCTAAAGAAGCTTTGAGTCATTTAAAAAAAAAAATGAAAAATGCAGTTTAAATTCCCAGACAAACTAACTAAATCCAAGATATTGCAGACTTAACATTCGTTGTAAAATTAAAAACTGAAAAAATATAAGTAAAAAAAAAAAAGAAGAAAAAAAAAGGGGGGTTAATTATCTAAGAGTGAAACAAACACAGGAGACCTTAAGCGTCTAATATTAACACGGGGATCATCAGCTGTTTACCATGTAACTGTTTCGGAGATTTAAAAACAGGACAGTTATAATATTCATGGCTCTCCAATGGTACACACTTATCCACAGACAGCTGTTGTGTCATCTGTGACTCATCAGTTTGGTTAGACGCAGCCAGCACATCAACGCTAAAATGCGAAATTCCCAACTGCGATCATCATAGTCGGGTATGTTACCTCCATGCCAACAACCTGGATGCTTAAAGGAGAAATTATAACGCTTTAATTATTGTCATTTGTTAGAATCTATGCTACTAGTAACCTAGGAGAACTCAATTCGTTTTATCGGAAATTATTGCTTTAGGAGCCACGTGTCGTATCTGTTCTGATACCATACTTCATCTTTTTTGTTCTCGGTCAGTAAAGGAGAAATCCTACCAGACTGAGGAAATCTTTATCTTTTTCCAATCCAGGGTGCTCTTTTTGGGGGAGCTGAATTTTTCCCACATTAAAAAACCGACCTTCTACTTAACTTTTCCCTCGTGGGGAGGCAAGTAAGTCGGAATATGTCGAAACCGTTATTTCATCTACAAGAGTGCTTCACCCATTATCAGGGCACATACGAAACCCAGGGTTCTTGGTTCGAGCCGGTTGGTAGGTATGTAGAATAAAACGACAGTCTCATTCTAACACTTAAAACATCTTTATTGGTCGTCTTCGTTAACATGTAAAGGAAAGGAATTAGGAATGTCCGTTGGCTGTCGAATGTCTACAAGCAGTTTATATTTGAGTGAAGAGAGCCGGTGCTTGGGAATTCAGTGGAAAAAAATCAGGAGAAAGGAAGGAGCTTAGTAGCAGAGGATAATATGTCCAGAAAATTAGGAAAAAGGTTAGAGAGTCGATGTGTTGAATAAATATCCAGTAAGTAGGGAAGAGGGAAGAGAGAAGAGTTCCTATAATGGGAATAATCGTACGTACGTTTGTTGTTTAAAAGAGACCCAGAGTTCATGTGTGTGTGGAAGTGTGCGTGCTTGTGTGTGTGTGTTATATTGATGTCAGTCCACGTGTGTTTGGTCGCCATGTTGGCTTCAGTAGTATTGTCGACGCCGGAGCCCGTGGCTCATCGTCTTTCGGTTTCCATCCTAAGAGAGAAGTTTTTGTTGATCGAGCGACGTTGATAAGTAGGTAGCAGTGCCGCCTCGTGGCTAGAAAGACGGAGAAAGTAGTGGTCGCTCTCTTTTATTAACGCCAGGACCAGTCTCTGCGTGCATAAAAGATTGTTTGTGATTGGGCAAACCAGAAATGAAGTTAAATACTTGCACCAATCAGAGCCCAGCTTAGAAATCAAGCACAGATTAAAAACACCACGAATGGCGCCTTGTTGCTGTCAATGGTGCCGTTTGTAGTAATGCTGCTACAGTTATGCCGGTCATTTCAATCTATACTGATGCGTCTTAAAAAGACGGAACAAGCCTGTCTATAGATAAATGAATATTCCATGTAAAGTAAAAAATAAGTTGAGTGGAATTTTCCAATTAGAAGTTGAGTAAGGCTTCGTGTCCTGGCAGTTATGTAAGACAAAGTCGCTAATTTGACATAACAAGTGGGCAGAGAATATCCTTTTTCCCTCAACTGAATCAGCAAAAAGAGCGGTTGTGTTTTATATGAGAAAAAAAAAACGATGTTTACAACGACGGAGGGAAGATGAAAACTTTGGCTGACACATAACCACTAGGACTACACAAATTTCCGTTGACGAAGTAGATGGACTGTAAGCACCTAAGGACACTTCAGACTACGTTAAATGTTAAGCATCCCAAAACACAGATTCTGTCAAACTATGCTGTAATTACGTTATTTTCTGTTTCTGTTGTTTTTGTTATGATTAATAATGTAACACATTGGTTTGTTTATAACGAGTAGTCTCCCTTGTTGAGGTTCATGTATAATAAACTGGTGGTTTTCATGAGCCTTGAATGCTGGAAATGGGGCCAACTTCAGTAGAATTAGTTGATTAGTTGCTGGGTTTTATGGCATATCAACTATCGTTAAGCAATTTTATGCCAGAACCGCACATGTTTTGTATAGGTTGTGTTGTAGATTAATTTGTTTTGTAGGCGAATATTTAGTAAATAAATAATGCGTAAACGATAGTTTCTATATAACCTATAGATGGGACCTGACAGGTACTACCACTCCAGGTAAGAGTGGACCTGGGAGTAGTAGTAACTAAGGAGTTACTCCACACAGCTGCCAAATTGTGGCCTTACCATTGGATGTAGTTTTGTATAATACCCAGGACGATTGGGAGGTACTTGAGTAGTTGAAAGGGTTGGGAAATAGGGTAGGTAAAAAAATAGTCAACTTCACCAATTAATATTGTTAACTAAGGGGTAAATCCACAAAACTCCCCAAATCGGGGCATCACCACTGGGTGCAGTTTTGCGTCATAAACAGGATGCTTGGCAGAGAAGTAGTGCTTGAGTAGTTGAAAGGTTTGGGAAATAGGGTAGGCAGAAAAAGGACCAATTGGACCAATTTTAACATAATAACATTTGAAGATATATTATGTATTATTCCCTTACGAAACTTCATCTGACAATCTATTGGCATTTTTTGCACTTCTTTCAACGTATTAATAGTCCAGTTGAGAAGAGAATGAAAACTTCGAAAACACTGGAAGGACCCGTTTCAGAGAAAAAATTCATAAATAAATTTTTTAAAAAATTATTTTCCTTCCCAAAATGATAAATCGGGAACGAAAATAACAAATCGAATGAAATGTTTAAAAAAAAAGAAAAAAAAGTTTATCAATAATTTTTTTTTTATTATTATCACAAATATTTCTAGAAGGCTTATTTTCATCATGGCCCTTTTTTAAGATGAAACAAAATCCAGGAAAAAACTATTCTATCGTATGTGCAGTAAGAAAGGTTATCTAGTGCACTATGCTGTTATGCAATTATTAATTGAATTGGTTTCACAGATAACAAACATGGATTCATAAGAGATAGAAATATATAGCACATAACGCTCAGAATTATAAATAAGGTATATGAATGAAGATATATACTAGAATAATACCTGTTACAGGACGGGTAAATTTAATCCCCTCAACAGATCAGTTTTGCACCACTTTTATGTCTCTTTACAAATATTAAAACCACGGTATAATGATACTAAACGTTATGTCTAGAATCTTTATTCTAATGTTGAATCAAATCCATTACATGATTTTGATTCTAAAAATGTCTTAAGCTTAAGGTCTTAAGAAGAAATTAAAATTCAGGGACTATTGCTTAATTGGTGTATTATGACTATGGCTCCAATTCTAGGCAAATCTGATACACTTTAATGTTCAAATGGGAGGTTTTGTCCATATTATAACCTCTGAAAACCCTTGAAAATATTCCATAGAAACTGAAATTATGGGAATATTTACTAATTGTCTAATACTTATTGTTGAAATATCACAAAAATCGTAGGTATCCAACTTTTTATGAAGGACTTCCATCCTCATCTCACCCCCTTTGCACACAAATTAATTAAACTAAATGCAGCGATCACTACCCATCCTTACACATAGCAGCTGTGTTCCAAAATTCATTAGATAGGTTAATTAGTTTAGGAGTGAATCCTATATATACAAATATATAAACATATGTATGTATGTATATATATATGTGTATATATATATATGCGTATATATATGTGGGTGTGTATATATATGCATATATATATGTGGGTGTGTATATATATATGGGTGTGTGTATATGTATATATATATATATACGTGTGTATATATATATGTGTGCGCATATATATATACATGTGCATATATATATACATGTATATATATATGTGTGTGTATATATATATATGTGTGTGTATATATATATGTGTGCGCATATATATATACATGTGCATATATATATACATGTATATATATATGTGTGTATATATATATATATGTGTGTGTATATATATATATATATATACGTGTATATATATATGTGTGTGTATATATATATATATATATACATGTATATATATATATGTGTGTGTGTATATATATATATACATGTATATATATATATGTGTGTGTGTATATATATATACATGTATATATATATACGTGTGTGTGTATATATATATACATGTACATATATATACGTGTGTGTGTATATATATATACATGTACATATATATACGTGTGTGTGTATATATATATACATGTACATATATATACGTGTGTGTGTATATATATATACATGTACATATATATACGTGTGTGTGTATATATATATACATGTACATATATATACGTGTGTGTGTATATATATATACATGTACATATATACGTGTGTGTATACATATATATACATGTACATATATATACGTGTGTGTGTATATATATACATGTACATATATATACGTGTGT
>OY744521.1:147637203-147667203 GCA_963556195.1 Sepiola atlantica | reverse complement strand
ATAGAGAGGGGAGAAAAAGATAGAGAGGGGGGAAAGAGATAGAGAGGGGAGAAAAGAGATAGAGAGGGGGGAAAAGAGATAGAGAGGGGGAAAAGAGATAGAGAGGGGGAAAAGAGATAGAGAGGGGGGAAAGAGATAGAGAGGGGAGAAAAGAGATAGAGAGAGAGGGGAAAAGAGATAGAGAGAGGGGAAAAGAGATAGAGAGAGGGGAAAAGAGATAGAGAGAGAGGGAAAGAGATAGAGAGAGGGGAAAAGAGATAGAGAGAGGGGAAAAGAGATAGAGAGTGGGGAAAAGAGATAGAGAGAGGGGAAAAGAGATAGAGAGGGGGGAAAAGAGATAGAGAGGGGGGAAAAGAGATAGAGAGGGGGGAAAAGAGATAGAGAGGGGGGAAAGGGAGAGAGAGGGGGAAAGGGAGAGAGAGGGGGAAAGGGAGAGAGAGGGGGAAAGGGAGAGAGAGGGGAAAGGGAGAGAGAGGGGCAAAAGAGAGAGAGGGGCAAAAGAGAGAGAGGGGCAAAAAAGAGAGAGGGGCAAAAAAGAGAGAGGGGCAAGAGAGAGAGAGAGAGGCAAAAGAGAGAGAGAGGCAAAAGAGAGAGAGGGGCAAAAGAGAGAGAGGGGCAAAAGAGAGAGGGGCAAAAGAGAGAGAGAGGCAAAAGAGAGAGAGAGGCAAAAGAGAGAGAGAGGCAAAAGAGAGAGAGAGGCAAAAGAGAGAGAGAGGCAAAAGAGAGAGAGGGGCAAAAGAGAGAGAGGGGCAAAAGAGAGAGAGGAGCAAAAGAGAGAAAGAAAGAAGAGAGTAGGAAAGAAAGAAGAGGGTAGGGAAAGAAAGAAGAGGGTAGGGAAAGAAATAGGATAAGGAAAAAAGAAAAATAAAGGGAGAAAAAAGAAAAAGGAAAGGGAGAAAGAAAAAAAGGAAAGGTAGAAAGAAAGAACACGGAAGAACTGTATTATATAAAGGAGAAAAGTGGGCATGGGAGAAAAATTTGAAGATGGGCAAGAGAAAAAGGAGAGCAGGTGGGGAGAGGAACAAGTGATTGGGTAGAGTGAGAAAAAAGGAGACAGACGCAAAGTAGGGTGTGGGGAGAGGGTGAAAAGGGAAGAGAGGAAAATAAGAGAAAGGTTCAGACTAAAAAAATGAACAGGCCGAGTGGAGCAAACAAGAAATGGATAGAAAAGAGTTAAAAAAAACATGTAAAGAAAAAGAGAGATAAAATGGAAGAAAAGGTGATAAAAGAAGAGAGAAAATAAAATAACGGACTAATTTGATATGGAAATAATGGTTAAAACGAAACAAACCACTGTGGAAAAATAAAAAATATATATATGCAAAAACAAGAACGGATATTCTTAAGATAGGTCTATTTAACTTCTGGATTCAGCTATGAAAAAGATATTTCATACCTAAGCGTGACAGACCAACGAAAATGGTATTTTTAATAATTCAAAACTATTGGATCAATTAAAACTAATTTTTATAAAAACTGACCTCATAGTTTTTGAAATATTAAGATTTCTTACAAAACCATCTTAAGAGTGAAAGACAGACTGACAAAAGAAATCCTTCCATAGAAATGCCAGGACGCATGTAAAAATCTCCTAGAAGAATAAACAGGAAGACGATGAGAAATCTTTCGTCTGTTGATTAAGGCAATAACAATAAGAATGGCAATGAAATATTCAGAAAGAAAAGAAAGCAATAGGCTTAATGAGAACGACAAGTCACCCGAAAAGAGATAAACACAACGAACGCCTCGAATGTGTTTTATTAGGACTCTGCATTTGGCGTTTTATACCAGAAAAGTCCTTTTATTGTAAGACGACACTTTTAAGACAGAGACCCATTGCCTTCATTCATGGGCACAGAAAAATGGTCTCATCTCAAAAAGACGAATAAGGAAAATATCCCAACAAAACGAATCTCATTTGGACGAATTCACTTAAAAAGAAACTTTATTTTGTCATAAATTATCATAATTTAATCTAAATATGATGGAATAATACAAATTCTTTTTAATATTAATACGTTTAAGTTTGTTTCTTCGTTCCTTTTCTGTCACACTTCTATTGGTGGTGGTGGTGGTGGTGGTGGTGGTGGTGGTGATGGGAGTATGATACTTATTATGAATAAGTATCACAGAAAGGAGCACACTTCCGGCTGCTTCCAAGTTAGTAGTGGGAGGAGGGAATTGATATAAAGAATAAAACAGTGGTAGAAAGTGAAAATGGGAGGAGGGATGAAAAAGTAAGCACAAAAGTTATTAAAAAATGTATGGTTCAGCAGTGTTGGTACATTACCTGTGTAAGTTATACTCCATATTTACCTAGTGTCTACCGCTTCATAGTATGAAAACAGATATAATTTCGTGGAAAAAAATGCTACTTAGTATTTGCATGAGAGAGTAAGTAACTAAGATGAATGTATTTAAGTATTGTTTTTTATTGGCAAAACACATTAGAAATTATCTTTAGAAACAAAAAAAGACGTCACATGGTTTTAAAAATATTTATGTAATTTTTGTTGTTATTTTATTATGTTAATTTTTTTATTTATAAAACACGTATTCAATTAAAAAAAAAACTCCTTTAGACTTCCTTGAGATTCGAACTCGGGTATTGAGATCGTAAATAATTTGTACTCTGCCTATTCCTTTTTTGTCAACCAATCACGTTTCTATTTGCGTACGAACAGACAAACTAAAAAAAAAAGAACATAACGTTAATAAATAGTGTATAGAAAAATAAGGTCAGTAATGAAAATGCTATTTCAAACTTAAGTGTGATAGACGAATGAACTGACAAACAGAGCATTTAAAAAGAAGGGACATTCTGGATTGGAACAAAATAAAAATTGCTTTGTTCCTAGTCAAAAAGCCGGGAAACTAATGTTAGTAATATTTCAAAAAAGTAAAGAGAAAAGAAAAACGAATTATAGAAAAACGAATTGTTCATCTTTATTTTCGCAATGATGGTCTGGCCTGAGAAAACGTCGGATCGAAAATCTTTTTCCAATGCTTGGAATATTTATATGATATAGAAATTCCAATGATCATTCATCAGAAATGAAAAAAAGTCAAAAACTGATGACACTTACAGTTTTGACAGTGTTTATTCTAAAGTGTTAAGCAGGATGATTGGGATAAGGGGGGGGGGGTATGTTGATTGGAATTAATTCCCCATCCCATTCTACGTTATTTACTTACATACATTTAATAACTTTTTGGCACATTACATCATCCGGGGTTTTAAACAAGTTGATTCAAATAACTTGTTTAAAATCCCGGATGATGTAATTATCAGGTTAGCTCACCAGAAAAAAGGATACACGCACTATATATGTGTGTCTGTGTGAATAATGCAGTAAAATATACACGGTATATATGTGTGTATATATATATATATATATATATTAAACCACTCTTTATCCATGAAGAGCTTTAGAAGCCCATCTCCAATTGAAGTAATAATAATAAAAAATTAAAACAAGAAAAAGGAATCATATTCAGTTTGGAATATATTTACTTTTTAGGATTTTATTAAACAAAATTATTTTAAAATTAGTTCAATAATTTTTTTAAAAATTAATAATAAATTTAGTATATTAGAACATTTGATTTATATATATATATATATATATATATATATATATATATATATATATATATATATATATATATATATATAAATCACTATCGTGTAAACGTGTTCCATAAATTGAACATCAACAAAATATTTTATGAAAACATGTTTCTGAAACTTTTATTAAAAAACGTCATTTCCTCAGCATATAGTAACAGAATATAAACTCACCATCTATGACTTTACTTAACATTACATGTATACATACGTATATATTAGTATTGTCACACCTAGCGTTACCAGTGAATGAATGTTGACCTCTTTGTCTTTCTACATTCAGCCCTGAAAATCCACATTACCATTTTTATTCCTTTTTTTTTTAAATTAAGTAAAACGATATCCTTGTTATTCATGGATATCAAGCACGAGCTTCGACCCACCCCACACACAATATTATATATGAAACACCCGGTGTTCCTAAATGGTCACCCATGTAAGTACTAAGCAGGTTCAACGTTGCTTAACTTTTGTGATATTACGAGAAGTGATCATGATAATAGACATGATTGCATTAGTGACCTAAATGTTGCAGTTGTGTAACATCCTACATCTGCATTCAGTCTTTCTACAGCGGTAGCCATTGAGAAAGGTAGACATTGTATAAAGGATAACAGATGCACAAGCCTTGACGATGTTAGTCTTTGCAAGTAGGATCTCATGAGAGTGTTGTTGTCGTCGTCCTCCCGTGTACATCATCTAGTGTTCTCATCTAGTACTTACCAAATTCAACGCCGATTAACTTCGGTGATCTAACGGGAACTGGTGCGTCAACATGATTATAATCGTATTTGATTTATTTAAAAAAATAATAAATAATAATAAAACGCTTTTCACATGGCAGGGTGATTGTAAGGAAACACTAATTTCAACGGTTTTGAAATTTTCGGACTACTGTTCATCTTGGCTGTTATTATAACAACGTTTCGGTCGATGTAACCTCAGACTTTCCTCACGTACATCTTGTTGAACTTGGGAATCTGCACCAAATTTTAAACTGAACCCTTTATTTACTCCACCGGGGGTTGATTACTCTCGTTCTGTTAAAGTAGAAGTTTTCAGTAATTCTTAATTACATTCGTAGCACTGAAGATTGAACGTTCAACCTTCAGAAAACTGTCAAGGACTCAGCACTTTATGCGTTGCACCCCGGGTTGATGTGGAAAATCCTAGTATGAATTTTAGTACAGATTCCAGATTTTGACAACATACACCTGCAGAAGGTCAAAGGTAACATCGGCCAAAACGGTGTGAGCATAACAGCCATGATGAGAAAAGTCATCCGAATAATCCAAATTATCAATCCTCATCTCAAAACTTCCGAATTTCGACAGTTTTGTTTTGATATTAGTCGCAATCAGTAACAGAATAATGTAATAAACCATTCCATAAGTTTGCAAAATTCTTCGAAGCAATCAATATGTTATTCTTACTTTGTATGAGAAATGGTTAGTCTAAAGCTCAATGAATGTGTGAGTGATGCAAAAAATAAAAGTGTAAGCAGAACTCATTTCGGCTCCTACTTGGATTCGTTCAAAAACATCGGCTCAAATTGAACTACGCATGACGTGTTAAATGGACAAATGACAAGTTCACACACCAGAAAGAAGGAAAAAAAACAAAACATACTTCATGTGATCTTTTATTGATGTCTTTTCCCAATGTTATGGACAATAATAATAAAAAAAAAAGATAAAGCATGGAATTGAAGAATAGGTCTTAAAATGAGCATTGGTCACTGTTGCCTGACCAATGGCCATTAGAAGAAGGAATGGCCAGATTGAAGCACTTCAAATGACCAGATTAACAATATTACACCTATTTATCTTGTTCCCTCAAAGACAATTGAATGCGGTACAACTGGGGTTTTATTACCGTCTGTTACTGGCAAAGAGATTTATATCTAACATGCCATTTTTTCCCCTTTTATCTATTGGTTCTTGTGAACAGAGTGGCACCATTAGTATCATTCTGATTTTAGCATCAAAATACAAACCAATATAAAATCTACTATTCAGACATGAAATGTAAGATCATTATTTTACCATTTTTTATGGATTTTCAGATGATGGAATGGTTATTGGGTAAGTTGTAGATTGAATAAACCGGGTTCAAGTCCTGGTAAGACTGGTGGAGTTCACCTGTACTGTTATTCTTTTAAAGTGGATAAATATATCCTATCTTTTATCAGGTATGAATGAAATAATAGAACCAGTCTAATACAAACGGACTTCTGATGGAACACTTACACAATCTTGAAAAGAGACAAAGATTCTACCTGGTTATACTTGTCCTAAATACTCACTTCAGAGACAGTATTGGGGGATTTCAGAGGGGATCTTTTTAAAGAATTTGAACCGACTGGAAATATTAATATGATAAAGAATAAGTACAAAGGAAAAAATGTAAAAACCAAACAAAAGAATTTTTAATTTGAATAATTTAATTTCTGTCTATTAATACTGAAATGAAATTGATGATGCATTTTCCTTTATAGTGATTTTATAAAGATTACCATAAATAAATATGAATACTTATTAATCATTAAAAGAAGATATTTTTATGATAAAAATATCAAACGATGTTAACTTAACATTAAATAAAACTGTCATTTTTATCATATTAAATATCTGAAAATAATGTCACTGTCTGAATAATAGAAATAATGGATATTGTTTGAAATAATTTCTGTAAATAAAAGGGACAGATTAAAGTTTTAGTTGTTAAAAGGACAATAGGCTTAATTTTATTTATATACTAGAAAACCCACTGTAGTAGCCCAAAATTAAATAATAAACCCTATGGCCTTGTGCCTTAGCCCAAAACACTACTTTACCCGTTTTTATTCTTATATTTTACAATATTCAATTTTCGTTGTGGGACCAAAAGATGTATTAAGCATTGATTGAACGAGAGCAGATATCAGTACAGTGATATTTATTGAAATTATTTTTTCGTTATGTTATAGTCTTTAACCAATTCGAGGCACATCCGGCGTTTCTCATGATTAAATGAGAATTTCTGTGCATTCCGGTTTCAAACCTGAACACAATATTACTGTTTCATTTCTTCTTATTATTTCTATAATTTAAAATTTATAAATACGATAAAGTTGTCCAGCGTGAATGCAGACCCTATAATATTATTGTAATCCTTCTTTGATCAAAATAAGATATCAAGTACTCTGGATAATATAGTTTCATAATATAGCTATGAGGGAGGGTTACTTCCAAACCTCTATGAGGAGTTATTGAACAAACAAATAGGCAGGAGCTACTACTTTATAAACCTTTTACGGGAGTAGAAAGTGGACGTTGGGTTTACTTTCGGTAGCCTAGTAACTCTTGCTTCTCTTATTTTGTCCTTTAGTCCTCACAATTCATAAGTGATGTTTCTGACAAAGGAAGAAGAATTGCTGTTTCTGGGTCGGAATCTATCCATGTTACACTTATCGTTGGCTAGTTTTTGACCTTGAAGTAGTATTTTCTTTGCTTAGCTCCTTACATCAAGTGGCTTCATTCTTTGTCTGGAGCGATTTCCATAAAAACAACAACAAACAAAAACAGTTTAAACGAAAATATTTAGACATAAATAAACCCTGTATCTTTTCGAACTATTAAGCAGGATTGGTTTAATCGAGTTCAATGTATACATCTTCATGACAATTTTTTTCTTCTTTTATTCACTCCAAACAAGGGATATTGCAACTGAAACGTAAGGGGTTACTGTGATTAGGAGGCATCCTAAATGGGGAGTTGTGCAGCAAGATGCTTGTTTGCATTACATTTCTGCATGTTGGTACAGTCTGGAAAAAGGGAGCAGGGACGGAATTCCAAAGGCAAGTTGTCTGAGGAAAGAAGCTATTAAGATAGAAAGTTTTCCGGCACAGCTAGATTGCAGGAGTGATTTTGTAGCTAGTCGGGTTTATGGAAGGTATGTACGTTGGTGGGAGGTATATGCAGTAAGTTTGTTAGATCATATTCTGTGTCAATCCAGCACAGGGGTGCAATATTGCAGCGATGGGACACAGGGCTGGATTTTAGTAGACAATGCGGAATCTATTAGAGACTCTTTTTTGCACCCTGTCCAAAGGTGAGAAACTAGTGGTTGGTGTACCAGCCCAAATGTGGCAACAATACTCCATGCATTAGCGAATGGTTGATTTATAGAGATATAGGATACTGGCAGGTGTGAAGTTTTCTAACCCGGTAGAGGGAGCCTGCCTTCTTTGCAGCAGACTTGACAGTATCTTCTATGTATTTATTCCAATTCATGTTTCTTGTGAATGTTAGGCTGAGGAGTTTGAACATTTTACTCTAAGGTGGGGTACTATCAGTCATGGCAATCGGTGAAACTCCTGCTAATAAACTTCATAATACTAAATAGAAAATAGTACTCACCAGTCTTCATTGTTATGGAAGATTTTGAGTGATCAAGAAATTTAGTACTTACCTAAAAGAAAAAGAAAACAAAACATTAGAAAAATATACACAAGAACATATTCACGAATAAACTAATATGAAATGGTGCTATACAAAAATGAATCCATTCATATAATATCAAATATAAAAAAACTCATTTTAAAAAAGAGCGGGAAGGATTTCTTCTCCCTGCTTATCTGCAAAAAACGTCTTTAAATATTAAACTTATTCTCGTTTGAGCAGTGGAACATGTGAGGAGACCTGATTCTGACATACAGCATCATCAAGGCAAATTCAAATCTACCTTTAGAGGAGTTTTTCATTCTCTGTAAGTGTTTTTCCTATCTGCATCAGCCTGCCAGGGGAGGTCGTTATGATGCCTACTATAGCAAGGTTTAAAGCCGCCTTGGACAAACATTCAAACGGCATATAGATGCAATATCTTCTGTCTTTTTAGTTGGCATGTTGCAGTTCACATCTTTAAAACGGAACATAATCAGAAAGAAAATAAATAAGTTTCATATCAAAAAAAGAGATATGCCAAATAACAGTGCAATATAAACTGAAACTGTTATTTTATTTATTTTTTAACTTAGTTCAACCCAAACAAGGCAAGTTGCCATTGTAGACGTAAGGGGCTACTAAGAATTAGGGTGAAAGTTTTGGAGTTCATCCTAAATTGGGAGCTCTGCAGCAAGATGCTTGTTCACATTAGTTTTACATATCTGCATGTCGATACAGAAGCTATTGGAGTAGAAGTCTCTCCGGTGTCTGCAGACCTCCACAGTGAATAGATGGGATTTAGCGGATTATCGAGGCCCAAAGGCCACCCGAGTATAAAGATTAATGAGTTTGTCAGGTGAACGGTCAGAAATAACACCTTGAGCATTTGAGACGATGGTTGAAACTGGGAAGAATTTGATTATTTAAGAGAACGGCTCAACAAGAATTTGTTAACAGTTGACTTGAAAACGACTTAAAATGGAGTTCTCTCGGGAACTGATCATGTGCAACTATAAAAGAATCATAGCTTCTTTTACTTTTGTAGCATGTGAGATGACTTGGGAGTAAGATTGCTGACTACTGTACTAGCGTTCGGGTTTAGAATCTCAGTTGAAACACTCACCGTAGAGAGGGAGAAACAAATAGAGAAAAAGGGACATATATACATATTGATGGAGAGAGAGAGAGGGAGGGAGAAATATACTAATGTACATATAGATGCATATTCATTTTTATATGAAAATATGTAACATGTAAATTGCATGAAGAATTTTTACGACCTATATAATAATAAACCAAGTAATTTCATGTTCTTACGTACGTTATGACCTTTCACATTCGTTTAAAAATGTGAGATCGTCCGATCAGCAAAGATGCTGAGTGGTTATTAATCTGATGTTGTTCAGGTAAAAATTCTGACTTTACCCATTTTAAAATGAATTGTTCCAAAATCAAATTATGTTGTCCCATCAACTTAAAACAGTACAATTTTAAATAAATACATTTCAAAAAGTGACATTCGTTTTATTGATTTGAAGAATATTTAGCTTACAATTATTTTTACGGTAGGAAAACAGAATATTTATTCTGTTCAAAAGAACTGAATTGCTGCAATTTTAAATAAATAAAGAGACATATTTAGCCGACAATGGCAATTATTTGTATGGAATAAGAAAGAGCCATTTTTTTTTTTACTATTTACCCTGACATAATTTTATTACTTCAAAAGGAATATTATTATTAACAGTAAATTATACAGATTGATGAAGAAAGCACCGTGGAATTTCCATGGAGTCCCGTAGGTTAGTAAAGAATAAGCAATAGATTTCAGTGCAAAATGGTAAGGAATACAGCGCCGATGTCTTCTGAATGTATCAAACGTACACTTCGAACCATGTCTGTTTTAATGAAAACTCTAAGTACTTAATAAAACAAAGTGCTCTTACTATGAAGCAGAATTCCAAAACTCATTGTGTCTTAGTTAACAAACGTATAGTTATAAGTGGTTTTGCATCAAACCTTCAATCACCATTCCGTCGAGTCTATGACGGAACTTTTAGAAAAGACAAACCGGTCTGCCGCAAACTTATTTCAATCATCCTTTACACAGTTATGGAAGCCGTCTTGAAGATAATCCAAGCAATGGAAGAATCTCATTTATTTAATTTAAATCCATTGTTTTGTGTCATTCCAAAAGAAACGGCTTTCAGAAAGTGCAGTCACAATCCTTGCCCTTCATGTCTCTTGTCTGAAAACAATATCAAGAATGAGACAGCATTGTGCCTTGACATTCTCTCTTTCAAAGTCTTTAAAATATCTCATTAAATCACTTTCTTTTCGAAGTTTCGATGATTTCTTTGATTCCTGTCGCTTATTGAAGCAGCAGCCAGTCATCAACGCAGATGCCAGTCAAAGTGATGTTTGTTGTCTTCGAGACAAGAACCTAAAACCTTTTGACTAACATAGCACTTAGTAAACTTCATGTACATGTTACTGCCATATAATCTGCCCCACCCCTCCTTCAGCTATAGATTTGGTGGAAGGTGACATGATGTGGGCAAGTACTTGCTGAATTATTATCATTGATTTAAAGCAATTTTTCACATGTTCATTGTTTATATTGAATTTATACATTACTGGTAATTATATATATATATATATATATATATATATATAATATATGAGAGATAGATAGATACATACATCATATTCCGATTCATTGAACTGATATAAATAATATATTATAGATTTATTTATTTCAATTTACTCTATGATAGCTCCGTTTGACCTGAAAGTTAACACATTAAGCTGATTTTACACCTGCATTATTTTGAATATATAATGTTATGATTTGACTTAACCGCTTTTATCTCAAAGGTTGGTTTAATGACATCCATTTGACTTCCTAATCATTATATATATATATGAATTAAAAAGGAAAAGCGGAAAACCTAAAACTCAACGTTTCGCCCAGCTGTTGTGTGGGCTTTATCAAGAGAAAAAAAGCTAAAAGTGACCAAGACTTTCTCGCTCTTCATAAAACACACGCAACAGCTGGGTAAAAACGTTGAGTTTTAAATCTTCTGCTTTTCCTTATCAAGTCAAACTGTCGGATTTATTTTATCGTTTTATTTGTCATATATATTTATATATATATGCATTCACTAATAGAATACCTGTTCTAGAGCAGGTATATGTAATAAATATCTTAGTTGTGAATTTTAATGTTTTTTTTCTTTCTATTGGGGGGGGGGGATTATGATACACATTTAGTGGCACCCCCCCCCTAAATGGTAAAGTTTACAAAAAAAAATAATAATGTGCCCACATTACTCACCCTGTTACTGCGAATCAATAAGTTCAATAGTTTAGGATTTTACCAAACGTATACAGATTATTGACGCTCACACGCGAAATAATCCTTTTAAAAATGTATTACTTTAATATAGCTCAAAATTTGATGTAGAGCAATTATTTTTCGCTACTAAATTTTTTGTATCTAACTTATTTTAACAGTTTTTTGGGAAGGTGCGAGTACCCCCTAAATGTTAAAATTTGCAACAACAAAAAAACTGTGCCCATGTTACTCACCGTGTTGCCTAGAATATATATTCCAAAATTCATAATGATCCATTAATTCGTTCAAGAAATTATCCTGTACATACAAATACATATACATGAGAGAGGGGGGGGTATAAGTTTAATCCTATTACCAGTTACTTAGTAGGTATATATCTATTCCAATAGTACTTGATACTAGAGTTGAATAGTGTAGTGACTCAGAGTAGGGCACACAAACCTAAACATGTGTTTATTATTATTATACTAAAACTGAGTTAATTAACGTTTGTTTTTGTTTTCAACTTACTTTCTTCACACAAAATGCATGCTAAAATATGAAATAGTCCTGTCATTAAATTATGCTGGAAAAATAATTCCGTTTGAATTGTTCTAATTAGTGGTAATTTATAATAAACTGAACAAGTCACCCATCTCACACTTAGCTGTCTATGCATTTCTCTTGCTCTCACTCACTGTGTTGATTCGACCACTTTCTAATAGTATTTAATGTCTGTGAGCATTTAGAGAAAGTTACTTTTTTTTCAGCTAATTTACACAGTGTGCTCTTACACACCGTAAATAGTATGTAAATTAGATAGCAAAATAATGGGATTCTTTACTTCAACACGATTAATAAAAATAATATAGAATTAAAGACTTATTTTTAGTTCTGCAAAAATAAAGGTCTTAACAGATATATCACATATTATGAATTTTTGAATGAAATTAAAACGGAATAGTCGTAGTGGCTATGACCCAACGGGCCACCGGTAGGCTAGTATATACATATACTTTCATCGACACTTTATCCACATATGGATATGCGGGATTATACATATATGTTAATATAATTTGTCTCCTTTTTCAAGAATTGGAAGAAATATATCTATCAGAAACAGTGTCTGTTTTCAATTTGGTTCATTATTTATCTAAATGCTAACAGATATATAAAATTAACAAGAGCATTTTACACCAATTGAAAAGTACAACCTGGAGATCAACTGTCAAATAATGTGTATCATCAGTCAACTAAGTTAGCACAGTACAGCTAAAAATCCTAAATTAGATATGACACTGATCAAAGCCGAAAGGTCAAGAAGTGACATTTTAATCCAAGCAAGAACACATGAATAATACAACCCATTTTTACTCTTACTATTATAATTCTACGATCTCTTACAGACATGTTTATGTTTATATACACTTTCAAAAACATTTCTAGTTGTCTTTATATTTTCTTAGACTGTGCCTACCAAGTTTTCTTGACTTAGGTGTACTAGTTTTACATCTATTTCCTCAACTAGTTTGAAGTAAATGTGATCTATGTTAGTCAGAACTTGAACATTGTACATGGCTTTCATTTAAAAAAAATATCATTTTTTAATTTTTAGACTACTTGCACATGTAAGAACTCTATAGAAAAAATAAAAAATAGTGTTAATGAATTCCAGAGTTAGAAAATTATGTAGTTATTACACAACTACTATACATATTAATTTTTGTTAATTCTATGAAATAGTAAGTCACCATAATTCAATTCTTTAAAAGATTTACATTTTGTTAAAATGATTTTGAACTCGAGGAAGACAAACAATTCGCAACTCGAGGAAGACAAACAATTCTCAACTCGAGGAAGACAAACAATTCTCAACTCGAGGAAGACAAACAATTCTCAACTCGAGGAAGACAAACAATTCTCAACTCGAGGAAGACAAACAATTCTCAACTCGAGGAAGACAAACAATTCTCAACTCGAGGAAGACAAACAATTCTCAACTCGAGGAAGACAAACAATTCTCAACTCGAGGAAGACAAACAATTCACAACTCGAGGAAGACAAACAATTCTCAACTCGAGGAAGACAAACAATTCTCAACTCGAGGAAGACAAACAATTCACAACTCGAGGAAGACAAACAATTCGCAACTCGAGGAAGACAAACAATTCGCAACTCGAGGAAGACAAACAATTCGCAACTCGAGGAAGACAAACAATTCGCAACTCGAGGAAGACAAACAATTCTCAACTCGAGGAAGACAAACAATTCTCAACTCGAGGAAGACAAACAATTCTCAACTCGAGGAAAACAAACAATTCTCAACTCGAGGAAAACAAACAATTCTCAACTCGAGGAAAACAAACAATTCTCAACTCGAGGAAAACAAACAATTTTGATCAATAAAGATTAGTTCATATAGCACCGCTGTCAAGCTGAAGTGAGTATAACCTAGACAACCAATGTTGGAAATATATATTTTGTGGCATGTAAAACACTTTCTTTCTCTCCAATTTCTGACCCACAAAACCCTAACCCTTCAATCTCCATCATGAAGGTCAGACACGAGTTCAAGCTTGAGATTTACAAATTACCTGATGTCTTAAAGCCCCGGGAAATTCTAATATGAATCTATATGGTATATTGCCAATATACGCCAGCAGACCAGAGAAGGCATATCTAAACTATCGCTATAAATTACACACAGTTTGAGCAAAAGAGTACAGTAACCGAGCAGCCACTTGAAACTTTGGGCCTTCTCCAACTTTTAAGTCTGGCTAAAACTTTTCCACATTTATATTCTTCAAAGATATTTAATGTGGATTTAAGGTTAATCAAGAAAGCTGCAGCAAACCTAGAAGCCTTTAACCCTTTACTTTGAAATACTAAATGATATTTAGCCTATACAAGAAGTATTAAGGAGATCAGAGACTGTCCTTAAGTCTTATATGTGTTCGTTTTTGTTATTTAATGCTTAATGCAGTAATTTTGGTAAAACATTTTATGATCTAAGTTCTTAAAATTTATTCATGATGTTTGCTGTAACTACTTAGTTATGACATTAATTTATGTGTATGTTTAAAGTAGCAGCGACAGTGAATGTTATTTTACGTATCGACTCTTGATTGGAAAAATATTCAAAGCAGCAGTTTCTTTACACCAATCACAACACAAAAAAAAAAATTCAGTCCACAAATCTCGTGCATACTATAAAAACCCAAACAGCGTTTCTCTTTCTCTTTTCTTCCTGAGAAATTACACCTGCACACAACATAATACCGAATTACCCCCTTGAGGCCAAAGGCCCTCGACAAATGCAATGAGAGACTTACATAAACTTCTATATGCCTAGCGAAGCACACACGCGCTGCTCACTGAATGCTTATAAGCAGTTTATACGCTCTCACTGTCAAAACCAGTACACTAATATATACACATATTCACGCCTATTCCATCTAAACACACCTAAAGTACGCGGCACCAGCTGAAATAAACACGTGTACTAAATTTCTCCTTGGACAAAACAACTCTTTTTTTTCACCAGAGTATTCCTGGGAATCGCTGAACTTTCGTATTCTACGAACTCTTTATCTTTCATTGTCTAAAGTTGTCAATAAAAATTAATTTGTATGAATCGACTTTGTCATTCGTTCTTTTGATATTGCCTATCCTTTTACATGTATAAAATGTCATGTTAAAACCAGAACAGATTTTATTTAACCCATAGATGGAACTCTGGTTTTGAATTCAGTAGTCAGTGCTAAACTGTCTGACCAGTGGAGCTTAAAACAAATAAACTTGTTCTGATTGGCTGTTAGTCCATGAGTGGATAATCTAAAGGAGAATTATTGCTTAAATTATGCAATATTTACATATTAGCTTATTGGAGCTCTTTATGTCGGTTACTGTCAATTTGATTCTTTACCTGGAAGGTACTACTATTTGAGATCAGAATAATGGCAACTCAGATGTGATTCAAAAGTTCCCAAATTGGGTCCTCACCACCAGACGTAGTGTAATATTCTACTCAAGACATGGACTTAAGTCAGATTCATTATCTCATCAGAAACAAACCATACTTATTGCCTTTTTAAGCATGGAAAACAAAAAACATAACCGTAACCAATGTTAAAGGATACGGCATAATCGCGTTGAGACACCAGTTCTCATTAGATCACCGAAGTTAAGCTATGTGGAGCCTGGCCATTAACGGATGGGTAACCACTTGGGAATGCTAGGCGCTGTATGTCATCTTCCATGACTAGGATATACATGTGGTTTGGGACCGCTTGTGAATTTGATATTCTCTGTTGACTTGGAGATAACTGGCATATCCCGCCCAGGGTTAATACCACACAAGATATTACTGGTTCGGTTTTCAGTAACCAATCTAAGTTACATAACTATGCCCGAGCGGTCAAGTATTGCACACTGCTGAGAGTCAAATCAAAATTAATTTGAGTCAAAATATTTATTTTTATACTAATGGTCACAATTTAACGAATGATATGGGTTAATGAGATTGTCAGTTGGACAACACCATGAGGAAACGATGGGTGAAATAGTCAGGATTTGATTACTCAAAAGGAAGGTTCAACAAGAGAATGGAAGTGTCCTCTCTAAGGAAACTATGGGAGCAGAACCTTTCTTAAAACTTCAAATATATTAAATTTTTATGAAATTTAAATCATATGTCAAAGATTTTGGTGCAAGACAATAGAAGTGGTTCCGAATCTCTACATGCCCCTCAATCTGCCAAATCTCTATATGACCCATGTAAGGGAGCTACGGGGCAAGGCTTGCTTAAAACTTTAAATAGATATATCCGAAATTTTTTAGAGAAGACAATGGAAGTGGTCCCGAATCTCTTTGTGCTTCTCAATGTACAACATTTCTATGTTCCCTCTCTAAGGGAGCTATGGAGGTAAAAATACCTTCAAACTTCAAATACATATATCCAATTGTAACGAAATTCAAACTATATGTATAAACCACTAATTCAGAGAGTTTTCAAAATTTTCAGTTCCTTCCGACTATATTAGGGGGTGAAACAAGAGTGGGGCAATAAAGATATAAAATAAAGTAATATGAGCATAGTGAAAACAGAAAGTGTTTCTCATTAAATCCCGAACAACGCCGGGTCTTCCTGCTAGTTATGGATATAAACAATTATTTCAAACTCAGCTGGATAAGAATAATCAGAGGGAATAGCATGGGTTTCATTGAAATTCCTCTGGTGACATTATCAAAATAGTTTTCCGCCATTGCCAAGTGAGAGAGAAAAAGCGAAATAAAATAACTAAAAATGCATGGAGAACTTCCTAATCATATTGTCAGTAGTTGTCCCACGAAGGCTCCAACTTTGGGATTTATTGTCCAAACTGAATATGCAGGAATTTTGCGGCTGTTAAATTATTTATATAATTTAAATGCGCACAATACGACTAGAGAAAATAAAAGAAGAAAAAGCAAAAGCAAAACGCGAACAACCTTAAAAAGGGTACTCACACTGGGACAGAATTATTGTCTGTTTTTCTTAACTCTGTACCCAGAAAAATAAACCCATAAAAAATACTAACTACTCCAAAAAACAAAAAAAAGGCAGGGGGGGGGGGGGGGAGGGGCTACTGGACAAAGCAAGAAAATGGACCCTTGAAAATGATAGCTGACAATTTAGTTTATGAGACTGGGTCTGCAGGTGTAGCTTAATGTCCGAGAATGTAAAGTGGGGAGAGGTCCTAAACCTTATATCAACAAGAATAGGACGGGCCATGTGTACAAGCAGGATATTCCAGCCCTATACATGCTGCTATTCATTTAACAAATCTGTTTTTTCCTCACTTGAATTGTGAAATATCTGAATGTGTAACTGGTAAAGACAGGAATCAATTCATTAATGAAATTAACTGTCAAAGATGTCTGTACTGCTTTAAAATTATTTATATCATTTTAAATCTGTCTTCACATCTCTATAAGAGACTATCTGTTACTGGGTATGTTCCACTTAGGTTTGAAATAGCATTTTCGTGTGTCTGTCATGCTTAAGTTTCTAAATAGAATGTTCTTTGGTGTGCTATTTTTACATTTGAAATAGCATTTTTAAATGCATCAACACATTAGCGATTAACAACTTGGTCGATCGGACACCTTGTGTGATGTCCTAGGGATCAAGTTTGTTACTTTTTCATTTTCACTTATGACTACCATGAATTGTAATATGTCTACACTTTACAAACTATATGTTATAGATAATTTGCATCTGTGGGGAAACGTTGAAGATATTGACGTATGTTTTATAAAAGTACAAACAGATTATAGATTGAAAATAAAGGGAGATAACTCCGGTCCAACTATTCAAAACTACATTATTTTGTAAAATCTTTCAAGGTTCAGCAACAAGCATTATTTATTTTTTAATTTCTGTCAACTTTTTCCAAATTGTAACAATTTACCGCATCATTATTATCACCATTATATTCAGTTTAATGATTATTTCCTATGCTGACATGTGTTCGGCGGCTTTTAGAGATTAACTTCCAAACTAACATATCTGAGGGCAAGTGTTTATTCCTCTTTTTCTCAAATCCGTCCTCATGAATTCCTCCCATATTATATTTGGCCGTCTTCTGCCAACTGACCCCGCTACCTCAACTGTTCTGCATCTACTAACCCAAGTACTCTTACCAATTCTTTCAATGTGACCAAACTATTAAAAGAAAGAATAGATGTAGAACAAGTAGATGTAGAGCAATTGGTTATCTTAATAATTTCAATTTATTCATATAGTTAGGATTTTTTAATATTTCGGAATTTGTTAGGTGAGGATTGATAATTTGGATTATTCAGACTACAATTCTCATCTTGGATGTTATTCTCATGTTTCGGTCGATATCACCTCCAACCATCTTCAGGTTCATCTTGTTTAAATCAGGAATCTGTACAGAATTTCTAACTGAATCCTTTATTTAATCCACCAGGGTATATTGTTCTTGTTCTGTCAGCCATGAAACGATAGAAGTCAATAGTAGAAAGTTGACGTTGGCTTTACTTTCGTCATCCTCGTAACTCTCGCTTTCCTTATTTTGTTCTTTTGTCCTCACATTCCATGAGCGATGTTTCTGACAAAGGGGTGGAAGAATTGCTGTTTTTCTGGGTCGGAATTTATGCATCTACCACTTATTGTTGGCTAGTTTTTAACCTTCACGTAGTATTTTTAGCTGCTTACATCAAGTGGCTTAATGCCTTGTCTGGAGCGATTTCCATTAAAAAATAAATACATTTTATTATATTCTAAGTATTGCCTGTACTAAGGATTGAACCTTCAACCTCCAGAAGACTGTTGCTTAGAAATAATTATTACTTAACACTTTATCTGCTGTGCCACAAGTCCATGTGAAAATAACATTCAAGATGAGAACATTAGTCCGGATAATCAAAATAATACGGATGTTTTAATGTTTGTAGAAATATTTTATGATCATAAAAATACCATAGATTAGATGTTTTTTTCTGTGTTGCATAACATTTAACATCGGAAGATTCATGCATGGAATTTTCTTTTTTAAATCATGGAATCCACTGAAGGGATTCATTTTTTTTAAGAAAGCTTCAATAACTATGCTGTACATATGTTACTGATGCATACAGAACAATGTTTTAATGACTATGTTTGTCAATTCAACCTGTTTCCATCCGCCTTCTTGATTTCACTGTGGTTTAATAGATCAAATATGATTTCCGTTTTAGTCTCTTATGGTTCAACAGGTTTTGTCACAAAATACCTCCATATTCACACAAAGGGCCCACTGTTCTTCATACACGATATACATATATTATATATATATATATATATATATATATATAGATATTATATTCGTGGCTTTTATTTGAAAACGAGGCTCGTCTCTTCAAATCAAAATGGCCGACTTGTTAACAAACGAGTTAAAAGTATGACTGTCGATTGTTTGGCTTGTGTACAGCATATTATGTAGATGTGCAACTATTTTTCTTTTTTTTTTCTCCCGAAGATTCTTTACTGACTGTAATATACCAAATCTGTTTCATTTTATAGCTTCTAAAGATGACACAGCTGTGGAAATAAAGTTTTTGACACGGTTGGAATCAAAATCAATATATATAATATATTTTGGTTGTCTAGTCAAACTAAAGTGCTTTAAGCTCAATAAATATTAAACGATCCAATGGTTCTAATATTTAATTCTAGAGCAATTATCAATTGATTTCCTTTCTCACAAGGCTAACAAATCTCATTAAGCAAATCGCGTTTTTATTTACAATAGTACAGCCATTTCATCACCGTCGCTATACAATTAAAAAGTTAAAATTTTACAAAGTTTGAATTTTATAGACCAGATGAATCTTCAGGAATGCAGAAAAAACACTTACATGTATTCAGTCTACCCCCAAATACAACATATCTCGTGATACGCGCGTTGACGGCCGAAAAACTTTACAAGACGGCCATCTTTTATTTTTTTACCCAAGCCTCGTTTTGGAATATATACCTATTTATAACAATTGCTTCCCTGTATACCTAGTTTTTTTTCTACCTACCAAACCTTACATTATTCATCCTGAACACCAAAGTTATAAAGGAAACCAATATATTCACCGGGAAGACATGCTAATAGATTCCCCTCAAGTTAATCTTTGGCATTATAAACGAGGACGAAAAAAATGGTTCCTTATCAGGGCTTATTACAGACATCTTATTTTGTTTTCCTTATAATTCTTTGGACGGGAGGTGAAATGATAGCAAATAAATCTGAAAAAAAAAATGTCTATAGTATGCGTGTGGCCAGACGAAGTATATAAATCATTTGCAGTCAAACAAAAGGGTGTTTGCCGACTTTTGTGTACACATAAGGGTGTTGGTGATTTTGTTATAGACAAGAGTGCACATGAATTTCTTGAAATCATTCATTTTTTTCTTCTTCCTTTTTGGTTGAGTGAAATGCAATGGGAACATATAACTGCTTTTCTTTGTGCACCTGAACAAAAGTGTCATTCATCTTTGCTCACCACTGAAATGTGTAAAGACTGTTTAAAAGGGCAAGACATTTGTTGAGAAGATATATGGAAAAAGTTTATCAAAGAGTTAAGACATTTGATATTAGTTTTTGTTTCCCATGTTCGTTTTTTTTTACTATTTCTACACATTTTTACAAATAAACGGATATTCTTAAGATGCATCCACTAAATCTGAGCATTTAGCAATGAAAATGCTTTTTCAAACTTACATACGACACACTGACGGTTCCTTATATTAGGACGAAAAAAAACCCGGATAGCTTCGCCACATGATTGAGAACATAACTTCCATCCAGTAGGCGGTTGTTCCGTTGTGTTAACACTTATGTGGATTAGCAGGTTATACTGAAGTACTTACTAAAGGCATCTTTCAGGACTGTATATTTTTGTAGGGAGGATTCACCGTCCTTCCACATACAGCATCAGGGATTCCAAAATAGTCACTTCGGTGATAATGCCATATATATATATATATATATATATATATATATATATATATATATAGTCTAAAGAAGCTTTGAGTTATTTTAAACAAAAAGACAAAAAAAAAGAAGGAAAATGCAGTTTAAATTCCCACAGAAACTAACTAAATCCAAAATAGTGCAGACTTAACATTCGTTGGAAAATTCATAAATAAATAAAATATATAATAGCAAGTAAATAAAATAAAAAGGGGAATTAAGTATCCAACAGTGAAACAAAAACAGGAGACCTTAACGTAAGCATCTAATATTAACACGGGGATCATCAGCTGTTTACCATGTAACTGTTTCGGAGATTTAAAAACAGGACAGTTATATGCATGGCTCTCCAATGGTACAGATCAAACTACCATTTCCCAATCAAGTGTCGAAATAATTCAGCTTAAAATGTTACTTATATATACATAAATAAATAATAATAAAAATAATAATATACTACCCTTAAGACTACCGTGCGATATGGTAATTTGCATATCAAATAAAATTCTTTATAACAATAGTAATACTAGTAATAATAATAATAATAATAATGATAATAATAATAATAAAATGCTATCTAAACACTACACGCAAGAACCATTCTGCGATATGGTAGCTAGAAATAAAATTATATAGGAATTAAAGTTGCATTAAAGAAAAAAAAAAAAAAAAAGCTTTAGTACCTTAGGGACCAGAAAGGCAAATAGATAAGAGGAAGGAAACCTAGCCATACAGATCTAAATACCCAATATATATATATATATATATAATAGGGAGTAGAGTTATTCCCTATGTGGTATATTACAAATGGACTTATTTACATCGGCCAATCCAACGTGACAAGATGTTTTCTTCAACATTTCCAATCCAAATTGTTATAACGTCCTGTTTTGTTGTAAAAACATTAAATATAATGGTTTTCTGCAAGAATAAATTGTTTTTAAATAGCGCCGAACAACAATGTTCAGATTATGTTAATGTTAACCACAATTGCCTTTTTAATGTAAAATTGAAAATAAACAAAAACAATCTTTGTTGAAATTATGTGAAACGTTTTATTTCATGAATAGACATATTTATCGCACGTTCTATCCGAAATATCGCCCCCCCCCTTCCGACTATAGTGCACATGAAATAGGAATCGATTCGTTCGGGTTAGTGTCTTGCAAAAAACAACGCTTTTTTTTTTTTTCTTTTTTTTTTTAATTCGCAAATTTAACTCTATTTGACGTCCGGTAACTATGAAAGGTGGATTTTTGTTTTAAATAATGCTCTCTTTTAGTACCTTTCTGTTTGGGATCAAGTAACGCATATGTAATACGATAAAGTACTTAGATATCAGTCATGGTGACAGTTGGCTGATTTCGATTCGAGTAGACAGGGTGTAGTATACAGAAAAGGAGTCAAATTTTAGCATGCACTTTTCATGCCAAAATAAAGTTGTTCATAGATAATCTGACATCTTGTGCCACTTGGTGGTCACAGTACTTTAGTGATTAATTGGAGAGGCCTGGGGAAATTCCATTGTTAAATTAAAGAAATAAGTTTAAGTTTCATCATTATATCTACTTATACTTTTAATCTATATAATACAATTGCCAGACAGCATATATATATATATATATATATATATATATACTTCTTAAATTCTCCAGTGAAGTAAAGGTTGATACAATTGAGAGCGAGATACAAGTTTTATTCTTATAGCATATCATTGCCTGCAGAAGATATCCTAAAAGTCCAATTCAATGCCACTAATCAGTATCAGATACAATAACCAAATCTTCAAATTTGAGCAGTTACTGAGAATTCTGTATAGTCCTAAAAAAGATAAAAATCAAAATAGATTTCTTCGAGAATTCATTACGCACTATGATAATTTTCAATATACAATAGTTCTTATTAACATGCCTCCCCACGAAGGCAGGGTTAGACACGAGGTCAGTTTTGAATGTTGGGAAAATCAAGCTTCATAAACAGGGGCACTCAGAATTGAGACAAAAATAATAATTACCTCAGTCTAGAAGGATTTCTTCTTCACTGACCGAAGACAGAAAAGTGTGATATTCGAAGTGGAGAAAATTATTATGATGGTGAAAGTCGTCCAATGATTATTCTTCTTCATCCTAAATATCAGTCGAGAATCTGTTCTCGACAATCAATCCGACAAAGACTGGGCCATTTCGGGGACCTTTTATCTGTCGACTGTGGTATATGTCTTAAGTAGTCCTAGGAAGTCCATCCTCCTAGGCCTTGCTTCTTTGAGAAGGAGTTAGTAAACCACTAACTGCCCGAGGCGCCCTTACCGGTGAATGCCGACGAGGTTGCTAAGAGGCCAGCCTTGCTCTTCCACTGGAGTGCTGGCTTTTTCTCCCCCAACCTTCTGGCCTTGAGCTACGTTATACTTTGTGGGAAGTATTTAAATACAAAGTGTAGTATCAGAACAGATACTACACTTTGCTTCTAGTCAAATGGTGAATAGAATTATCAATTTAGTCCCTTGACTATTTAATCAATTTGAGTACAAACAGTAAATTTTGTTTTTTTCCAAAAAATACCAACTATCAACTTGCTGTCTACTTTTTCATCTTCTTATCTTCTCACTGTAGCCATTAACAAGTCACCCACAACCCTAACTCGCCAGATCTCCATTTCCTTACCAACGAACCACGACAGCAGTTGATAGTTAGCAACAAGACACGAGACAGATCCAGTAGAAAACGGGCGGCAAAAACGAAGAGTAATTTGAATTATAGCTTCCGCCTCATTCTTTACTCACGTTATAATTGCCAACAAGGATCGAACTGACGGAACACGATAATATTATACATTAGTGAGTTATGTGAAGCATACCTGTGCAAGAAATCTCGACTCAGCGAGCAGGGCAGTTTCTGTTCCCTGACCAGAAAGAACTTAATCACAGAAACATTACACAGTTTAAGGTCATCTTTGTCCAGTTTTGAGTGACGAGAACCCAAATTACGATCAAGCAAGCAATTTATTTTTCATCCTTGTTTGAGCTTTCCGTAAAGGTTCCCGCAGAGATTGATCATTGGACCATCTAATAATATAGTTGTATCAGCACGTGTTCCTTCTCATTAAACTTATCTCGGACTTGAATAGAGAAATACTTCAATTTTCTGTGATGTAACTCATCGTTTCTTTTACTTGTGTTTTTTTTTTCAGGTGAAAATGTTTATGGGATTTAAAGTATAAGAGACGTCGGTTTAATAATTTAAATCTTGAAACAAAATAGAGTCTTTAGAATTTTATAATTATTTACTGTTGTTGTTTATAAAGGTTCAGTATTTTTATGCATTGAACTATTTTTAGAGGTGTTAAATTTGTGCAGCTAATTAATTCTTTTTTTTCAGTAGGCATTCTATATCTATCTATCTATAGAAAGTTACGTATGTGTACATGTTTATATATTTGTATGTACATGATTCACTCCTAAACTGATTAACCGATCATTATGAATTTTGGGACACAGGAACTAAGTGTATGGAGTCGTAATGTGGGCTATATTAAGTTTCATGCAAAGGAGATGAAGAAAGTTTAGATATCTCCTATTTTTTTTTTCATTTTAGCAATAAGTATTAGACATAAATTAATAAATATTCCCCAATTTTCAGTTTCTTTGGAGTATTTTAAAGGGGTTTTAGGAGCACAATAATATAGTGTTAATCATTTGAAATTGTTTTGAAACAAAAAAGCAGGTCTATTTTGTTTCTTATCTAAATAAAAGTTAACTAAAGTTGCAGAAATAGTACAAGTGACTTCAGAAGTAACTTCTCAATCCCCTTTCTCTTAATCTTACAAAATAAAATTCAAATATTGATCAAAACAAAATATATGAAAATCGAGCCAAACGTTAAAAAAATGTCAGTTTTCTTTCTACCATCACTGACCAATATGCGCTCTATTGCATTAACAAAACATTTCTATATCAAGCTTTTATTACAAAGGCTATCGGGCACTAATGTAGGGGGATGGGGTGAAACTAACTACTTTATATATATATATATATATATATATATATATTAGCGTTGGGACGATTAACCGGAATCGAAATCGGGAATCGTAAAAATTGGATTTTTTTTTGCCATATCAGAAATTATTTTTGCCTATTTTCCGATGCCAAAAAAAGATTCTTTAAGTTGTTTTTTTTGTTATTTTGTTTCCAACTACTGATAAATATTTGGTTTTAAACAACCAGTAAAATTAAAATCTATAGATCAACCCCCACAAGTGTGTTTTTACGTTTGCGAAAATATATGCACATATTACATGGGTTTTTACAGTAATTCGAAAATTGAAAATAACAAGAAATCTATAGTTAAATATTTAGAGATTTTAAAAGAATCAAAAATTGTATTGGAATAAGGAATTTTAAACAGAATCGGTAATTGTATAGGAATCTAGAAAAATATTGGAATCGTCCCATCACTAATACATATGTATATACATACATACACCATGAAATCAACTTATAATCAAAAGCAAGCCGAATCCATACAGCTGATCTTGCATGCAAAAAGGCTCAATATACTTTCAGATAGAGCTTTATTATAATATTAAGACAAGCCACATTTGTTATATATAAGTAATGCCTTTTAATTAAAAAAAAAAACTTAACAAAAGTGTATTTAGAGTAGATTAAAAATTAATATGATGCATTACAGTACAAGAAAAATGTTTAACAAATGTTGACTACAAATCAACAGAATTCTATTAAAAATAGAATAAAAAGGATGTTTATACCGAACCATATATATATGTGTGCGTATATATATATATTTGAATGGAATTGAGGATAAGCGAATGAACAAACTAACAAAAATATAAACTCAAACACATAAAAGCTCTACCTAGATATTTCAGTTGCTAGTAAGCAACCATCCTCGGTTGGAAATCAGAACTTTTTAATTTTTATTTTTGCATTTTGTCTGATACATTGTTTCTATTTTTCCTTTATATATATATATATATATATATATATATATATACATATATATATACACATACATACATACCTATATCCGGATCATAAACAAGCTTACACAAACACCTACCATTAGCATGTATGCTATTTCATACTACAAACACATGCCAATCCTAATGTTGATTTTATAGGTTTTCTCTCATCATAATGACAAACACCCCAAGAAGGTATGAGCCATCTGATCTTTGACTTTTAAATAAATTTACACATACTCGCCCCCTTTCTAGGGCCCCTTTTTTATTTACTTCTTGAAGTGATAAAAAGTGAGCAATGCTGCATGCCCGAATTTACACAGGATACTGAGACAGCATTCCTGTTCCATACAGGTTCTTCTATGCGAACACTTCACAGAGAAACAGGAAACAGATTCCCAAACATTGTCTGACATGATCCGCCAAATAAACTACCGATTCCAGTGACGAATATCTTAGAAGTGAGACTTGATTTATTTCATGGATAGATTTCCACAGGGCTAACCACAGATGGCCTTTCTTTGTAATCAGTACCCACTGAACGAAATCTGGCCAAGTGTTCGAGTTTAGTCTTTATGCAAAGCATTCTTTTTCCTATTATATTTCAATGGGACTCAGATTTGACAGCCTAACTGGAATTAGTCGAATCGTCTGAACTTAGAACTTCTGCTAAAATTCTATGGTTTTAACAAGGAAGTATATCTGTTGAATCTCAAACAAACCCTGGAGTTCATCTCTACAAAGAGCAGACTAAATTAGACTTGATCTATTTAGATTTGTTTTGTGTGTTGAACTCGACGTCAACAATTTGGATCTAATGTCTCTGGATTGACTGAAGACAGTTTTCAGATGTTGAGTAAAGATAATCAAATCTTGTTGGATTTTCCTCAGGGGATGTGCGTTGCTGCCATTGTTAAAAAGGTTTTATTTGACCTATTTTACTGTAAAAAAAACTTGATTGTGAGATTGATCAGAACAATTCTGCAAAACACAGTAATACACATGAATATATAAATGAGAATGAACACTTTCTAACTTTCTGATATATATATATCAAAGAGGAATTCATTACTCGAACAGAACAGATTTGCACCACTTTTATGCCTCTTAATGAAGATTAAAATCAAGATATAATGATACTAAACCTTATATTTAGAACCCTTATTGTAATTTTGATCAAAATACATTACATGATTTTGAGTCTAGAAAATGCCTAAAAATGAAGGTATAAGCTTAAGAGGTCTTAAGTAGAAACTGAAATTCAATGAATTTTGCATAATTAATCTAATGAGTATGGCTTAAATTCAATGCAAATCTGATATATTTGAATTTTCAAATCGGAGGTTATACCTATATTATGCACTCTAAACCCCTGAAAATACTCTATAGAAACTGAAATTGGGGCATATTTATTAATTCATGTCTAGCACCTATTGTTAAATTTCCACAAAAATCGGAGGTATCTGAATTTTCATGAAGGGCTTTCACCTACCCTTTTTACTCCCTTTGCATTAAAGTAAATGAAACTAACTATAGCCCACATTGTGACCCCTTTATACCTAACAGCTGTTTTCCCAAATTAATAATGATCGGTTAATTAGTTTAGGAGTGAATCTTGTACATAAAAATATACAAAAATTTATGCATACCTAACACATATACATAGTTACAGAGTTTAGGAGGAATAAAAATAATGTTTAATTACGTTTATAAGAACATAATATATTTATTATATGCAATGCTATACAGCGAAAACATACGATCAGACACTGATACCGGCGGTTTCAGGAGTAATGGGCCTTTTGACCTATTGGCTAAGAATATCACATAACTTCCTCGTCAGTCAGTAGCTTCATATATATATATATATATATATATATATATATATATATATATATACTATATGTCCCTACCCAGCGTTGCACGGGAGTATCTTAAGTTCCACTTTTTTCCCTCATTGTCTCCCCCATAGTTTTGTCCTTTCTCTTACCTTTTGTAAAAAAATATTTGCATCTTTGGAAAGATAATTCCATGAAATAATATCTGTACCAAAATTTTATGGAATTTATTCTGGGACAAGATCTTCCCGTCTATGAAATGCGGGCTTGCTTAAAAAAAATACCATGCTTTGTAAAAAAACAATGTGTTTATTTTATTTTTAAATCGCCAATTATCAGAGGATTTTCCAATATCAATTAAATTTTCAGTTACATATTTTATATTTTCAAATTTTACAACATGGCAATTAAAACAAAAATGGAACTTTGGCAGAATTTAATTTTGGACGAGATGAACATACGTGCAGCAATGTGTGTTGAGAATATTTTGTATGCTTAAAAGCAACTTTAATTTCTCCGGCAATACAAAAATAAGGGGAAAAAATAAAGCTAGGAAGGCCTCCAAGGCATTACTGAAACCTCCCATTCAACGCCATCATCAGGCTTGGGCTAACCGTAACCAGAGACCGATAAGGTAAATAGTGCCAGCTGCGTGTCTGAACTTGCATAAGTAGGCATTGTATTGGTGAAACTATGAACCGATAAAGCAGAGAAGGAAGAAGGCGAAGCCATTATGTTGTTTCACCGTAAGCAAGTCTGCTTCATATTTCATATCCCGATCCAGGATATTATTAATAGACACACTTTGCATAGATCTGAAGATGTGAAACGATGAGCCTTCAGGTGAATGGAGTCTCCTGCTTGTAAGGAAATAGAAAGTGAACACCGTTTGTATTTTAATAAAATCAGAAGGAAAGGGTTAAACCTCTCATCTCCTGTTTCAGAAGGTGACTTGCCGAAGGAAAGCTGAAAGCGGCCTTCCGCAATTACAATTTCATCGTCTTGCAACCAGGTATCTTGAGTAGACTTTATTTAGCGCCTAGCAAGGCTATCCGGCGTTGCCCAGCCAACAAAATAGAAGAGTTAAACAGTGTGTAACATTATTTTTTCAAACTTCTCTCCCTCTCTCTATCCCCCCCCCCTCTCTCTCTGTTGACTTCCAAAAGACTGAATACTACAAAATAAATGTGTCTATATCCTGTCCGAGGCAATGCCGAAAAAGAATATATCAGCTTTGTGGGTGTATCTTGTGTGGTTTCTGACTTTTAGGTGGACAAATACACACACAACTGTCTTTTCTAAAATACACACACACACACAGTCACTCTAATATTTGTGTATACGAACTGTTCTAGTTGAAATACTATGTATTTAAAATATCACCTTTCTATATACTAAATTTATGTACTACTAAAACTATGATGCATCTTTATTATCCTGTTTGTTCCTGTGCACACCGGATGATGTCAGAAAGGGGGGGACGTTAGAAATGGAGGACATCATGCACTTAAACAACTTCAAGACACCGGGTAGGGGGCACTTTATGATGTCACAAAGAGATGACGTCATCCGACACCGGGAAGATTCTATTACACCCATAAATTAGAACATGTCAAGTTCTACCATTCTGGGTTAAAATAAATCTCGAATAATGGCAAGTAAGGGGTGAATCTACATTTCCCCTAGCCCTCAATTTGGGGTCTCACTACCTTGATGCTAAGTAATGGGCTACATAGTATAAACTAATTCATTAGAGAAAACTAAGTGTACTTTTGCCATTACTAACCAGCAGAGCGTTACCACTGTCAACCAAAGAAAGAGTCTATTGGGCATTTGCATGCAGTGTGATGATATATGGAAATAAACCCTGACTAGTGAGGGTTGCGGACATACGTTGCATGGAGATAAATGGTGTGAGAATGATGTGATTAATGTATAATGTGAGTCTTAAAGCCAGGCTTAGATCTGGTGAGCTCAGAGGAAGATTAAATCTTGACAGTGTGGTGTGATGTGTGCAGAACAGGAGACTTATATGGATTGGCCATGTTGAAAGAATGAATGGGAGGTCTTCAGTCAGTAGCTGTAAGACAATTAGCAGGGTCAGTCCACAGAGGAATGCCAAGAAAAATATGGATGGAAGTGGTAAGGATGGACTTGAGAGAAATAGGGATAAATAAAGACTTGGCCAGAGATAGGTTTGTTTGGAAGTCAACTTCAAAAAGCTGTCTAACACATGCCAGCATGTAAAACGGATGTTAAACCGAATATGATGATGATGTCGTAG
>OY744521.1:147597203-147632203 GCA_963556195.1 Sepiola atlantica | reverse complement strand
CATCAGTTGAACGATGATCGCCACAACGAAAGGATTGGAAGTAATGGGTAGAATGGGCGGAAGATTACTTAAGAAAAAGTGATTATCTAAGAAGACGGCTCAACACATATTTGTTTGCATTAAACTTGAAGACGACCATGTTGTAGTCGGTTGGGAAGCAGCCTCATGGTATTTTGTTCTAGGGGTAGGATGCTTTAAGAAATAAACTTTGTTCATGGAAGTTCCATTTGGTTTTTGGTGCAGAGAGAATGAAAAGTTCTTTGCTATGGTTATAGCTGGTCGATTTCTTGCTGTGAATGTTTTCATTTTCGTCTGCTTTGATCAAATGATATATGCACTGAAATCTAACATGCTTGCAAATGTTGTAAAACGTTTGACTCAGCATTATATTATGATGTGAATGCCAGATTAAACACTGGATGTACAGGTCAGATATTGTGTCAGAAATTAAACAAACACAATGTGGATATTCGGTTGAAACACATTTATTAATAAATTCTTCATTTCGTTTTTGCATCTATACTTCTTGTGCTACAATGCCAACATTTCTTCCATCTCTGGCATTCAAGATCCAAGTTCTAAAAGTTACAACAAAAGATTCTTTCTTGTTTAAAAAAAAAACTGAGAATAAAACAAATACAAAAAAAAAGCAATCGAGAACTACAAACATTCCGTAAAAACATTGCTGCTTCATTGCAACTGATGTGAGCTTCCCTCTTGGGTTATGCTTTTCAGCATGAGGTTTTCTTTGTCCTTCTAAGCAAAGGATCTTGACCTGCAAACATTTTTGCGAACAGCGGTGACAGAGTTTGAGCACAGAGAGTGGGTTATGTGTGAATGACAATGATTAATGGCTGATACTGAAGAGAACATTACCCTTTCCCTTTCTACTTCTTCTGATGATGAGCAAACAATTTATGTGCGCCAGTCTCATCAATCTTCTTGTTGCAATTGTAACTTGATGAAGGTTAGGGTTAGGGCAAGCATTTTGCTCCAATCAGTGATTGATTGTTTGAAAATTCCCCTTTTTTTTTCTTTTGTCCAGGCAAAAATTATTCTGGATTAAATTCTTATAACTTTTATTTGCTCACAAATTTCTATGCATCTTATCTATCACCTCTACAAGTGTCTCTCTGTTGTGTCATTCTTTGCAGTTCTTCAGAATCTTAACCTGGTTGAACTTCAAAAATAGGCATGACAGTTTGAGTCGAATTGTTTCTCAAGTTATCTAGGATGTATTACTATGCATAATGTTTCCAAAACACACTTTTATACAATTAGTAGACTACTAAAATGATACCAGTACCAATATGAATTCACAGAACAGTTTTGAACCACTTTTATGTCCCTCCATGCTTATGAAGATTAAAATCAAGATATAAATGATACTAAGTCTTATGTCTATAATCCATATTACATGATTTTGATTATAGAATATGGCTAAAATTGAAGGGTTATTAAAAAGAAAATTAAATTCAAGGAATCTTGCTTAATTGTTGTCTAATGACTATGAATCAAATTTAATGCAGAAAGAGATTGGGCCTATTTCATATGGCTTGAAAGAGATTGGGCCTATTTCATATGGCTCGAAAGAGATTGCGCCTATTTCATATGGCTCGAAAGAGATTGCGCCTATTTCATATGGCTCGAAAGAGATTGCGCCTATTTCATATGGCTCGAAAGAGATTGGGCCTATTTCATATGGCTCGAAAGAGATTGGGCCTATTTCATATGGCTTGAAAGAGATTGCGCCTATTTCATATGGCTCGAAAGAGATTGCGCCTATTTCATATGGCTCGCAAAGAGATTGCGCCTATTTCATATGGCTTGAAAGAGATTGGGCCTATTTCATATGGCTTGAAAGAGATTGCGCCTATTTCATATGGCTTGAAAGAGATTGCGCCTATTTCATATGGCTTGAAAGAGATTGGGCCTATTTCATATGGCTCGAAAGAGATTGGGCCTATTTCATATGGCTCGAAAGAGATTGGGCCTATTTCATATGGCTCGAAAGAGATTGGGCCTATTTCATATGGCTTGAAAGAGATTGGGCCTATTTCATATGGCTCGAAAGAGATTGGGCCTATTTCATATGGCTCGAAAGAGATTGCGCCTATTTCATATGGCTCGAAAGAGATTGCGCCTATTTCATATGGCTCGAAAGAGATTGCCCCTATTTCATATGGCTCGCAAAGAGATTGCGCCTATTTCATATGGCTCGCAAAGAGATTGCGCCTATTTCATATGGCCTGCAAGAGATTGCGCCTATTTCATATGGCTCGAAAGAGATTGCGCCTATTTCATATGGCTCGAAAGAGATTATGCCTATTTCATATGGCTTGAAAGAGATTGCGCCTATTTCATATGGCTCGAAAGAGATTGCGCCTATTTCATATGGCTCGCAAAGAGATTGCGCCTATTTCATATGGCTCGCAAAGAGATTGCGCCTATTTCATATGGCCTGCAAGAGATTGCGCCTATTTCATATGGCTCGAAAGAGATTATGCCTATTTCATATGGCTTGAAAGAGATTGCGCCTATTTCATATGGCTCGAAAGAGATTGCGCCTATTTCATATTGCTAGAAAGAGAGGTGCCTATTTCATATGGCTAGAAAGAGAGGTGCCTATTTCATATGGCTAGAAAGAGAGGTGCCTATTTCATATGGCCAGAAAGAGAGGTGCCTATTTCATATGGCTAGAAAGAGATTGCGCCTATTTCATATGGCTCGAAAGAGATTGTGCCTATTTCATATGGCTAGAAAGAGAGGTGCCTATTTCATATGGCTCGCAAAGAGATTGCGCCTATTTCATATGGCTCGCAAAGAGATTGCGCCTATTTCATATGGCTCGCAAAGAGATTGCGCCTATTTCATATGGCTCGCAAAGAGATTGCGCCTATTTCATATGGCTCGCAAAGAGATTGCGCCTATTTCATATGGCCTGCAAGAGATTGCGCCTATTTCATATGGCTCGAAAGAGATTATGCCTATTTCATATGGCTTGAAAGAGATTGCCCCTATTTCATATGACTCGAAAGAGATTGCGCCTATTTCATATGGCTAGAAAGAGAGGTGCCTATTTCATATGGCTAGAAAGAGAGGTGCCTATTTCATATGGCTAGAAAGAGAGGTGCCTATTTCATATGGCCAGAAAGAGAGGTGCCTATTTCATATGGCCAGAAAGAGAGGTGCCTATTTCATATGGCTTGAAAGAGATTGCGCCTATTTCATATGGCTCGAAAGAGATTGCGCCTATTTCATATGGCTAGAAAGAGAGGTGCCTATTTCATATGGCTAGAAAGAGAGGTGCCTATTTCATATGGCTAGAAAGAGAGGTGCCTATTTCATATGGCTAGAAAGAGAGGTGCCTATTTCATATGGCTAGAAAGAGAGGTGCCTATTTCATATGGCTAGAAAGAGAGGTGCTTATTTCATATGGCCAGAAAGAGAGGTGCCTATTTTATATGGTGTCACGAGTGCCGCTGGTCGGGACCACCGAATGACAATACGTGACAATGATAAAAAATAAAATTAAAAAAAGTCGTCCGGAGTGGCTCGTAATATCCCAGGGTTCAAAGAAAACGTTTTAAATGATATGGGATGGGGATTTCTCCAATGTAAGACACCGCGTCTGGAAACCAAACAACAGATGCAAAGAACGACAAAAGACATTAGGGTTAAATTTATACTCATTTATTTAATAGAAACGATATACTAAAAGGGGTAAATATATCTATAAAAACAAAACAAAAGAAAACATGAAAACAAAAGTCTTTTAATAAAAAGGGGGGGGGAACTTGTCTATTATAGTCCTATAGCAACAGGATTCATCTTTCACATAAAACATACATATATATGAGATAGCCCATAGAGGCAAAATGTCCGGGAAGAGATATTCAAGTTATCACTTACGAGTGGATACATTGTTCATTTGAGGGTCGGTATTTCCGGCAAGTAGTAATAGCCATGTTTCTCTGCAAATGTAGTTTTCATTTTTGTTGTATCTTCAAATACATTTTTCCTAAGGAAAACAATTCCCGGTCGATTGTTTTAAATTCGAAGGTTCTTTTCTTATATCGTGAGAAAAGATACATTCCAGCTTTTTCGCACGCGGCTACCGTCTCATCTTCGTTTAGTATCTCTTTCTCGCGCGCGGCTAAAGTTTTTGTCTTAGCTCGGTATCTGCCTCCTCATGACTGACTGTCCCTCGTGCAGGTGTCCTCAAAATGACCGTCTTAACCCGGTGACTCATCCTTCCTCGCGGGCCGTTAACGTCCTTTTTCTTCTCCCTCCCTTTCTCCTTCTTCTCGGTCGTGTTGGCTAAAAATAGACATGACCCCACAAGGTCCAACCTGGCTGCTGAAATTGTTTCTCGAATCTCGTCATGTACAAATATGTGAAGATGAACCCTATCTATCTATATATATATGTATACATACTACCGATGTCTTTCGCAGTTTCCTATTCTTAATCTCGATAGATCTCCCTACATTTGTAACAATGGCCAGAAAGAGAGGTGCCTATTTCATATGGCTAGAAAGAGAGGTGCCTATTTTATATGGTAATAGACAAAGGGATGAACATTATATAATGAATAACAAGGACATTCATATCATATACTTTTTACCATTAGATGGATATTCTACTCACGAAGACAGATATGCAAAAATGTGTCAAAAGATGACGAGAATAAATAGTTGAGAGAAGAAAAACATTAAGATGCCGATGAAGTATAAGAAAATAAAGGAACTCATACAGGTGGGAAAAGTATTTCAAATCGATCGATGGGAAAGAAGAAGGAGACAGGGTCAATGTTTTGTTCATCAAGCGTCTCACATCATCTACCTTCAATTTTGCTAACAGTGATCTATTCCAAACGATGACTCATCTCAACTTCAATGGCGACACTAGATAATTCCCATCTGCTGCTAAATAAAAATGGCGACGATCTTATCTTCATTAGCATCATGATTTTTTTTTATACAAAAAAAATGTTTTAGTTTTATTTAGATAAAAGTTAAAATAGATCTTTAAATGAATAAATAATTGGGGATATAAGTTAAAGATGAGGCAAGATAACTTTAATTACAAAGGAGACAGAGTTAAAAAAAATAGAAATATAAGTATTTTTACCCAGGAGATCAGTAATTTGAAAATAAATAAATTTGGATTTTGCAGAGACATTTAAGGATTGTAATATTTTTCATATATTATTTATCTGTAAAATAATATGAATAAAAAGGTAACAAAAAGAAAGAAGAAAATATGATAAATTCCATTCTTTTAGGTCTGCTTATTTGCTTTGGCATTTTTTTTATCCAATATTTTTTATATATATTTTTTCGATAAGTTACGCTTTATATATCATCATTTTATTTTTTTCTATCCATTATTTTCTACTTTTTAAACCCCTCATCTTTATTTTGATTCTTTCGCTACATTTCTTATTTCCTCAATATTATTACGAATTTTCATTTTCTCTCTCATATATATATATATATATATATATATATATATATATATATCATTAAGGTATTCATTTTTTTTTTTAAGAAAAAAAATCTTTACTTCTACATTCCATCACTTCATTTGAATCTTGTATTTCTTTCAATTTGTTTTTCTCTCTAAGATCAAAAGAACCAATGGATGCTGATTCGGATGAGGATGAGGATAAGAAGCAAAGCATCTTGTCAACAAACATCAATTATTTGTGATTCATGCGAAGCTGAACAGTTCCATCCAGATCCCAGTCTCACCCAGTGACCCATGTTAGGAAAAATAATTTTAAAAAAAAACGAATATAGAAAAACATCACTTTCAAATTACAGTTAAGGTTTGAGACTTAAGTGTCTCTAAAACCTATATTATTAGGAACATCATGCGATTTGATTATGAACTGACCGTTACTTGATAAAATCTCCATTCAACTATGAAAAAAATAAAAAATAAAATCCATTCTCGCCCACTTCATATTTGCAAAGAGGGTGATTTAAAAGCTTTTTTATAGTAAACTACGATAATTGCAAATTATAGACATATAATTGTCATAATATATGGTATAAATTAAGTGCTATGCCACAATATTACAACATGTTGTCAAAGATTTAAAAGGCTGTATATATTACAAGTAAATCATATATATATATATATATATATATATATATATATATATATTAATAGATAGATATTAATAAATAATTTATTACTATTTCATGTACATACAGATACATTATTAGGTGATATAATATATTGTGTACATATACTTTAAGTATATACTTGAACAGTGCTCAATACGTGAGTAGAGCTTAGTAGTAGTATGAAAATATATCTATGGTAAGTAAGCTACACAGGCGTCGTCAGGATATATTTTCATATTACTATATACATATATATATATATATGGGAGGGGCTAATAACGAAAACTGACATCAAAGTGTATGTTTGTCATATAAATATATATCACCCACATCTTCCAAAATTTTGAATTCAATATAGGTCTTTTCACGTTATTTAAATTATCCAATAATTTTGTGTGAATGTCGTTATGCTTAAGTTCTTAATATATTCAAATATTTAATAGATTCTATTTTATATATGAATGGTTTGCAGATTTATATGTTTTGTAAGCATATATTTAATAAATAAATATTCTGCAATCGATAAATTCCTTTTTACCCATAAATAGAAACTCTTGGAGGTACTACTACTGAGTCAGAGTGGACCTGAAAGTAATGAAAACTAACCGATGACTCACAACTATCCAAAGCTCCCGAATTGGGGCCACACCAGTTGATGCACTGTATTTACTATTGAATTTTGATTCTGGATATGACCTTAATGTGGAAAATTTACATTCATATTGATATAAATTTTTCATGTTGTAATTTTTCACCATAATGTTTTATATACTCTATCTTTTTATTCTATTTATTTACCGTCACGTTTTCTTTGTTAGGAGGTCAGACGTTTAATTATATTATGCAAGCTCACTCAACTACTCACGGTTCAGCAGTCTCTAAATTACACTCTCTGCAGTCTTGTCCAATCACTTGCTTTCAAGTTTTCCTTGGCCGGCCAACCTTCCTGCGATTTATGACATTCATGCTTTTCCAACGGTTTATCCAGTAGCATGAACGTTTCACCAGTGTTATCGATTCATCGTTAGGATAACCTCCATGTTGGGCAAGTGTAGTGCTTTCAGCAAATCTTCTGACCTGATGTGTTGCGTTTGGTCAGATTTCACATTGCAGATCCATCTGATCATGAATCTGTCACTGTGCTGCAGACGTGCAAGAGAGGACTGGGCGAGAGCCCAGAATTCATTGCCATATATTATGACGCTCCCAACACAACTGCTATATAACTTACCCCAGATGTAGAGAGGGACAGCACGTGATGTTATCAGAGGTAAAACACATCATACTCCCAAATAGTCAAACATTTCAACCAAACAGATCATACACTCCAGAACATCAAAAATATTGTAATAGACAACAAATCTCCGGTCATATATGCGTACAAACAAAAGAAACAAAATGGATCTTAAAATAAAACACACACAAAACACAAAATTGAAATGTAGGAATCTTGGATATGTACAATTAGTTTCAGACTGAAAAGAATTCTTGTTTCGCAATGAAACTTGACTAAAAGAAATCATTTGCTATTAATGGTAATTCACGACGGGATGAACGTTCACAGGTTCATTGTTTAAAAGACAACCGGTTTGCTACACGAAAATTGAAAATGTCCAGTTTTTCACAACGGTTTCATTTCCATTCACTTTTTTTTAGCAAAGAATACAGTTTTTGATAAAGAGCAGATACCGCTCGAAATATTAATATTTAAATTATAATAACACATAACTTTACGTGCTTTGTTTTCCATAAAGTTGTTTTTTAATCGTAAATGAAGAAATTCATTCTTTTTAGCCAAGAAATCCATTTTTATATTCATACTACTGTATTAATTTCATTGTATAGAGACATATATAAGCCAATTATATATGTTAATGAATTGTTCTTTAATATATATTTTCCATAAATCCTCAAAGGCAGACCTGTTATTAAAGACAGAAGTGAATTTTTATTTCAAACATGAAGTATGGTTTTGTAATAAAAAAAATAAAATAAACCACTTTTTACCGTTCTAATGTAAAACACAAAATAAAAATACACTGCAGAAAGACTAGTATTTTTTGTCTTTTCATGTTTGGAAAAATACTGTGTTTAATGGACTGTATGATGATTTTTAATTTCAGCTGACTGGGTCATCACTTATGACCAAGAAAAAATAGTCATTATATATATATATATATATATATATATATATATATATAGCTCTTCTCCACCATCTTCCATATTTTTCTTGTTTATTTTTTTTTTTTAGTTTTAGTTTTAGCTGAATGAGATTTGGAGGCAAAAGAAATATCACCTTTTTCAAGTCATAAACATATGGTGTATTAAGTTGAAGTGTGGAGGCCTTCTCGTCAAAGGCAATTGCACTTTGGCATATTGAAATATGAGAAAACATTCAAGCAATCCTCAACTTTGCAGTGACATCTGTAGATACAATCTAGACTTTTCTGATGATTTGTGTCCATGCTCAAAGAAAATGGAGGAGTAAAAATAAAAATTGAGATGTTAAAGAAAACTTTATAAAGATAGAGATGTATGAGGTTAAGTATGTTTATATATTTGTATGTACAGAATTTACCTCTAAACTAATTAACCGATCATTATGAATTTCGGAACACAGCTGCTAGGGGTAAGGGGTCCAAATGTGAGTTATATATAGTTTAATTTAGTTTCATGCAAAGGGGGTAAAAAGGAAATCATCAGGATAAATGTGTGGAGGTATGGTTTGCAATGTTTACTCTAGCTAACTCACCAATTGGATTAGTTGGTATTGTTACCCCCTCTCAGGCTATTATTTTTATTGACAAATTGAAAAGTCTTCGCCTAATGAACGGTGCTGAAGATTCGATCTGACAATATAAGATGGTTTCTACCCCAGAACCCGCATGACCAGGCCGATGAAACCCCCAGTACAACAAACAGACACCGTGATGTATAGTTTTTAAATTTAATACTCATATATATATATATATATAAATTTAATCAAATATACATCAGATGAATAATAACATTTTCTTAAATGTTTTATCAGAGATACTTGTCCATACGACAAAAATGTCCTTGTAAATTAATTCTTTTAACAATATTTCTGAATCCAGCCAATATAGTATTAACATTTTCCACACTGTATTTCGGAACTTCTTAGATGAGGATTGATTATTCGGACTACTGTTCTTGGATGTTATTCTCACAACGTTTCGGCCGATGTAACCGTTGACCTTTTTCAGGTGCATCTTGTCTAACTCGGGAATCTACATTCAGTTAGAAATTCCGTACAGATTCCAGAGTTTGATATAAAAGATTCTAGAGTTCGATAAAACACGCCTGAAGAAGGTTGGAGATTACATCGGCCGAAACGTTGTGAAAATAACATCCAAGATAAGAACAGTAGTTCGAATAATTAAAATAATCTTCAACATGAGTTCCATTTTGAAATTTATTAGGTAATAGACTGTTTTCATAGAGACACCTGTTAATTCTGAATGTGTTATCGTCGGCCAGTGTCTGCTCGGCACAGATCACAATGACTGACCCAGGACTGTCTTACATGTTTGTTGTATTTTCAGATTGGCACCGAAAAAGACGTGACAGTATACTTCCTTTTATTCTCCAGTCATTTTTTTTTAGTTCAGTTCTAAATTCGGTGTAATCGCCGGCCAGTATCTGATTGGCACAGATCACAACTACCGACCTAAGAGTTTCTATTTATTATATTTGCACATTGGTACCGATCCTCGGCTTGCGTTTTACATTCCGTCACCCATCTAAGTTCATGATACAAACATGAAACCTGTTAATATTAAAAATGAAAACGAAATATGTTAGAAAGAAATAATTCCTTGTTTCCACTTTTTTGGTTTTATTCTTAAAACGTATTCGGTTTTTCTCTTTAGTTTTACTGTTCAGCTTAAACCTACCACAAAAGAAACAAACAAAAACAACTTAGACATTTTCAGCAATTTTGTTTTTACCTTTTCACAACACAAAAAGAACAAAATCCTAAAATTTCCCAATATAATTCCACCCTTCCACCTTGACATATGTATATCCAGTTTCCACGTGTCTTCGCGGGTTTTTTTTTTAATTTTATTATTATTCCTTAGCCGAACAGACAAAGAATAATAAGCAAATAAATTGTTCTCAAAGAAATATATTTAGCAAAAACTGGTTGAAGAAAAAAAAGGATCGACAGGCAAAGGAAAAGTACCGCCTAATAATAAAAATATCATTACATTTACAGGAATTACCCTTAAGCAATTTCTATGATTATTTTTTTGTTGGGAATTGCTGCGACATAATTACTCGACTTGTTCCCATTCCCTGTGGCGCAATTCTTGATAAGATTATGATGATTTGTGCAAGGGATTTCCAACATGTGTTTGCCATAAACACACACACTCACACACACACACACCTTGGACAATACAAACTTTGCTGCGTTCTTTCTCCCAAAACAAAAGCTTTATTTTTTGTTGATTTCTTTACCAATTTCCAATGAAAACATTTTTTTTTGGGTGGAGGAGGGGGATGTGTCCATGCATCTCTGTAAGAGGCTTTGTCCGTCTGTAGCGCCCGAGTTTGAAATCGCATTTTAATCGGTAAATGCAGATTGAATGTACGCCTTTTTTTAGAATATATGTTCTTGTTTTTTTTATTTTATATAAGATTTCAAGAATAAAAATTCATTTTATGTTCACCTGCATTTCTGCTATCACTCTCACACACACACATATATATATATATATATATATATATATATATATATATATATATATATATATACAATACTATTTTTTAATAAATATTAAATATTTAAATACCTAGAGACATCGATGTTTCATGCTAACGCAATCTTCAGTCTAGGAACTAATTTTCAACGGTCGGTGGGCGCGAACCCCGAACACAAATCGCCACTGATTCGTAGTCGGTGATCTTAACCAAAGGGCCATATATATCCACCTCTTTATTTATTTATTTCTGTCTCCCTCCTCTCTATTTATTTCTGTCTCCCTCCTCTCTATTTATTTCTGTCTCCCTCCTCTCTATTTATTTCTATCTCTCTCCTACACAGATATATATATATATATATATATATATATATATATCTTTCCACCTCTCTATTTCTTTCTTTCTGTCTCCCTCTTCTCTTTTTCTTTCTATCTCTCTCTAACACACAGATATATATCTTTCCACCTCTCTATTTCTTTCTTTCTGTCTCCCTCCTCTCTTGTTGATATAAAACATTCTCACCAACTTTTCATTGTCAGTTTAAGAACAGTGAATGATCTTTTAGTACACATTTACTCTACTTAGGTAGAAAAAAGAAACAGCTTATCATCAGTAGGAAACAAACAACAAAAAATAATCAAAAACTAATCAGTGTCGTCTAATGTCTGCGCCACAGTTTTTGTCAGCAAATTTCAGAGAAATGTACCCTATAAAGAATTTCAAGCGATCATTTTTCTTTGTTTTAACCTATAAAAATGCAAAGCACCGAGTCAATGATACAAGTGTTTAGTCAAAGTGGACTGATCACCAGAGACAAACAAGAAAATAGGACACAGTACGTCGAAATGATTTAAAATAGAAGACTAAAAACAAAGGATAATCAATCAGCCACAAACAGAAAAGAAATATTTAAGATATACTAGACGATCGGTGACTCGGTAGATTAACGTTGATACATAATATATTAGTCTATATATTTGTCTGTTAAAACAAATTGTCAAGTATATATATATATATATATATATATATATATATATATATATATATATATAATATATAATCCAGGTCAAACATCCAAAGAATTTCAACCGCGTTTATGAAGTGCTCAATATCAAATAGAGCTTTTATATATGATTATTTTTATTTACACAGACATGTAAAAATTCTGCGACACTGGCATGTCGATGTTATCGATCAACAGCTATTATAAACTGAGATCTTATCAGGCAGAGTTAGAATCCGATCTTAACCTTAGATCATATTTGGAAGAATGAAATGGAGAAAAAAGAAAAGAAATTTAAAATTTCAAAATTTGGAAAGTCACGTGGTTGGGACCGTTTAAAATCAAAATCTCAAAATCAAAATCAAAAAAAGGTCCCAACCACGTGACTTTCCGAATTTTGAAATTTTAAATTTCTTTTCTTTTTTCTCCATTTCATTCTTTCCAAATATGATCTAAGGTTAAGATCGGATTCTAACTCTACCTGATGAGATCTCAGTTTATAATAGCTGTTGATCGATAACATCGACACGCCAGTGTCGCAGATTTTGTACATGTCTGTGTAAATAAAAAATAATCATATATATATATATATATATATATTAGGAATAATTTCTAAGTGTAACCGTGGTGTAATTTGAAATTTGTAAGTTTTAGAAGCCAAAACAACCCAGATTCGTTTTGTTTTTTTAAATAAATAGTTACTTATTTAAAATTAACTTAGTTTCAATGATATACGTCTTCTTCAGGAATAGTAACATTTTCCTTTTCGTTTTTTGTGGCATGGTGTTCCAACGGTGATTAAAATAATGTTTTTGTTGAGAGGTTAGTGCTTGCACGCGTGTAATGAATTAGAAAGTATTCCTCAGTGTAAACGTTCTAAGACTAAGACTTACAAATTGTAACTTACACAACGATTCATAATGAATTACTCTGATAAGGGCCACATTTATAGGGTGCAATCTGGGCGGGGAGTTGAACAGAAAGATGTTCACATTACATTTAAATTTCTTCATGTTGGTATGGTTGGGGAGTAGGGGAGGTATTCCAAAGGCAACCGGTCCTAGGAAAGAGGCTATTAGAGTACAACATCTGCCAGCATCTAGGGACGTCTACAATGAAGGGGTGAGATTTTGTTGCTAGTCAAGTCAGTCGGTGACTAGTTAGATCGACGTTGATCTCGTATATATTAGCGTATATATTTGTGCATTTAACACACTGTTAAAGTAAATAAATATTTTAAAAGTACATCCACGAAGTTACAGAATAACGTTTCCATCTGCTTTCAATTTAACGAATAAGCATCGGAGATTTCAGCTATGAAAAAAAAATAAACACTGTTTTATTGTATCAAACGCTGCCTAACAAAACTATTTTATATCATCCAATCAAAGCCCTTGTTGCCATGGGGACTGACTAAAAAGACGAGTGTTTATGGTTTGGCCCATTAATCACATTTTTTATTTATAGCATCCGCTTACTCTTCTCTAATATATTTAATGTGCAAATAAGCAAGCAAAATTAACAGAGTTTTTAAGATTATATAGATAGGAAACATTTGTTTAAAAACTTTTATTCATCCCAAACAAGGCACATTGCCACTGACACATAAAGGACTACTGTGATTAGGGTTCAGATTTATAAAGGGGTATCCTAAATGGGGAGTAGTGCAGTTAGATATTTGTTCACATTAATTGTTTTCACGTGGGTACGGTTGGGGAAACAGGAAGGGAATTCCAAACACAAGTGGTCCAAGGAAAAAAGCTATTAGAGTAGAAAATTTTCCGGCATCTAGGGACCTCTACAGTGAAGAGGTGGGATTTTGATGCTAGTCTGGTGGGTCGGGAGTATATACATTGAGGGTATACAAGTGCAATACTTCATCGGAGCACATTCCTTGGAAGTACTTGTAAAACAATTGTATAAAATAGAAAACGTACATGCACTGTTTTACTGTCTCAAATACTGATGTTGAATGAAACTATGTTGATTTCATCCAATCAGAACCCTTGTTGCCATGGGGACTGATCAAACAGACGGATGTTTATGGGTTATATCACCCTTTTACTTTTCTCTAATACATTCAATGTACAAGTAAGATTATCAGAGTTTAAGGATTATATAGATTTGAAACATTCATGTAATCATCGCTTTTTTTGTACCCTATATTAGAGAATGCAAGAAAATTAAAATGTAAATTTTCTTGATTATATTAGTAAATGTAAATTTTAAAACAAAAGAATTTTAAAGAAATATGCATTTTTTTACCGATGTAGCTGTATATAAGTTAAATGTGTTTGAGAGACTCACTAAGAAGTAAAAGAGAAATGACTGGTTCAGGCTGAATAACAAACACCATTTATACTTTTACATCTTAATTTTTATAGTTACAATGAATCTTCAAAGCAGGCTTAGATCTGAAGATCTCAGAGGAAGATTAAATCTTGACAGTATAGGGAAATGTGTGCAGAACAGGAGACTGCCATGGTATGGCCATGTTGAAAGAATGGATCAGAGTTTTGGGGTTATTAGATGTACAACGATTGAGGTAGCACGATCAGTTGGAAGGGGAAGACATTGAAGGAAATAATAAGGATAGGTTTGAGAGAGAAGGGGATAAATACAGACTTGGCTACATATAAGTTTGTCTGGAAGTCAATTTCACAAAGCCGTCCAACACATGCCAGCATGTAAAATGGATATTATAATGATACGATTATTACAAGTTGTTTTATTCTCTGGTGTTCAATTGTCAGGGTGAGTCGACTGACATATTGTTAAAAAATAATCTATTAAAAAACACCAATCAAAATATGAATAATATATAGTGTAATTCAGTATCATAAATTTGGCAGAAAAATATGTTTTGGTGTTTGAAATGAGAATATGGAGTCACCCTTTAATTACTATTACCACTAGTGTTCGGACGAAAATTAAAAAATGACAACTTTTTAGGATATTTGAATCGAAATCGGAAAATCTTGAGCCTAATTTCCGATTCCAAAATCGATTCTTTAAATTTTTGTTATTTTAATTTTCTATTGCTGATAAAATTATCAATATTTATTGATTTTAAACTACTCGTGAAACGAAAATTCATAGATCATAATTATGAATCAAAATAAAAATGACATCGGAAAAATGAACCGGTAAAAATGGCACGAGTTGATATATAGTAAAATAATGGCACAAGTGAAAAATATAGATGAAAATCTAACAATGGGGATATCATACATAAAGGGAAAACATTTAAAAGTTTTTCAAATTAAAAAGAAAATTATATCCTGAATTTATAATAAGGTTGACCATCCACCCTCAAAAATGCAATTTTACTTTTTAGGCGACTTTGTAAATGGAATCGGTAATTGTATCAGAATCAGGAATTCAGAACAGAATCACTAATTCTATCAAAATCGGGAAAAATATTGGAATCATCCCATCACTAACTACGACCAAGCCCATTCTGATCTGGAGTGGTTGTACCTGTTGCACAACACTAAACTGCTTCGGACATCCCTGGGCAAGGTGTTCACCTCTATCCCACCAAACCACTTAAAAATCCATCTTTATCAGCCCTTTTAACCTTTTTTATGCCTACCTTAATTTGAAAGCCTATCAACTAATCAAGTTTTCTCTACCATTAACAGTCCCGAGTATGACACAAAACTATTCAATAGTGAGGCCACGATTTGTGAGCTTTGTAGAGTGTGGAATCACCCTTTAGTCGCCATTATTTCCAGGTCTACAGTTCAGGGTCCCATATATAGCTGAGAAAATATTGTTGAAAGACAATCTGCTTACAAATCAAATTCACATACAAAACATACATTTGCAGCCTGAATAAATGTGTGTAGGTATTAAGTTTAAGCAGAAAATATTAAATAACTCCAAAAAAGGTTGACATGCCACAAAACAAAAGATAACCGACAATCATGCATGACAAGAAATAGGAAATTATTTAAATTAATATGGAGTTACCAGAAGTAATAATGATAAAAGAAAGCATGAAAGATTAATATTTAATCTAACATCAGAAGAATAAAATTAACAGTGAAATTTGCTGATAGTTCTGAAGGATTCTTTTGTTTCTGGTTCCTTCACCAATTTAACCTCAGACTAATGCATCCATTATATCACATAATCATGTAATTTCCTCTTGGCTTGTTTTGATGGAGGGCGAGGTAGGAATAGAACTCTTTCATTTAAAGGAAATTAATCTTTTCAATATCAAATGTCAAATTTACAAAGATGTTAATAACTAAAAAATATTAAAGTCAAAAGATAAAAATTTGAATTAAAAAAATGGATAAACAAAGATGGCGGTTATACAGGAAGTTTGAATTGACAACAAAAAAGATTATTTTGGGGGGCTTCTTCCTGTATATTTGGGAAATATTTGACATGGGATCTTTCAACAAGAATTCAGTAGCTTCCCACCATCACGCCGCTTTTTCTCTTTTTCTCACAATTCATTATTGTAAGGGTGGCACAAACATTCGACTCATATTCAGGAAAAATGACAACTGACAAATGATGAGGTGCCCTGGTGGAGTGGTAATGATGTTGAAGGAAGGGAGAAGGAGACAAAAGCCAAAAAAAAAATGAACCGCAAAGGTAATCAGCAACATTGCAATGACAAGGGTTGAACGTACAGAGTTGAGGGATGAGGGAAGAGATTACAAATATGTTGAATTTAGTGGACCAGTGAATCAGTGAATCTCCCGAGGGGACGGGGCGGATGGGGCGTGTATGTGTGTAACTTGCAGTGTGAAGGAGTGGGAGAGTGATCAAGAGTTGGTAAGATTGAATCGGAGAGAAAGTGCCAGCAAGTGTTGATGTGTATTTGATTGATTGAGTGAAAATCTTGGTGATCATCTATGTATAACAATGGTATTTCCATCCGGGTAACCATACGAGCATCGATATAGGTTTTTTTTCTTTTTTCAATGGATCCAGAAATATTTTTAATGTTTCTAATTCCTTAGCCAAAATTATTAGATATTCTTGTTCAGATGACACATATTTTCTCGTATTATCTACATTAATAAAATTATGAGAGATCTTCATGTAAGTGGGTTTATTTCTCTCGTCAATGTAACTGTGATAATTACACATTGAATTATCACCCACCATTTGATAAAAAGGTCTTACCTCGAAATATGTTATGGAACACGGTTACACAAATTACATCATTGTGTATAAGTTATGACTAAATCGAGTGCTCACCTCTCGGGCGCTGGCTTTTCAACCCCCACTTTTCGACCCGACCTTGGGTCACATCTTACTTGTGGGAGTAGGATAAAACTGGCCTTGTGCCTAACTCCTGGAGAGGAGTAAATAATACTAAATCAAGTAAGATTTACTAAAAAGAAATATTCAAAGATGAATAAAATAAAATCACTTCGTTTTAGCCCTCGTTCTCAACACCAACATATGTCAACTTCTTGCGTTGTGATAGTCTTCTATGACTTCTCTATACATTTTTCTTGACTATTAATCGAATATTTATTGACTCAAAAATGCAATAGCATAAAATAAAACGAAATTTTTTAAAGTTCTATTTAAAAAATACAATGTAATTTTATAAACCTCCATCAGAATGCATTACGGTTTCTTATCTATTTAATGAAACAAATTATCTCTTCTACTTTCCTTACACACCAGACCGACACAACAAAGCTATTTTTACCTTTCGCTGTATTCATCATGCTGTAAATGTTCACTCGCTCCCTTTATGAGCCTGCTTACAGATATTATGAACATACCAGGCTGTTAAGTTCTTGTTTTCTCCAAACAAGGCGCATTGCCACTTGGACGTAAGGGACAACTATTAGGGATCATGCCTACAGGGACACTTTAAGTAGGGAGTTGAGCAGAGAGATGTCTGTTCGCATAGCATTTAAATATCTGCATGGTAGAGGAAGTAGGAAACAGGGAGGGAATTCCAAATTCTAGCAGTTCGATAGAAAAAAACTATTATAGTAGAAAACTTTTCGGCATTTGGAGACATCTACAGTGAAGGGATAGAATTTTGCTGCTTGTCGGGGTATTTACGTCGAGGGGGGGGGGCACAAGTGTCCAGAGTTTATCAGAGCACATTCCATTAAAGTACTTGTAAAACAAGCACAGGGTGCAACATTGCGGCGATGGGACAGTGTTGGAGCTTGGTTGACAGTGCGGGATCTATTCGATTGGATACTCTTTTTTTCGACTCTGTCTAACAGAGAGAGACTAGTGATAGATGCATGAACCCAGATGTGGCAACAATACTCTATGCATGAGCGAAGTGCAGCTTTTTAGAGATATTCTGTTTTGTTTTTACTTCGCTCATTCTGGCAATCTTTCTAGACAAAAAAACTATATTTTCTGGATTTTGTTTCATAACAATTTGTTCAATAAACAATTTAATAATCAATAATAATAATTAAATTTAACTTTTAAAACCCTATTAAAAATAAAACGCCATGGCGGGTGATCAAGGTTTTCTTTTAGAGTGGCATTCTTAACTTACATAAGGAATAGGAGTACTTAGTGTACATTTTATACTCCTCATCAGACTAATGACTACTAATGTTGAAAACTCATCGGTTAGATCAGTTGCCACTACTTATAAATAGGTTATAACATTACTCATGTAAAAACTATGTGCTCGTTTGTACACGTGTAAACGTACAATACTGTGCTATATACTATTTTATTGATATGCATAATCTTTTAAACATGTTATTCGCTGGATTGCGACCATACACACATGCCTACAATTTTGACTACCATTGTAATTCGAATTTAGAGCCCATAAATCAGTGACCACTGCATATTATGAGCTTCTTGTTCTCGATTCATATCGAATACAGTATATATTTCAATACAAATTTAGAGAGAAACCATCGATCAAAACCACTGAAATTATACAGTTCACTGGGCCAGACAGACATGGCACAAAAGTTGAATTCAGTAATTACATTATGCATATCAAAATGGCCGCCATAAATTATGCAAATTAGACTGAACCGATTTGCATTCTGAAAGTATATCGAATACGTAATAATATTCATGTGCATTTAAAGTGTCCAGATGCTAGCAACATCCATAATACAGCATATTCGTGCAATTACTATATCATCAGCAGCGGCTTAGTGTCTGTTTAACATGCAGAAATTGACTTCTAAACTAACCTGTGTTTGGCCACGTCTTTATTTATGCCTCTTTCTCTCATGTCCAACTTTATCATTTCCTCATATGTTTTCTTTGGCCTTACACTGCCAATTGACCCTAATTCTTCAATTATTCTACATCTACTAACCCAAACACCCATCCTTTCTTTCAAAGTGACCAAACCAACAGAGTCTCCTATATGGAAAAAGGAATACTGCAGTTAATGGATTTGAAGTATAAATGCCTGATAACTTTCTGTAGAACATTTTTGATGATTAACTGAAAAGATTGTGGGAAATATTTGTTAGTTGCAAAAAATATGCACTTCTCACTTCTCTCACTTGTGATTGGACGGTTACATATTTTGTTCACATTCATTATACGGCATAATCACGTTGACACATGGTCCCGTTAGATCACAAAAAGTAAGCAATGTTTAGCCTCATAAGTACTAAATGGGTAACCATTTGGGAATGCCGAGCGCTGTATATGGAAGGGATTTCTCCTTATCTTGGACTTTTCCTTGCCACTAGATTAAAGCAATGCCGGTTCAGAAGAGGTGTAGTTGGGATTGTGCAACCCTTGCTTCACAATAGACTCTCCATGCAGGGACTCTTACATGGGTTATCCATTGTCTCTTGAGACTGAACTCTCATATCCATCTACCACTTGGATTTACCCATTCTCTTACGTTTTTTTTTTTACCTCATAACATTTTGTGGATTATTATTAACTCTGAATAATTCTTTGTTATTTGGGTTTATATTCAAGGATGTGGTATATTGACCCCTCTGAGCACTGAATTTTTTTTTGAAGACCAAAAATAATATATTAACACCTATTTTTAAAATGATTCAGTAAGCTTTAACCTTTCATTATAAGCCCAAACAATGTATATGGCATTTGTAGAATATAAGTAGGAATATCAAAATAAATTGTAAAATTATACTAATTTGCATAGTGTGATGGCGGCGATCTTGAATTTATAATAAGGTTGATCATCTGCTTAATGAAAATTGTCATTTTCTCAGGCACATATTAGTCAATTGCTGAATTTATTGTGTATATTTGTGCTGTTGTGCAAATAAAACCAGTTTTGCATGTAGTATCGTCTGCTATTAGAGACTTGTGACAATTTTGCAACAGCCGCGATAAGAGGGTTAACAATATCTCTTTAATAAAAAAAACTTTAAACCCCTTATATTTTGATTTGTTTTATTACCATAAATAAGTAAAATTTACTATAGCCCTTCGAGTTGACAATAAGAAAAAAATACATCATACTAATAATATATTTTCTTCAGCATATGCATTAATAAAATTATCAGAGTTCATAAAAATTCCTATAGTAAAAAAGGACAGGTTTTAATTTTATCATTTTATCTATTTATTGTAAATCTTGACTATTTTTAATTAAATGTAAAAAAAGGAAAATGTTCTATTCTCATAGCTTCTTTACTTGGACCGTTTGCCTTTGGAATTCCCTCCCTGCTCTCTGTATCCCCGACTGTACCAATATGCAGAAATTAGAATGCAATGTGAACAAACATCTTGCTGCACAACTCCCCACAGGATTCACCCTTCACAGTAGCCCCTTACGTTTCAATAGCAATATTTCTTGTTTAGGGTAAATAAAAGTTAAAAAGAAGTTTTTAATAATAATAATACGTCCCCACTCCTACATATATCAATATGTACTACTCGCTTTACCCTCCACGTCTACATGCATCGCTATCATCAAGTCTTACATTTCATCTTCGTGTCTGCATATATGTAGGTGTCAACGTGGCTACTGAAAACCTAATATGATCATTTTGCATTTTAAGAGAGGTTAATATTAATATCTAGGTGGTGGCAGTTATGCATACACTGCTTGTTGTTTTTCTTGAAAATTGCTATTGGATATAGTTTTTATTGTAATACTGTATACTCATGTCTGCCTCGTTAAATTAAGTCGAAACTATTATAACATTACAGTTAACCAGTCATATAATCGATTTGCTAGATCGATTGATGATGGACATTGACAAATTCACAACTACTTTCTCATTTTTACAATATTGTATTTGTGATCGATTGCTGTGAACGTTTGATGCATTTGTTTTCTATTTTGAAACTTATTCACCATCTTAACAACTTACCAGCAACAATAAATTGCTAAAGCATTAGACTTTTTGGTTGTTTGTTTTTAATTCAAACAAGCTAAGAATTACAAAAAAAAAAAAAATTAAGAGGCCATTTTTTTTTTTTAACGAATTTGATTGGTCAGGGATAACAACGAATCAACTTGAATCTTAGTCAGGTTTGAAAATTTAAAATATTCACCTTGAATCATTGGCAAACAGCCAGCAAATAAAATTTGAATTAATTTTTCTATTTTTTTTCTAATGTTTGTTTATATAAAAATGAACCTTTTGTGAAGAGATGGGGTTATTTTACCAGTGCTGGAAGATTTTGTTGCTTCATGGGTTTGGTTGGAGGTGTAACAGGGACAGAGTCATAGAAGTGTAAAAGTGGTTGGCCCTTTCTCTGGCAGTCTAGTAGACCCCGAGGCAAATAATGGGTTATGCTTTTCTCCTAAGATTTCCCCTCATTAAAATAAAAAAGAAAAAGAGAGATTCCCTCAAGGCAATGCAAATGTCTTTCAATGTTAAATAACTTTCTCCTCGACCCATTTTCTTTTAAATCCAGAAGGATTCTGAGTGGTAATAGGGCAATATTTTGGACTGTATTCATTAAAACTATCAAATTCTCCCCCTCCCCCCGCCCCTGTGTATGACGGTCCTTCTTGCAAAGAAGAGATGTGTGTTGAGAGGGGGTGCTTATTTTACAAAAAGAAATGAGTAAGCTTAGGAATAAAACTATTATGCAATAAGTTATTTTTAACATATATAACTGTATTTTATTAGTGATAACTGAAGCATCGGTCTATGATGGATTTCTCAAATGTCGATTCAGCAGGCCAATTCAACTGAAAACAAAGCTTTTACGTTAAAAAGAGTAATTTGTTTTTATTACTTATTTTATAAACGTAAATGAGCTTAAAATATAAACTATGCAATCTTGCTTCCTTTTTCCCGTACTGTACCAACATGCACAAGTTTAAATGTAATGTGAACAAGTATCTAGCTGCAAAACTCCCCACTTAGAATGCCCCTAATTCACAGTACCCCTTACGTCTCAGTGACGTTGTTCCTTGTTTAGGGCGAACAAAGGTTTTAAAAAAGAAGTTAATTTTGGATATTTATAACTGTAGAACGACATAAGCATATTTTTCTTTTAAGGGCATTAGTGAAGAATGGATCAATTTGAATTTTTCTGGTATGTGTGTTTGTAGGGGTGCTTATTTTACATAGTGAATAAGCTTAGATATATAAATTAGTATGCAATAAATTATTTTTTTTTTAGCATTTATAGCCGTATAATGATATAAGTTTGTTTCTTCTTACATTAGTGAAGAATGTGCCCATTTGAAAACTTTTCCAGACCGGAATAATTATTTATATAAATAAATTGAAACGAAATGTTTTTTTAAAGTCAATTAACATGGTACAATAACAAAAGTCAAAGCTTGGCTAATCAGAAGCAAATATCAATCCGTCAGCTGAAATGCTATTCAAGTCCAACTTTTAAAATCTCATGAAATAACTTTCTATGTTAGATCAGTGATAGGTTACGTATGATCTGTGGTGGAGTTCTCAAATGTCCTTATCCTGCAGATCAATTCAAATGGAAACTGCTTTAACTCTAAAAAGGGTAATTTATTTGAATTTACTACAGTGTAATCAGTAAATATTTTATGAAAACGAATTATAATAACTTACTTCGGCCAGGGGAAAAGTGTAGTGTCTCTTCTGATGTTGCACTTCATCTTTTCTGTCCTTGGTTAATGAACGAGAGAGCTTTCAAAATTAAAGAAATTTTTATTTTTGTCTCAATCCAGAATGTCCATTTTGGGGGTAGCTGGATTTTCCCCACATTAAAAACCGACCTTGTGTCTAACTGTGCCCTCGTGTGCGGGCAAGAAAATAGGGACTATCTTATTTCAGGACATCCTTTATCCAATTGTTATTTAACCAGAACGAATATTTTTAAGATGCGTCTATTCAATCTACGTGTTTAGCGATGCAAAAGCCGTTTAAAATTGAAACACGACAGACCGACTAAATTTCTCAGAAACGCGAGGACTCATCGAAAAAAAGCATCTTAGTAATATGAGATTTTAAGAGGCAAAATATTAAAATGATTCAACTTTTTTCAAGAAACAAATTTAAAATGGCCGCCACTCCTACCCATCAACAACGACTTTTGATACGAGTTTAACAGAATTAACATTTTCAGCAAGTAATTCAGTTGGGAGAGGTCAATTTTTGAAACGTTGTCGTTTACAAGTGACACTTTCTCTTCGCAATTCCAAATGACTTCATTTTTTGACACGTCTCAAACTTTTATTGTTGTTTGCATTTGTTGATGTCTCAGTGGTCAAAATCTAAAAAAACATTACAGATTTGAAAGAATTTCGCAGAAGCCATCTAAACTGATCCATCAATTAGATTCGAGTTTTAATTTAACTTCGTACTAAATTTCCTTTATGCCTCAAAGATTGAATTTTAATTTTGAAATTTGAAACAAGCTTTTGGAAAAATATTTCATTCCTCTTCCACTCTATAATAAAATACAATGTTGGTATATATATATATATATATATATATATATATATATATATATATATATATATATATATATCCGTACCGTCACACAAAAGTTAGCAAATATAAAAAATGCTCGAAGGAATGTAAGTCAGAACCCCTGTCTTCTCTATATTTCCATGAGACGTTTATTTTTTTCTCTTTCTGCTCTCTATACCAATTTATATGTTTTGTCTTTTTTAACTTCTTTATTTTCTTTAGCAAACATCTCTGATGTTTCCTAACTTTCGACGTCATTTCTTTTAATGTCTAACAGTCGTAATTAGCAAGAAATCAATGGTAAACGGCTGTTGCGAAAGAGATGGAGAGCACTGGAAATCTGGGGAAATTTTTTCTTTTCTTTTTTTTTTTTTTTTTTTTTTGTCTTTATTCTACCTGGACTGGTACAATTTAATAATTGAAAAGAACAGTTTTGCACCGCGTTTATGTCCCCTTACGAAGATTAAAATCAAGATATACTCATACTAATCCTTATGTCTCGGATCCTTATTCTAATTTTGACCCAAATCCCTTACATGATTTTGATTCTAGAAAATGTCTAAAATTTAAGGCTTTAGCTTAAATGGTCTCGAATAGAACTTGAAATTCAAAGAAATCATACTTATTGATGTCTAATAAATATGAATACAATTTAAAGTAAATCTGAAATATAATAATTTGCAAATAGGAATTTATGCTCATATCAATCTCCCTAAAACGCTTTAAAATACGTCAAAGAAACTGAAATTTGGAGAATATTTATTAATGTTTAATACCATTAAAATTTCACAAAAATCGGAGATACTTAAATTTTAATGAAGAACGTTCATCACATCTTTGTCCCTTTTACATAATGAAGCTAAATTAAACCATATATAGCCCCCATTATCCACCCTTACTCCTCGCAGCTATGTTAAAAAATTATAATGATCGGTTAGTTTCGGAGTGAATCCTCGAGATAGAATTATATAAAACATATATGCATAAGGATGGTTAGCCTTATATATTTATACATATTTCTAAATAGAGATATAATTCTAATATACATACACATATATATATATACATACACATATATGTATATATTTATTTTTGTAGTTAAACCTTCCAGTAAAGATATTCATTATCTTACGACCATTTCGTCATTTATCCAGGCAATCAAAGTTTTCAAGCATATATTGAATCTTCTAGGACAATGACTCGTCAGAAAAATAGAAAGGTATCCAAAAGCATTATATATATATATATATATATATATATATATATATATATATGAGAGAGAGAGAGAGATAAGGTTAGTGGGAGAAGACGCAGTAGAGTGCTCGATTATAAGAAAAATAAAAAAAGTAAGAGCATAATATTGAAAATATAGACATTAACAGAGGCTGAAGAGAGTGTGGCATAGGAGGCAGACTATAGGTCCCCTTTGTTTGGATTTGAAACCGATGGTACCGATATTGTCTTAATCTTCTATAATTACATTATATATATATATATATATATATATATAATACTAAAACTGATAATCTTGCATGTTCTCAAGTTCATACTAATCGGTCAATTAGTGAATCTTGTACATACAAATATGCGAACATATAAACATACCTAACTTTATATAGAAATGCACCATGATATGAAGAATTCTCTTTGTTGTTCAAAATTAATGTGTAAACAAATCTCTCCTTACTTATTAATCCATTTTACGTTTAACTGTCGAATGCAAAACTACGAAAAACAATGGTCTGATATTTAACTCTTTCTGCATTTTATCCACCCCATCTTTAACTTTGGTTCTCAGGCAATTATTCTATTTCGATGATTCATTTTCCATTTCCGAATAGTATGGTCTCCACTCTGGCATTGACAGGGCGATGCTTGTTTCTGCCCAGGGCCTTTTCTGTCAACCCTTTCACGGAACTACCAATGCCAATCCCTCAATCTTCATATTTCCCTTTTTCCATTGTCTTACAATCTTCATAGCTTTCTTGTGTTCAAAACGCTCACCATCCCACCCCCACCTGTTCCAGTCAAGCAGGTCTGTGAGAATTGCAAATGTCCCCCAGACAGATAATCAGAGATGCTCAATCTAGAGGGAGAGAGAAGTAAAGTATACAAAGCACAAGGAAGAGAGGGTCGATGTATACAGAGCGAAAGATATAGAAAGTAAGTGAGTGGGAAATAGCACGAGACAGTGGATGAGACAGAGTAAGAGACAGAAAGAACAAGAAAGATAACGGAAGAGAGAGAGGTGGAATTATATAGTGGATGAAAAGGAAGAAGATATAGTGGATGGGAATAAGAGATAGTGGATGAGAGAGAAAAAATAGAGATATAGTAGATGAGAAAGAGAAAGAGAAAAAAAAGAGAGATATATTATATGAGAGAGAGAGAGAAAAAAAGAGAGAGATATTATATGAGAGAGAGAGAGAGAGAAAAAAAGAGAGATATATTATATGAGAGAGAGAGAGAAAAAAGAAAGACAGTGGATGAGAGAGAGAGAGAGAGATAGTGGATGAGAGAGATAGTGGAAGCGAGAGAGAGATAGTAGATGAGAGAGAGAGAAAAAAAAGAAAGACAGTGGATGAGAGAGAGAGAGAGAGAGTGGATGAGAGAAAGAGAGAGTGGATGAGAGAGAGAGATAGTGGATGAGAGAGAGATAGTGGAAGAGAGAGAGATAGTGTAAGAGAGAGAGAGAGAGAGAGATAGTGGAAGAGAGAGAGAGAGATAGTGGAAGAGAGAGAGAGAGATAGTGGAAGAGAGAGAGAGAGATAGTGGAAGAGAGAGAGAGATAGTGGATGAGAGAGAGATAGTGGATGAGAGAGAGATAGTGGATGAGAGAGAGAGAGAGAGATATATATAGTGGATGAGAGAGAAGGAGATATATAGTGGATGAGAGAGAAGGAGATATATAGTGGATGAGAGAGAGAGATATATAGTGGATGAGAGAGAGAGATATATATAGTGGATGAGAGAGAGAGATATATAGTGGATGAAGGAGAGAGATATATAGTGGATGAGAGAGAGAGAGATATATAGTGGATGAGAGAGAGAGAGATATATAGTGGATGAGAGAGAGAGAGATATATAGTGGATGAGAGAGAGAGAGATATATAGTGGATGAGAGAGAGATATATATAGTGGATGAGAGAGAGAGAGATATATAGTGGATGAGAGAGAGAGAGATATATAGTGGATGAGAGAGAGATATATAGTGGATGAGAGAGAGAGAGATATATATAGTGGATGAGAGAGAGAGAGATATATAGTGGATGAGAGAGAGATATATAGTGGATGAGAGAGAGATATATAGTGGATGAGAGAGAAAAAAGAAAGACAGTGGATGAGAGAGAAAAAAGAAAGACAGTGGATGAGAGAGAGAGAGAGATAGTGGATGAGAGAGAGAGAGAGAGATAGTGGATAGGAGAGAGAGAGAGATAGTGGATGAGAGAGAGAGAGATAGTGGATGAGAGAGACAGAGAGAGAGAGAGATAGTTGGATGAGAGAGACAGAGAGAGAGAGATAGTGGATGAGAGAGAGAGAGAGAGATAGTGGATGAGAGAGAGAGAGAGATAGTGGATGAGAGAGAGAGAGAGATAGTGGATGAGAGAGAGAGAGATAGTGGATGAGAGAGAGAGAGAGATAGTGGATGAGAGAGAGAGATAGTGGATGAGAGAGAGAGAGAGATAGTGGATGAGAGAGAGAGATAGTGGATGAGAGAGAGATAGTGGATGAGAGAGAGAGATAGTGGATGAGAGAGAGAGATAGTGGATGAGAGAGAGAGAGATAGTGGATGAGAGAGAGAGAGAGATAGTGGATGAGAGAGAGAGAGAGATAGTGGATGAGAGAGAGAGAGAGATAGTGGATGAGAGAGACAGAGAGATAGTGGATGAGAGAGACAGAGAGATAGTGGATGAGAGAGACAGAGAAATAGTGGATGAGAGAGACAGAGAGATAGTGGATGAGAGAGACAGAGAGATAGTGGATGAGAGAGACAGAGAGATAGTGGATGAGAGAGAGAGATAGTGGATGAGAGAGAGAGAGATAGTGGATGAGAGAGAGAGAGATAGTGGATGAGAGAGAGAGAGATAGTGGATGAGAGAGAGAGAGATAGTGGATGAGAGAGAGAGAGATAGTGGATGAGAGAGAGAGAGATAGTGGATGAGAGAGAGAGAGATAGTGGATGAGAGAGAGAGAGAGATAGTGGATGAGAGAGATAGTGGATGAGAGAGAGAGAGATAGTGGATGAGAGAGAGAGAGATAGTGGATGAGAGAGAGAGAGATAGTGGATGAGAGAGAGAGAGATAGTGGATGAGAGAGAGAGAGATAGTGGATGAGAGAGAAAGGGATACAGTGGATGGGGGAGAAAGGGATACAGTGGATGGGGGAGAAAGGGATACAGTGGATGGGGGAGAAAGGGAGACAGTGGATGGGGGAGAAAGGGAGACAGTGGATGGGGGAGAAAGGGAGACAGTGGATGGGGGAGAAAGGGAGACAGTGGATGGGGGAGAAAGGGAGACAGTGGATGGGGGAGAAAGGGAGACAGTGGATGGGGGAGAAAGGGAGACAGTGGATGGGGGAGAAAGGGAGACAGTGGATGGGGGAGAAAGGGAGACAGTGGATGGGGGAGAAAGGGAGACAGTGGATGGGGGAGAAAGGGAGACAGTGGATGGGGGAGAAAGGGAGACAGTGGATGGGGGAGAAAGGGAGACAGTGGATGGGGGAGAAAGGGAGACAGTGGATGGGGGAGAAAGGGAGACAGTGGATGGGGGAGAAAGGGAGACAGTGGATGGGGGAGAAAGGGAGACAGTGGATGGGGGAGAAAGGGAGACAGTGGATGGGGGAGAAAGGGAGACAGTGGATGGGGGAGAAAGGGAGACAGTGGATGAGAAAGGGAGACAGTGGATGAGAAAGGGAGACAGTGGATGAGAAAGGGAGACAGTGGATGAGAAAGGGAGACAGTGGATGAGAAAGGGAGACAGTGGATGAGAAAGGGAGACAGTGGATGAGAAAGGGAGACAGTGGATGAGAAAGGGAGACAGTGGGTATTGGGTAATTATAATATAAACTTTCATAACTACGCAAATATGACCACTATAGAAACTGTGTTCTATAATCACTACTAAATACTGCATTCATCATCATGAGTAAACACTATGCAATTCAATTATTGTAATCATTTCGGCCATAATTCTTCCTGAGAATTCACTAACAATAATTTAATGCATATGATATTAATTTAATTCGTTTTATTTTAACTTATAAAATAAAATTGTGGTGCGATAACCATTTTCATAGATGTTTGATAACGATTACAGAACTATCAAAAGGAAAAGTTCAATTCCTGATAACGATCACGGTCTTAAGCACTTATCATCATAAAGTTAATAAGTTTATAATGAAAGAGGGTTTCCAAGTGGGTCGCGTCTAATGTGCTATTAACAAACTCGCTATCATGATAATCTAATTCTGAAATGGAAATCATCAAGTTCTTTTCCAACGTGAATTATATAATGCATATTATTCTGACATTTACATCAAGTTACCCGAGGGTTTTGAGAGGGATATTTTGACGATTTAGCTAAGTTTTTAGACGTGTCCCTGCATCTGTGTTCGTTGTTCAGCCAGTCTGTCATGTTTTCTTTTAAAATAGCATTTTCTTTGGTCTCGTCATATAGAGAACCTATACAATATATATATATATATATATATATATATATATATATATATATAAAAACCTATAAAAAAAGAGGACCTATAAAAGAGAGAAAAAAACCTATACAGCGATAGAACCAATAAAGAGAGAGAGAGAGAGAGAGCACCTATAAAGAGAGAGATAATATATAATGTGAGAGAAATTTAGTATAAAGTGTGCGAGAGAGAGTATGAAGTGGGAGAGAGTAAGAGTATAAAGTGTGCGAGAGAGCGTAAATAGAGAGAGAGAGAGAGTAAAAGAGGGAGAGAGAGAGAGTAAAAGAGGGAGAGAGAGAGTGTAAAAGAGGGAGAGAGAGAGTGTAAAAGAGGGAGAGAGAGAGTGTAAAAGAGGGAGAGAGAGAGTGTAAAAGAGGGAGAGAGAGAGTGTAAAAGAGGGAGAGAGAGAGTGTAAAAGAGGGAGAGAGAGAGTGTAAAAGAGGGAGAGAGAGAGTGTAAAAGAGGGAGAGAGAGAGTGTAAAAGAGGGAGAGAGAGAGTGTAACAGAGGGAGAGAGAGAGTGTAACAGAGGGAGAGAGAGAGTGTAAAAGAGGGAGAGAGAGAGTGTAAAAGAGGGAGAGAGAGAGTGTAAAAGAGGGAGAGAGAGAGTGTAAAAGAAAGAGAGGGAGAGAGTGTAAAAGAAAGAGAGGGAGAGAGTGTAAAAGAAAGAGAGGGAGAGAGTGTAAAAGAAAGAGAGGGAGAGAGTGTAAAAGAAAGAGAGGGAGAGAGTGTAAAAGAAAGAGAGGGAGAGAGTGTAAAAGAAAGAGAGGGAGAGAGTGTAAAAGAAAGAGAGGGAGAGAGTGTAAAAGAGGGAGAGAGAGAGAGTGTAAAAGAGGGAGAGAGAGTGTAAAAGAGGGAGAGAGAGATAGTGTAAAAGAGGGAGAGAGAGACAGTGTAAAAGAGGGAGAGAGAGACAGTGTAAAAGAGGGAGAGAGAGACAGTGTCAAAGAGGGAGAGAGAGACAGTGTAAAAGAGGGAGAGAGAGAGTAAACGAGGGAGAGAGAGAGTAAACGAGGGAGAGAGAGAGTAAACGAGGGAGAGAGAGAGAGTAAACGAGGGAGAGAGAGTAAACGAGGGAGAGAGAGTAAACGAGGGAGAGAGAGAGAGAGAGTAAACGAGGGAGAGAGAGAGTAAACGAGGGAGAGAGAGAGTAAACGAGGGAGAGAGAGAGTAAACGAGGGAGAGAGAGAGTAAACGAGGGAGAGAGAAAGTAAACGAGGGAGAGAGAAAGTAAACGAGGGAGAGAGAAAGTAAACGAGTGAGAGAGAGAGAGTAAACCAGGGAAAGAGAGAGTAAACGAGGGAAAGAGAGAGTAAACGAGGGAAAGAGAGAGTAAACGAGGGAAAGAGAGAGTAAACGAGGGAAAGAGAGAGTAAACGAGGGAAAGAGAGAGTAAACGAGGGAGAGAGAGAGTAAACGAGGGAAAGAGAGAAAAAAAAGAGAGAGAAAGTGTAAAAGAGGGAGAGAGACCGCGTAAAGTGTGAGGAGAGAGTACAGAGAGAGAGAGAGAGAGAGAGAGAGAGCGTAGAAAGAAAGAAAATAGAAATTATTTACAAACTACTGCGATGATTAAAAAGAAGAAAAAAAGAGACACGAAAGAAAGCAAAAGTAGAGAGAAATAAAGAAAAAGAATGCAATCAAGAAGAAGAAAAGAAAAATTGTTGATAATGAGAAAGAGGTCGTTGTGCTATTATAATTATTGCTGTCGTCATTGTCATCGAGAGAAACAAGGGGTGGAAGGGTATTGAAAGGGTACGTCTTTCTTGCATAGACCATAATCACCCCCACCCGCTCTCTCTTTCAAATAGCCCCCCCCCCCTCCTTCGTCGTATACAATGTTCCCTCACTTTCTCCGCACCACCATTACATCATGAGAGTTTGATGGCAGAGTGCTCATAAGATGCCAGCTCGGGTCTGGGTAAGATGAGGGCAAGGGTTCACTTCTATTCGTGGGGGGGGGGGGCTAAGGGTTTATTCAATAAGGGGCTGAGCAATGCGGTTCAGTATACTGCCAGGTTTTTCAGACTTTGTGTTGACGATGACTCAAAGGCTTCGGCCAGGAAATGTCTGCAGAATAACATGCACGACATGTTAGCCAACATAACCTAGCCATTGTGCGCTCCAATTAAGCGAGCGTTTGGTCAATGGATGAAGCCGAATGGCTGACTGAGTTTGTCAGCTTTAGAGAAAGCCTCGGGGTGGACGACAACATTAGCGACTGACCACATAGCACTCACACATACGCACGTGCGCTGATGCACTCTCACACCCACCATAACCCTAATGCCATAGTCCTGCCTCATCAATTTTGAATCTTGCCTTGCACTTTATACAAGGCCCATTACCCCTTTAAAATCCCCCTCCCCTGTTACCCCAATCCAATCAGAGACATTTCTAAGTTAGAAACCTAACAATCTCATCTACGTTCTGGCCACAGGTTGGCATACTTTAAACTGTTATTAAATTAATTTGTCACGTGTGAAGTTCTTGTTTTAATTAAATTGAATAGAAGAGAAACGAAAGTATGATGAACAAGCAAAAGGAAGAATTCAAAAGAAGAAAGAGTAGAAAATGTTTAAAAAGTAAGGAATTTATAAGTAAGGTTGTTTAAATGGTGAAAGGAAACTGAAGGAGTGGAAGGAAAAGAAAAAGAAGATGGAGGAAAAGAGAGGAGGAAAAGGATTAAGATTAACATTAACAGTAGGAGGGAACGAATTAAGAGTGAGAGAAAGGAGTAGGAGAGAAAGAAACGAGTGGGAGAGAGAGAAAGGAACGAGTGGGAGAGAGAGAAAGGAACGAGTGGGAGAGAGAGAAAGGAACGAGTAGGAGAGAAAGAAAGGAACGAGTAGGAGAGAAAGAAAGGAACGAGTAGGAGAGAGAGAAAGGAACGAGTGGGAGGGCGAGAAAGGAACGAGTGGGAGGAGAGGGAAAAAGGAAAGGAGGGGAAGAGAAAAGAGAGAGGGTAGGAGGAGAAGAAAAAAGAGAGGGGGTAGGAGGAGAAGAGAAAAGAGAGGGGGTAGGAGGAGAAGAGAAAAGAGAGGGGGTAGGAGGAGAAGAGAAAAGAGAGGGGGTAGGAGGAGAAGAGAAAAGAGAGGGAGTAGGAGGAGAAGAAAAAAGAGAGGGAGTAGGAGGAGAAGAAAAAAGAGAGGGAGTATGAGGAGAAGAGAAAGGAGGGGGAGTATGAGGAGAAGAGAAAGGAGGGGGAGTATGAGGAGAAGAGAAAGGAGGGGGAGTATGAGGAGAAGAGAAAGGAGGGGGAGTATGAGGAGAAGAGAAAGGAGGGGGAGTATGAGGAGAAGAGAAAGGAGGGGGAGTATGAGGAGAAGAGAAAGGAGGGGGAGTATGAGGAGAAGAGAAAGGAGGGGGAGTAGGAGAAGAAGAGAAAGGAGGAGGAGAGGAGGACGAAAGAAGGACGAGGAGGATATAAATAAGAGGAGAAGGAGGATATAAATAAGAGAAGGAGGATAGACATAAGAGGAGGAGGAGGATAGACATAAGAGGAGGAGGAGGATAGACATAAGAGGAGGAGGAGGAGGAGGATAGACATAAGAGGAGGAGGATAGGCATAAGAGGAGGAGGATAGGCATAAGAGGAGGAGGATAGGCATAAGAGGAGGAGGATAGGCATAAGAGGAGGGGGAGGAGGATAGGCATAAGAGGAGGAGGAGGATAGGCATAAGAGGAGGAGGAGGATAGACATAAGAGGAGGAGGGGTAGGAGGATAGAAGAGGAGGAGGGGGAGGAGGAGTAGGACAGAAGAGGAGAGTAGAAATAAGAGGAGGAGAGAAATAGGAGGAGGAGAGAAATAGGAGGAGGAGAAAAACAAGAGAAGAAAGAAAGAAATAAGAGAAGAAAGAAAGAAATAAGAGAAGAAAGAAAGAAATAAGAGAAGAAAGAGAGACAGTAGACAATAATAAGATAAATGTAAAAATCAAGATTTCCTTTCCCTCTTTTTCTTCCTCACGGTTAATCTCTAAAAAATTGTATTATAAAATTTCTTCTATGTGTCAAAGATAAGAGTGGCAGTAAATTGCAGTGCATGGGTAAAAGCTCACCCCTTTTATGACAGAATTAAATACTAAAATCGATTGGAAATACAATTTTTATTTTTTAACATGGACCAATATTTGCGTTATATGACTGACGAAACAGATGTTATTACATAGCTTGTAATAAAAACGCTATTCGCCACAATGATACAAAGGAAGATCGTCATTATTTTTTATATAAGAATATTTCCTTATATTTAGTTAAAAGTTAGTAAAAATATACAAGTAGAAAAATGATGACATTTAAATTTACTTTCTTTAATTACCAGTGGGATTTTTCACGGACTCTGCTCGTCCCTGTTTACTTGCTTCCCTAGGAGGGCAGAGTTAGACACGCGGTCGGGTGTTTAAGATGGGGAAAATTTAGTTCACCAAAATGGGCACTCTGGATTAGGACAAAATTTTAAAAAATTGCCTCAGTTTAGGATTCTCTTTCACTAACGGAGGACAATAGATTAAGTGTAATATCAGAACATATACTACACTTTGCTCCTAGCCGAAAGCTTGCTAGTCAATTGAATACCAAAATATCTTTTTAAGATGCCAATATTTTCTGATAATTCTTATGTTATATGAAAATAAAATAATTGGAAATAACTATTGTTGCGTTTTTCTTTTTCATTGATACTAAAAATATAACCTTATACATACACGTTAAATTATTTTTTAATTTTTAGTTTACTTCATCTCAAACAAAGCACATCGCCACCGAGACGTAAGGGGCTACTGTTAATTAGAAACCATACCTACAGGGGCATCCCAAGTGGGGAGTTGTGCAGAAAGATGTTTGTTAGAATTACATTTAAACTTCTGCATGTTGGTACAGTCATGGAAACGGGGATCAGGGAGGGAATTCCAAAGGCCAGCAGTTCGAGGAAATAAAGCTATTAGAATAGAAAGAGCTCCGGCATCTAGGTTCCATGACAATGAAGGGGTGTGATTTTGGTGACTAACAGGTCGGTCGGGTGTATTTGAGTCGAGATGGTGCCAGTGTAGCAAGTTCATCGAGCACATTCTATTTAAGTGTTTGTAAAACAAACACAGGATGCAACATTGTGGCGATGGCACATGAGCTTGCTTTGTTAGATAGTGTGGGATTTATTAGATTAGAGGCTCTGTTTTTTTACCCTGTCTATTAGAGAGAAGCTAGTGGTTGATGTACCTGCCAAGATGTGACATCAATACTCTATGCATGGGCGAATTATGATTGTGATAATCTTTATGTCAAGAGCCGACAGGAAATCTTTGCTTTAGCTAAAGATATTCCAAGTATTCCCAGAAAAACTGATATTCTTGCATTGAAATTCGCCGCCATCGTATTCTTTAGAATGCAAATGATACGATCAATTCAACAACTGCAGTTGAACTCAAGCAGAAAATTTGATTATCAATTTGGAAAATGGATTATTTGATTTTAATCTGCTTGCCTGGCCACCTTCGTTTCTTCGCATTCATTTTCTCTTGCGATTTCTTCTTTTTTTCTTCACTGCTTTTCCTTCTTTCCTACTATTTTTCCTTCTTTAACCTCCTCACTTTATTTAGCCTCCTTGTTTTCTT
>OY744521.1:147474703-147592203 GCA_963556195.1 Sepiola atlantica | reverse complement strand
TTTCAGTGCTTCATTTTAGAAGAGTCAGTTGAATAGAGGGGAGATAATTCAAACTGTTTTCTTTGTTGTAAGTAAAATCAAGAGAATTAGTAAGAAAACACATTTTTTAAAAGGTACTTATGCAGTTTACAGACCGGGTTGAAATAACGTTATAATTTAGAAAGGCATTCTTAACATGGGGAGGTGGGGGTTGTTTAACTATTCTGTACTTTCACCTAACAATTTAATAAACACGGTCATCAAGTTGGTCCCTGGTGACCAAGAAAAGAAGGAAGAAATTAGGAATGAGAAATATTTAAGTATAAAAGTGCACAGAAACACTTGCTTTAAATTAAAAGATTTAAAGTTGAATTATAGATTCTAAATGCTCATCAATTTATAGTACAATTGCTCCATTTGAAGAAATTGGATTCATCACATTTTATATTCAAACTTTTAAAGAAATTGGATTCATCACATTTTATATTCAAACTTTTGAAGAAATTGGATTCATCACATTTTATATTCAAACTTTTGAAGAAATTGGATTCATCACATTTTATATTCAAACTTTTGAAGAAATTGGATTCATCACATTTTATATTCAAACTTTTGAAGAAATTGGATTCATCACATTTTATATTCAAACTTTTGAAGAAATTGGATTCATCACATTTTATATTCAAACTTTTGAAGAAATTGGATTCATCACATTTTATATTCAAAGTTTTAAAGAAATTGGATTCATCACATTTTATATTCAAACTTTTGAAGAAATTGGATTCATCACATTTTATATTCAAACTTTTAAAGAAATTGGATTCATCATATTTTATATTCAAACTTTTGAAGAAATTGGATTCATCACATTTTATATTCAAACTTTTGAAGAAATTGGATTCATCACATTTTATATTCAAACTTTTTGCATATAAAATAAGATTATTTAGAAATTTCCAAGTTTCGAAATTCGATAAACTAAAAAAAATAACGTAATGTAGCTTTAATTTAAGTTTAGGCAATCATGAGGTTTAGTTAACAGCAGAGAAATCGAAAACAAATAAAATATACAACAAATAACTTTTACTAAACGCAATATTTAGTTTTTCTATAGACCTGTATAATTTTAAAGTGTGTAAACTGATTGTAACATTTATTATCTCTAAATATGTTATCGTTACTTTCACTTAGCAAAACACGAGTTAATCAAAGATGGCGCTAGATTTTGTTTGGTGATAGTCACTAATTTCATTTTGAATTCAGTGTAAATTTAAAATTCAAGTATTTGGTTCATATGTGCTCGAAAGCCAAAGAAAATCAGTTTTCGATTCTGCCATTGTCATATAAAAAAACGAATTATATTACATTATTTTCATTACGTCTTTTTTTTTTACTGTGGTTTATTTTCTCCATCCATAACCAAAGTAAAACCATGCCATTTTTTTTTTCATGCAAGTCATTACTATATTTCATACTATTCTTCTTTCAAATAATAGCAAGAATTTTCTACTTTTATTTTTTAAATAAAATTCATTGAAAAATGTTGACATTAAATGTTAAAAAGGCTAATGCGACGATAATGAAGCATTAGCATTTTGATTCATTCTTATACGTGTGTATAAAATTGTTTATTTGAATTTGTATTTTTTTTCATGTTATAGCGAAAAACAGAACTTGAAGAAAATTACAGCAGATTTTAGGTTAGGTATTATCTCGAGTGTTTCAGAAGACAATACTTTATGCTAGCAGGTGTTTCCAGGCTTTTTAAGACATTTTTTTTCAGCCACACAAAACCTGCATTAGAATAATAGAATGGTTTTTGAACGTGAAAAGAAAGAAAAGTAAATAAAAGCAATCAGTAAAAAAAGGAACAAGAGAACGTAACAAAAACATGAAAAAAATGTATTCATATTTATTTTGTGGTCTATTTTATCTTTTATTACGCGTTTTGTTATTTTCTATGTAAGTCTGGCGAATTCATTTTCAGTCTGAGGTCCATCGAAAATTCTTATGAAGCTCAGCAAACCTTTAAAATAATTGCCTTCAGGGAATATGACATCTTGATAGGGGTCAAAGCAGCCTGTATTTCCATGAGGTTCTGACAACGTGGGTAACAGAAAGTAGAAATAATGGTTAAAGAATATTGCCTACAGGCATCTATTTATCAATACATTTATATATGTTTATCTATTGGTTTTATATTAAATACTTTTTCTGATTGAAAAATAAGCCAAACTCTTTCGCTCCCTATTTTCTCTCCCCCTCTTCTTCTCTTAAGGTTTAAAAGGAAAAGGGAAGGACCCTGTTGTGTTGCCTGAAGCAATGAATGCTTTTTGGGTAATTTTTCCCTGGCGCTATATTGTGATTCTCTAGTTTTCATTTATCAAAGAAACACTTTTTTCTAAGAGTAATAATTAATTCCCCATAAATACACCCCTATTTATTTCATTTCAGCCTTATCTGCTGTCCAAATATTATTTTGATTCCACATTCTTGAGTTTAATTAATTGATTTTAGCAAAAATGCACAATGGCATAGAAATACATGGTGTTGTGTCCAAATGCGTGGTTCGTCTAAAGTATGAGAAACTCGGTTATCTTTACGATTCGTGACTGAATTTCACTTCCGGTTGTCCCTCCGCATGTAAAGAATGGCTCTTCTAAATAATAACGTTATTATTTAGAAAAAAAACAAAAAAAACATTCTTAACATGGGTGGGAGCTTTTTCTAACTATTCTGTACTTTCGCCTAACAAGTTAATAGACAAAAGATACCGTGAAAATTCAATGAAAAACGATCTAGCAACCGTAAGTGAAATTCAGTCACAAATCGTAAAGATAAACAGAAACTCTGAATTAATAACTACGTCAGTGCTAATGTGAATATCTGCCATTTTTTTAATATGTCACAGCAGTCTTGTGCTAACAGCATGTGATTATATTCTTAGCATTGGTAGATTTTTTTTTGATTGAAGGATAACCACTTATCAAGGCCGAAAGTTACTCGAGGATAAGAGTTAATGAGATAGAATTAAATCAGGAAAGTGCCAAAAGTGGAGTCATAGAAAATTTTGCACATCGTATTCAGATGTGCTTATCATTAAACCATGATAAAACAAAGACTGTTGAAGCTTGGTGGACAAGTCAGGCATAAACTGAAGTTTATTTGTACCAAATATGGTTGGATCGCAGTGAATACGGTGAACTTGTAATATAGTTAACATTGTAATTTATTTCCGATGGTATAGTATGTATTGGCGTTCGTGTTTGCATTAGTAATACCATTAAAAAGCGGTTAATTTAGCCCACAGGCCTGGGAAAAGTAAAAATGAGACTCGTACAGGATTCGAACCTGTGTCTACGATGTAGATGCCACCTGACGTAGGTGTCGTTAAGGATTACTTTACTAACGAGCCACACGGTTATATATATGCGAGTGCATATATATCATCATCATCATCATCATCAACCAGTTTATTTTTTGAATCAGGTCACAATTAATCCTTTGATGAGGGTGAGGCCTGATAGTCTAGTCTCGATCTAACTCTTCCCCCTCCATTCTTGTCTTTCACGGAATCCATACCCATGGCTTTTCTATCACGCTTGACCACGTCCTCCCAAGACAACTTGGGTCTGCCAGTGGTGGTCTTCCCTGCTGGTACATTCAACTGTCGAACTTTAGTAGTCCAGCCATTGCTGCCCCAACCAACGCAATCTGCTCCTCTACAAGATGTCCGCGAGGCTTTTCAAGTTGACTTGTGCGAGCAGAGACCCAAAAGGTATGCTGTGTTCAGGTCTCACCAAACAGATCCATCTGACCATTACAGTGCAGTTTTTGTAGTGTGTCGGCAGAGACAGCCCAAGTTTTGGAGCCATACATTAGCACACTTCTGACACATGAGAAGTATACACGACCTTTCGTAGCTGTTGGCAGATGTTTGTTTGTTAAGATAGGCAGTTGCTCTCTCAACTGTCTTCAGGCAGACTTGCAACGTGTAGCTGCCACGATTTCAGTGCCTCCACCTGATGACAGCACGTCTCCAAGGTAAAAAAAATTCCGTCACTACTTCAGGCTTGTCGTCACCAGTATCCACTTCTGTCAGTGATCTGCCATCTATTGGTCTTGCTGCGCCAGTGCAACGCAAACTCTACAAGTGAGGATCTGTTCTGAGAGAACCGTTTATGCCACTGCACTTTTTGTGGACACATCCTTAACAGTGGGTGCAAATGATTCAGTTGCTGCCTGTTCCTCTTAGACATACGGCACACGGGTGTTTTCCTGTTTTCCTAAGTAACTTGAGACATACAGATGTTTAAGTTGGTAGATGCATGCATATATTCAATCACATTAGTATTTGGGCACTTTTATATCAATAGAGTAATTTACTACTCTCCAGGAGTTAGGCACAAGGCCAGTTTTTATCCTACTTCCACAAGTAAGATGCGACCCAAGCTCGGGTCGGAAAGTGGGGGTTGAAAAGCCAGCGCCCAAGAGGTAAGCACTCTGACCATCAAAAATTGCCTGGGTAGCCCCGTCGGCATTCCCCGGTAGGGGCGCCTCAAGCAGTAAGCAATAAACTTACTCCTCCCCAAAGAGGGGAGGCAAAGCCTGGGAGGGTGGACCTCCTAGAACTGCACAGGACAATCCCATAGACCGGCGTAAATCAAGCCCTGAAGGCCAAGACAATACCAGTCTATAGGGTGCAGTATCCATCGGAACAGATACTACACTTTGATCTCGACCAAGCATAGATCGACTAACGTTTTAGATTTGCCTACACATCTAACCAAATAGATGATCATAGATTTTTTTGTTTACTATTTGGTCATTGCTTATCCAGGCCAAGAGCAACTCGAAGTTAAGAGTTAATGATACGGCATGATTGCTAGAGAAGAGATGGGAAATATTATGTGAGTGCTAACATTGGTCAGAGGTATGAATTGTGTTTTATTACTTATGGTGTAGTTTATGACAAAAGCTTGTTGACTTTGGATTTGAAGACGACAAAATTGTAATCAACAGGAAAGCAGTCCCTCGGTAATGTGTTCTACAGGCGGGAAGCACTTGCAAAGCAGCTTTGTGTATGGATATTCCGCCGAATGCTAGGCGCTTGGGGAGAAAAGAGAAAGTCACTTTCGTTTGAGGTAGCAAAGAGTTCTTGTGAATGTCTTACAAGGAGGAACCAAAGATTGGAGCTCAGTCGAGCACCTTCCATGGAAATAACGATAGAGAAGAGGGAAACTAGCAACATCTCTACTGTAAGAAAGAGGTTGTAGGGAGGAGAAAAGATCACCCTCACCCATACACACAAACACTTATAGGCATGTGCATTTATATAAGCACATATACAACGTTCATATACCTCGGTTTGTGTCTATGTAATAAAAAGTATTTAAAAGACACAAAACAAAAAAGGAAATTCGTATACAAAAGTCGCTGTGTCTGCTACCAAATTCTTTATGGAGTTGCATTTGGGAATGTCTACTTAGAATTCCTACTTCTGAAGAGCTGTCCATTTTTAAGAATCAGGTTCCCATCTATATCTCATAAGCAGCGGTGGTTTTTATTTATTATTATTTATTTCTTTTTCAAAGAAAGAACAAAGACGATTTTTAAAAATATTTCCTTAAAAAAGGACAATATATGAGACAAGCACACACTACAAAAACTAGCCACTTTCAAAAAAAAGGAGATCTTCCTCAGTCCTTCCTTTTCCTTTTTCTTCTGTCTGTTAGATATGGCTGGGTGGCAGTTTTTTTTATGTATGTACCCCATATGGTGTACGGTTGAGATACCTTTTTAAAATAGCATCAGAAAATAATGGCAAATCTCAAAATGTGAAAATATATGGGAAGAAAAAACTGGGAAGGAAATGGATTAGAGACAGGTATACTAAATCTGTTGGATAATGATCTATGAATTTATTCCCTCAGCAGGTAACAGAATTACTTATGCATCATATGTAAAAAATGTTCATTTTTATTAGCCTCATATGTGCATTTCAGTTCAGGCATTATATTATTATTAATATTATTGTTGCTATTATTGATGAAGTAAATTCGTATGACTCGGCATAGTATGATGTTTTGCAACTGGCTCGATTCTGATTGTCTGACGGTATACTCATCTATGTATATACTACTACAACTCTAGTTATGCTTGTTTGTCACCGTGCACACTTCATCTGAATGCTTTAGATAGTGGGAGAAAGGGCAAATAACAAATTTAGAAAAAAAATGATAAGTTGTGAAAAGAATTGAATGATGTAAATAATTAAACGAGAGGAGAGAGAGAGAGGATGGCAGAGAAGAGAGGGAGAGGGAGAAGAAAGAAAAGGTGAAAGCGGGAGAAGGAGAAGAGAGAAAAGGTGAAAGCAGGAGAGGGAGAAGAGAGAAAAGGTGAAAGGGTGAAAAGGGAGAAGAGAGAAAAGGTGAAAGGGTGAAAAGGGAGAAGAGAGAAAAGGTGAAAGGGTGAAAAGGGAGAAGAGAGAAAAGGTGAAAGGGTGAAAAGGGAGAAGAGAGAAAAGGTGAAAGGGTGAAAAGGGAGAAAAGGTGAAAGGGTGAGAGGGAGAAAAGGTGAAAGGGGGAGAAGAGAGAAAAGGTGAAAGGGTGAGAAGAGAGAAAAGGTGAAAGGGGGAGAAGAGAGAAAAGGTGAAAGGGGGAGAAGAGAGAAAAGGTGAAAGGGGGAGAAGAGAGAAAAGGTGAAAGGGGGAGAAGAGAGAAAAGGTGAAAGGGGGAGAAGAGAGAAAAGGTGAAAGGGGGAGAAGAGAGAAAAGGTGAAAGGGGGAGAAGAGAGAAAAGGTGAAAGGGGGAGAAGAGAGAAAAGAAGGGTTTAGATAGGGAGTGAAGAAAGAGAGGGGAAGACGGAGTAAGAAGGGAGGAAATAAGGAGGGGAAAGGTGGAGAATGGAGAGATACAGGAAGTGGAGAACGAGGAGGAGGAGGGAGAAGGTAAGGAAGAGATAGGTGAGTGGGGAGTGGGATATATAACAAATACTAACTCAACGGATGTCTAGTAACAATTAAATTGCACCTGTGAATCCATTCGTCATTGTTGATCATGATGTCCTGGCAACTTTATAATATTTGTCTGCTTTCTCTTAAATATAATCTATTATTCCTAAATCTACGGTGACGGTTTATACTTACAATTATTATCATAACATTTTATGTATTACATTAAGAGCTCTTAGACATAAGGAAATGTGAAGTGATAATTCGATTTTACTTCTAAAAAAATATTAACTTTCAAAAATATAAATTTGACAAAAATATTAATAAGTTGACTTGAACGATTCTCTCAACTACTGCATCTAAATCTGTGATTCTTTTAGTTTTTCGCTTTGGATAACATTTTACAAAATTATTAGAAAAGGAGATAAAAATTTATTGATGGATTCAAAATAAACAGACGCTTGAATAATCTTTTGTGTTGATTTGAAATTCATCGATAAAAAAGTGAAGTTAAATTTTATTTTTAAATAATTCTTCTGAAAAAGGAAAACTTTTTAGCTTGATGTATTTTTTATTATATTTGTATGCTTTTCTATTGATTCTTATACAAAATGTAAAATTTATTTTTCAGAAATTCATTGATTTCACACGTACATTCCAAAACATCAATAATATATGCGCGTATATAAGTATATGTGGATGTTTTAAACGTAAATATAGAAAATATAAGTTACATGTTTAGGTATTTTTTATTTTATTTTTCCGCGTTGGCCAGTCTTAATGGCAAATATATATATATATATATATATATATATATATATATATTAGATAGATAGAGAGATAAAGAAGGAGAGAGAGATAAAGAAGGAGAGAGAGAGAGAGAGATAAAGAAAGAAGAGAGATAAAGAAAGAAGAGAGATAAAGAAAGAAGAGAGATAAAGAAAGAAGAGAGATAAAGAAGGAGAGAAAGATAAAGAAGGAGAGAGAGATAAAGAAGGAGAGAGAGATAAAGAAAGAGAGAGAGATAAAGAAAGAGAGAGAGATAAAGAAGGAGAAAGAGATAAAGAAAGAGAGAGAGAAAAAGAAAGAGAGAGAGATAAAGAAAGAGAGAGAGATAAAGAAAGAGAGAGAGATAAAGAAAGAGAGATAGAAAGAGAGGAGAGATCGATAGAAAGAGAGGAGAGATCGATAGAAAGAGAGGAGAGATCGATAGAAAGAGAGGAGAGATCGATAGAAAGAGAGGAGAGAAAGAGAGAGATAGAGAAAGAGAGGGAGAGAGAAAGAGAGAGAGAGAGAAAGAGAGAGAGTAAGAGAGAGAGAAAGAGAGAGAGAGAGAGATAAAGAGAGAGAGAGAGAACGAGACAGAGAGAACGAAAGAGAGAGAGAAAGAGAGAGAGAGAGAGAGAGAGAAAGAGAAAAAAAAGAGAGGGGGGTAGAAGATGGAGAGCGGGTGGTGAAAGATGGAGAGCGGGTGGTGAAATATGGAGAGCGGGTGGTGAAAGATGGAGAGCGGGGGGTGAAAGATGGAGAGCGGGGGGTGAAAGATGGAGAGCGGGGGGTGAAAGATGGAGAGAGGGGGGTGAAAGATGGAGAGAGGGGGTGAAAGATGGAGAGAGGGGGGTGAAAGATGGAGAGAGGGGGGTGAAAGATGGAGAGAGGGGGGTGAAAGATGGAGAGAGGGGGTGAAAGATGGGGAGAGGGGGTGAAAGATGGAGAGAGGGGGTGAAAGATGGAGAGAGGGGGTGAAAGAGATAGCGATGAAGAGGTGGAAGAGATAGCGATGAAGAGGTGGAAGAGATAGCGATGAAGAGGTGGAAGAGATAGCGATGAAGAGGTGGAAGAGATAGCGATGAAGAGGTGGAAGAGATAGCGATGAAGAGGTGGAAGAGATAGCGATGAAGAGGTGGAAGAGATAGCGATGAAGAGGTGGAAGAGATAGCGATGAAGAGGTGGAAGAGATAGCGATGAAGAGGTGGAAGAGATAGCGATGAAGAGGTGGAAGAGATAGCGATGAAGAGGTGGAAGAGATAGCGATGAAGAGGTGGAAGAGATAGCGATGAAGAGGTGGAAGAGATAGCGATGAAGAGGTGGAAGAGATAGCGATGAAAAGGTGGAAGAGATAGCGATGAAGAGGTGGAAGAGATAGCGATGAAGAGGTGGAAGAGATAGCGATGAAGAGGTGGAAGAGATAGCGATGAAGAGGTGGAAGATATAGAGGGAAAGGGGGACCAAAGAATCCAGAAAAAAAGATAGAGAAGGATAAGGATAAAAGAAACAAGAAGGATGTTACGAAAGAAATTACATGGATAAAGTAAATGGAAGACAAAAATAACAACAAAAAATAGATTAAAACATGTAATGTAAGTGACAATGTTCTAAATGAATGAAGAAAGAATGGGCAGCAGAAGAAAATCAAAAAAAAGTATGTAAATGAAAAGAAAACACAAAATTTAAATTGTAGGAAAAACAGGATCCAAAAGAAAAAAGTGAATAAATTATAACGACACAAAAAAAGAATTGTTTTTCAAAGATTTTTTGTTTTGTGACTCCATCTTAAAAAGAGAAACGTGCATTGATATTTGTGAAGAGAAAATGTAGACGAACGCCACCTGGCAAAGATAGTCAACCACTTCAAGTTAAAAGAAGGCTTTTTTAAAAAAAATGACACCTACCACTAATTCTTCTTTTATCAGTTTGCCCACACTTCGAAAGTTCGTCTTTTTAAAGCAGAAAGAAATAGGGGGAGCTAACCGAGATAATATAGAATAGGATACTTTAAAATAAGGAGAACAACAATATCTAAACAAAGAGTCTTTACGCACAATAGTACTAATGAAAAACAAGCCAAAGGGTACCAGTAACACTTGCTAGCATGGCCAAGCGCAGATTGAAACAAGGTAGAACAATCCGCCATCATGACCCCATATCACCAGGGATTACTTTCAATTGAACATTACCTGGTTCGGGTTACCTCTTCAATATACGTTCTCCTTAAATAATAGACATGCAATTGAAAACTATCTTTTTTATTCCTTTAGGTGTTTGTATTATGTTTTCAAATATCTCTTATTTCTTTTTAATGTCTTCAATGGGCATCTTCATTTCAGAGGAGTGCCTGAAGAGGGCGAAAGCAGGGGCTCGGATAAAACCTGAAGTAAAAGAAAAAAAAACAACAGACTTAATCTGTTGTCCTTCTTTAAAGGAAAAATCTATTTGGTTGATCATTTTGCCCCCTACCAAAATGACTAACTACCGATTTCTTTTTATGCAAAGAAACAATAGGAAGGGGCTTTATCCATTACGTATTCGCTGTAACCGTCAAGTATTTCGAAATTTAACAAGTTAAGGCGATTGGAAAGAAAGGGTGAATAAGAAAGAGAGAAAGGAATTACTTAAAATGAGAAGGGTAGTTTATCTATTTTATGATATATGATCACTTTTTTGGATTATTTAATGCCATGTTTATTCCAGTAAAAAAATATACACAAAACAAGAGACAACTTTATATACATATACTAAGGGACACAACTGCCACCTTAGATAACTCAAACTTCTACATGATACAAATTAGAAATTATTTATTGTATACGTGTAGAAATGTTAAATAGTTACGGCTACGTTGCTGATTTGGGTTTCCAGGGCGGCGTTCACACGTACACAGGATATTGGGCTCAGCGAGTTTGCATTCAAATGTCACCTTAACCTGGTAGCCAGAAGCGGAAGTGACGTCACATGGTTCAAAGAGGGGGCGTGAAAGATGAGTAGTGTCATTTTGAAGTTTTTGAGGTGAACATCACGAGTAGAGAATGTCTTAAACTCAACGGCAAATTAGGGGGTCAACAGCCCAAAAGATCCGTGGACGGAACGCACCACTGCTGCTGGCAGAAGAGAAGGCAATGACGACAGCTCATAAAAGGTTATTTCTTCAAACTTGTCTTTGTGTTATTGTGGCCAACGTTAATTCAAGTGAGAATTACCACTGGAGACTATAATGGAATGCCTATCTCAATCATAGAGGATTGTTGTAGTTAAACGGGGAAGACACGAAGTATGTTTTGAACGCCCATGTATTTTATTTGCTTGTGACTTGTGAGACATTTGATCTCACCTGAAAGGGTGGTGGTAATATAACAGAAAGATTAGATGTTGGATGTGTAAAAATAAAGTTAAAAAAAGAAAATTCCATATAAGGTTAGTGAAGCAAGAAATAGAATTTTCCATTAGAAGTTAGGCTGACATGTACCGACGGGGCGAAGTACATAGCAGAAAAGATGGAAAATTCGCGCCTCTGGAGTATCGGGTGTCAAAGTGATCTGACGCAATTTTTAAGGCTTCCACTACTCGACAATGATTGGTCAGAGAAATGCAGTTTATCTGAGTGTACTTGCTGTAAAGTACTCTAAGAAGTAATTAATAAAAATCTCAGAGCAATTACTGGAGTTAATCTTGTTCTTTTCTTTGTTCAGTTCTTCCAGCTGTCTTCACTCAGTGAAGAAGGAATATTTCTAGATTGAGGCAATTTAAATTTTTGTCCCAATCCACCGTGCCCCTTTTAGGGGAAGATAGATCTTCCCCACATTAAAAAACGACTTTATGTCTTACTTGCACTCTTAGGAGGGGGGGGGAGTAAATAGGGGCAACTACAAAATGTTAATGAGAGAGAGAGAGACGAACAGCTGTTTCGTATCCACAACACAACTCCGTCAGTTATTCACAATTGTGATCAAAGAACATCCCACACAATGTTACCAGTCGCTTATTAGCACGGATTTGTTACATACGATGAATTGAACAAAAGTTGCTATTTTTACCCATATTGAACTCCTTATTAGTCAATGCCGTAGTCTAAAACGTTATACATTATGTTGTGAAGTTGTCCAACAGTAAATAATAAATAAAGGAAGTCAAGTCGAGGGTTGGTTTAACAAATGTATTAACAAAGTAAGAAAGTGACTAGCACTTGGCTAGACAGTTACAAGAGTGTGCTTTGTCTTCTCTGTGTCTCTGGTGACTCGCACTATTTATAGTGACAACCGGTGCAGTTTCTCCTGTGTAAGAACGGCCGGTGTAACACATTACATCAATCATGAATAGCACCCCCCCCCAAAAAAAAAATAGAGTGGGGAAAGTATACTGCTTATTGTAAAGAACAAGGAGTAAAAGAATAAAAAAAAGTAGTAAAAAGAAAGAAATAAGCTGAAAGGAGACGATATGGGCTTTTGTAAGAAATTTAAAAAGAGAAAGAGAAAAGACAGGGGCAAGACAAGGAAAGAGAGGGGCAAGACAAGAAAAGAGAGGGGCAAGATAAGGAAAGAGAGGGGCAAGATAAGGAAAGAGAGGGGCAAGACAAGGAAAGAGAGGGGGAAAAAAAGGAAAGAGAGAGGCAAGACAAGGAAAGAGAGAGGCAAGACAAGGAAAGAGAGAGGCAAGACAAGGAAAGAGAGAGGCAAGACAAGGAAAGAGAGAGGCAAGACAAGGAAAGAGAGAGGCAAGACAAGGAAAGAGAGGGGGAAGAGAAGGAAAGAAAGGGGGAAGAGAAGGAAAGAAAGGGGGAAGAGAAGGAAAGAAAGGGGGAAGAGAAGGAAAGAGAGATGGAAGAGAAGGGAAGAGAGGGAGAAGAGAAGGGAAGAGAGGGGGAAGAGAGGGGGAAGAGAGGGGGAAGAGAGGGGAAGAGAGGGGGAAGAGATGGGGAAGAGATGGGGAAGAGAGGGGGAAGAGAGGGGGAAGAGATGGGGAAGAGAGGGGGAAGAGAGGGGGAAGAGATGGGGAAGAGATGGGGAAGAGATGGGAAGAGATGGGAAGAGAATGGGAAGAGAAGGAAAGAGAATGGGAAGAGAAGGAAAGAGAATGGGAAGATAAGGAAAGAGAATGGGAAGATAAGGAAAGAGAATGGGAAGATAAGGAAAGAGAATGGGAAGATAAGGAAAGAGAATGGCAAGATAAGGAATGAGAATGGGAAGATAAGGAATGAGAATGGGAAGATTAGGAATGAGAATGGGAAGATTAGGAAAGAGAGCGGAAGAAACGAAAAACAGAGGAAGAGAAGGAAAGAAAGCGGAAAAGGAAAGAAAGTAAAACAAAGAGAAATAAACAGAGAGTCAAAGAAAGAGAAAGAGTGAGAGAGAGTGACTAAAAGAGAGATGGGGAGAGATTAAAAGAAAGAGCGAGAAGGGAGAAAAAGAAAGAGCGAGATGGGACCGTTCTTGACTGTGCCTGTCCATCCTGATATCGTTTAACTTTGCTTGAATCGACTTCAACCAACAAAATCTGACAAAAATAGTTATGAAACAATGTCTTTTAACACTTAAGAGGGCGTATATCGTCGAAAACATTAAGATCTAAATAAAATTAAAAACTTTAATTGTATAGATTTCTAATGGTTTTATTTTTTTTTTTTTCAATAATTTAAATTTCTATTGATTAATTAATTTAGAAGAAACATAATTCTTCCAGATAATTATGTCAGATTGATAAAACTACAATGTACTCTCGGCTTGGGAAAGTAGCAATGGCACCCTAAAAATGGTAAAATAATTGGTGCCTATCACCAAAACAGGATGCTGGATGATAGGAAGACAATATGAAATCTCAATTAAGATGAACGTCATGTCTCGCATAGCTAAGGTGGAGGAACACAAGTGGGGTGATTTACTGTTAATGCACTTGGTGCGACATCTGATAAAGCTAGTTCGTCTATCCATCTGTTAAATAATCAGTAGACATGCCAGTCAGATAGATGGAGAGACAACAAAAAAAAAAAAACAATGAAAAAGGAAAGACGAGATCTAGTGAGAGTGCAGATGTCTGTGAAATGTTTCACAAAACTCTCTTCTCACCAAACGCTGGCGGGGTTGGAAAATAAAGAAGAAAAAACGAAATCACTGATTTGAAATAATTAAAAGCTCGATTTTTTTTCTCTACCCCATGGTTAGCAGCATAAATATCACTTAAATCAACCCGACAAGACATGGGTGAAGGGTTCATGAAAAACACTATATTTCAAAGCGGAAAATGTGATTTTCAGAAAGGTGAAGGCTGATATTGAGAAAGATTCTTACTTAGAACTTGTTTAATTATGAAATGAAAATTGGCAAGATTTGTAGAATAGCAAGACAAAAATGAACAGAAAGTTGAATAAAACATGAAAATAAATCTATTTTTTATGAAGGCATCAAGAATTGCATTTCTGTATGTGAAAGATCTGTCTTTTCTAATCAACTGTAAACAGTTTTTTCTGCCGTATTAATCAGTCCCCACTAACGAAGGCCAACATCCATCCGAGAATAAGGGTCAATAAGATTATCAGGTACTATAAAAGGGTTGAAAACGATGAATTGAATGGAAAGAAATGAATAAGAGATAGGCTTCATAAGTAGTTGTTGAAATTTGAATTGAAGACAACCATGTTATAGTATTCAGGGAAGCAGTCACGTGGTAATCTATTCTACACATGAGAAGTTCTTCGAAAGAAACTGTTCATGGAAATTCGGGAAAACCGATGCCAACAACAGGATCAAGCAAATAAAAAAAGCTGTACGATGTGTATTCATACGAATAGGAGATAATCTTACTGTTTAAATGTAGATTTTTTTTAAGGAGAGTACAATTAAAATTTGTTAAACAACAAATACGAGTTAATTCATGAAATGTTCTAGTTTCAAAGCCAATAGCAGGAAGTTTCATCGGATGTCCATTCGGCTTGACAGGCTGAGAGCAGGCTTAAGGTGTTTCCTTGAATAAGAAAATTCATACGAATTTATCTTTTTTTTTCGTTTCACTTCAAAAGTTTACAATAATAATATGTATAATATTTTAAATAAAGTCCAAGAGAAGTCGAGTAACATTTTCAGTGCACATTATTTATTTTGGATGAAATTATTTTCAAAGTGGTTTATCGCAAAGGAAATGGTATTTTCTGTTGCAGATTATGAGGATGTAATCATTTCCAGTAAGATTAACTGAATTCTTTCTAAGAGTAATTGATTTTTTTCTTCGGGATTTCATAAACGACAAATTCTTTAAATTTTTATTTTGGGGGTAAAGGGAAATATGTTAATAAAACTAAAAATAACCAAGAAGTTTTTAAAAAATACACATTTATTCTAATTCCCTTGAGAAGAAAAACTGAAAAGTCTCCTGATTATAAGATACCAATTCCATTTATGACTTCCAATTCCGCAGACAGAACAACTTTTGGAAATGAAACGGAACCTGGAAATTCCTTTATCATTGAACAAAATGGCAGCAGGGTAAGATAACCTGGCTGAAGGATGGCACAAATAAGAGATGAAGAATCGGAGGAGTGTAAAGTGGGATCGGAAACGCGGAGTAATAGATATCGGGAGGGGCAGGTAGATAGATGTAGGTTAAAGAGTTGGATTTCAGTCTGATCTTTATCTATGGTCTGATCTCTTTTCGTCTCTGTGCAAACCCTGTATTGCGCTATGGAATCATTCAGGAGGGGGGGGGAAGTTTCAGACAGATATAATAATAATAATAATAATAACAACAACAATTATAAGGAATGAAAGAAAAAATAAAAGAAAAGAAACAATAAAAAAATAAAGAAAAAAGAGGAAAGAAAGAAAAATAAGAGGAAAGAAAGAAAAATAAGAGGAAAGAAAGAAAAATAAGAGGAAAGAAAGAAAAATAAGAGGAAAGAAAGAACAGGAAGGAAAGAAAGAACAGGAAGGAAAGAAAGAAACAAAGAAAGGAGGAAGGAAAGGAAGAAGAGAAAGGAGAGGAAGAAGAGAAAGAAAAGTGGAAGAGGAAAGAAAATAAAAAGAGAAAGAGGAAAAGAAGAAAAAAAGAGTTAACGAAAAGAAGATAGAAAATAAAAGTAAAGAAAATGAACAAAGGAAAAATAAAAACAAAAATAAGTAAAAAGAACAAATAAAAGAAAAAAAATTATTTGGTTTTGAATAAAAATACTTTCAGAAACTTCAGTGAATTAGAATTATGACATTTGTTATTCAGTACCATTTTTTAGCTTTAGTTACTAGTAAAATAGTCGGGAAGACTGTACACTCTTTTCATGTTTGGCAACCAGTCTAAGAAGTCAAAACCATGAACCGACAATGAGTAATCACCCCTTTATTTAACTCAAGAATAATCATGGTAAAGTCTACAGATATTATGAAACTAAGGAGAATGATGATAAATCGTTCTCTAAATGGCAATGACACATAGATAATAAACTGTTAGTACAAACATTAAATTAGAAAATTAATCCAACCTTCAACAAAAAAATATTCACTCAGAAAATGTTCTAAGTTCATAATACTGATATTTGGATGTCACACTATTTATATATCTTAGTTTTAGAAAGTTTGAAAGAGAGGCAGAACTCTGTAAAATAATGGTAATATGGCAAACTTTTACAAAAATAAAATTCATAATGTTTAAGTTAGAAATTAAATAAAATGAATAAAAATGAGATATTGTCCCAGAAAACCCTAGCACAGATATATAAAATATAAGATTAATAATAAAAATGTTGATAACTAAGTAAATATAAATTCCAGAAAATTAAGTATTGCAAAAAGATGGATGCAGAAAAAAAATCTGCTGATAACTTTTTTGATCATGAAAGAATTAACTTTCAAAGTTGAATTGTTGGAATTCTGTGACAGACAAAAGCATAAAAAAGTTTAATATTCATTAGCACATGACGACTTCGATCAAATATAGCATTTTTGTATATTAATCCTTAAAAAATTAAAATCGCTCTGCAATATTCAGCAAAAAATATTTCTCATTATTGAAATGGCATTTTTAAGATACTTGTTACCAACCACAGCAGTTAATAATTACAAGAATGGGCCCCCATAGAAAACAAAATAAAACAACGCCTTAATATATATTAGGTAAGAATAGGGAATTTGCTTAAGATCTTAAAAGACAGACAGAAAAAAAAGGTTCAGTTATGCCGAATAATCAGAAATAATATATCGACCAGATAAGAAACAAAAAATAGAGAGGCTGGAGAAATTGATGAAAAAAAAAATAGAATTAATCATAGCTTTATTGGAACTTTGTTCCCTCAAGTTTGAGTAAAGTATGTTGCAGGTTCTTTTTTGAGAGGGGGTGTATTAGGATATTTGAAGATTTTTTTAATCTAAGGATCAGTGAAAGTAATTAATAAGTTTTTCTTGATGAAATTGTTTGATACACATTCCTGATTTAAAAGATTATTCTAAAGGCAAGAGCTCTCTCTCTCTCTCATATATATATATATATATATATAATCACATAGATTTGGGTTTTTATTATATATCTATAATATATGCTTTCCCTAAAATATAGATTTTCTTTTCTATATTGAAAATATATTTCCATGTGCCTGCAATCTACGAAAAATACATATATACATATGAAACCCAGAATGTTTTAATTATATATAAATAGAAAATAACGCATATAGAATTGATGTCTACCTATAATATAATATATATATATATATATATATATATATATATATGCAAAATAATATGCTAAACTCGGTAAACGAAAGTAATCGAGAGAGCACATAACATGCTACTTAAAACAAAACCAAATAGCTCCTTGTCAGTCTCATTCAACATAATAATTTAAAAGAAATGTTTACTGTCTAAATATCATTTGAATATATATATATATATATAATTATTTCCCCAATCATACAACACCGCAGCCAACACAATCCATGAAAGCAACAAACCGGAAGTCTTAGACTTGAGTTTCGCCCTCCTTTGAGCTCATCAGTTGAACATATCCGAACTCAGGATTCGAAACCCAAGTCACTTGCATGCGAGTACTCTGCCACTTAGCCACCACGCCACATACAAGAAAGTCTATTAACTAACACAGACTAAGCAAACTGCGGCGAAGGCCAAATGTGGAATGGACCTACTGAGTTCGGATATGTTCTACTGATGCGCCCAAAGGAGGGCGAAACTCGAGTCTAGAACTTCCGGTTTGTGGTTTTCATGCATTGTGTTGGCTGCGACGTTGTATGATTGTAGAAATAATTATATATATATATATATATAATCCTTTTTAAAAGTTGACAATACGAATTTAACTTTTATCTAAAACGGTTATGGGCTTCACTTTCTGTTCTTACCATACATTTTCTTCCTCAATTTTATAATTCCTATATTAAGACAAAACTGTCTCAGACCAAATATCAGAATTATTTCTAAAAAAAAAACAGAGTTCAGTAGGGATCAATAGGCTTCACACTCACTGTACCTTAACCCCCAGATTAAAAATCTGTGAGGCTATCTCGAGTATATCGAAATTATCTCCAGATCATTTTTGAACGGAAGGGGGGGGGCATCAAATCCCCAAATTAGGGTAGTGACAAGAGAAGAGTGTTTTGGAGCAACCAACAATTCTGAAGATCCTATCCAGGTATGTTTTTTAACTGAACAGTGATAAAAAAGACTGATATTCATGACTTAAACTTTGTACACAAGTCAGACTGAAGTTTATTTGTACGAAATATGGTTGGATTGCAGAAACGGTTGTAAATTTTATTACGTATTTCATGGGTGGCATTTTTTAGGGGTTGTGGGCGGGGCAATCACCCTGTATTACATGATGTATTTTCAATTCATTTGCTTTTTTTACAACCTTGCCATATTGCGGAAATAAAATGATATTTTCTAGAGAAAAAATACCCGTCCAGTGACGGGTATTTTATCTAGTTTAAATATAAAATTAGAAAATCCTGAAAGCCTTTTAAAAGAGAATTTAACAAAATTGATGCGAAATAAATAGTATAAGAGTGATTAAATAATAAAAGTGCAGAAGTCTGAGGAAATGGATAGAGAAGAATGGAGACAAAGTTATATGAGGGTTAAGAATTTTTTAAACCTGGTAGGCGACGGGGAGAGGGGAAGAAGTGCAGGTGAGAAAATGAAAACAGTGGGTAGATGGAGGAAGGGAGGTTGGGTGGATAACAGGGTGGATGTGATAAAGAGAAATAAATTACGGGGGAAAATCTTGAGAAAAGAATGAGAGATTGGGTTGGAGAGGGGAGGAGAATAAGAGTAGGAACAATGAAGTGAAGAGAAGAACGAAGAATGGAGCTGAAGAAAAAAGAGCTAGAAGGAAAAATAAAGAGGAATTAGAGGGGGGTGCGGAGAGTAGGGAAAAAGAGAAGAAAAAGAAAAAATGGAAGAAAATTACGGAAAAGAGGAAACAAGAGGGTGAAGAGGAGGAGAAAAATAAGGAGGAATAAAAAAAAAGCGGGAACAGAAGAGAAATAAGAGGAGGGAGAGGAAACGATATAATGGGAGAGGTATAAAACGTGGGAAGGAGGAAGAAAAATCGATAGTGTAAAAAGAGGACAAGGAAGAGTAGAGGATTAAAATAGAGAAAGGAAGGGAAGGAGAAGCAAACATAGATGTTGAAGGGTGAGTAAAAAAGATGTGAGGAAAGCAATAATAGACAAATTGGAGTCATAGTGAACCAGTGCCAATGGATGTGGGTTATGAGACATGGGATTTTGATGGTGGCTGTTGGATTTAAGTACAGTCTGTGAAATGTAGAATATTTAAAGGAAATCAAACAAGAAATGTTGGTTGAGGTAAGATTAACGAATAAAGAAATAAGAGTATTCAAAGATAAAGAAGGAGAAAAAGAATTTAAAAAGAGGAAACAAAAAAAGAGGAAACAAAGAAAGAAAAAAGAACGAACGACAAAAAGGAGGAATGAAAGGAGGAAAAAGGAGGAATGAAAGGAGGAAAAAGGAGGAATGAAAGGAGGAAAAAGGAGGAATGAAAGGAGGAAAAAGGAGGAATGAAAGGAAGAAAAAGGAGGAATGAAAGGAAGAAAAAAGAGGAATGAAAAGAAAAAAGAGGAATGAAAAGAAAAAAGAGGAATGAAAAGAAAAAGAGGAATGAAAGGATAAAAAAGAGGAATGAAAAGATAAAAAAGAGGAATGAAAAGAAAAAAGAGGAATGAAAGGATAAAAAAGAGGAATGAAATGAAAAAAGAGGAATGAAATGAAAAAAGAGAAATGAAAGAAGGAAAAAAGAGAAATGAAAGAAGGAAAAAAGAAAAATGAAAGAAGGAAAAAAGAAAAATGAAAGAAGGAAAAAAGAGGAATGAAAATAAGTACGAGAAAAAAAAAGAGAAAGCAGAAAAAGGAAAGAAAAAAAAGGAATAAAAATAGGAAGATGAAAAAGTATAAAGAAAAAGAAAAAAGAAAAGAGTCTGCCGGACAAAAGATATTTTACATTTTAGCCCTGTGAGAATGCAGAAGAATAAGTTTTTTAAATAATTAAAACAAAATTTAAATACAAAACTTTCTATAAAGATGAAAGAGGTTCGAAAGCTTTGATCTTTTTACATTAAAAAAGGTGGATATTTTTTTTTTGCTTTAAATTCGAGTTGACGTTGGTTATGCGATAGCAGGCAATGAGAAGAGCTTTTAACCCAACCCATTATCTTTCTCTCACACACAGAAATTAAAAATAAAATATTTAAATCTTGTAAAAAAAAAAGAAGAAAACTTTTAAATTAACTCATCCAGAAATGTTAAGGTTATGCAATTTTAAAAAGAATTTCCTTTGTTTATACAGAAAATTTTGCAGAAAGTGGTAAATTGAAATAAGAAAAAAATCCATCGGAATATTAGGAGTTCTGTTCGCGAGTGCCGTTGCCAGAGGCTCATCGGTCTATCCTCAACTCCCGGAGAGTACTCTATAAATAAATAAATCTAAATGAATAAATGAGAAAGTTGAGCCAATTTCACGCACTCACGGTAAAGTCAAAACGCCCTATATCAAGTTGATCCAACTTTACACAGTCGATACACCATCTTTTTTATATACTTCTGTAGCAGTTGCATGAAAGATCTATTTTTGTTTATATGTACGCGTAATATCTTGCGTAATATCTTGCGTAATGTCGAGTAGTAATTTGGTCGACGTAATTGATACACTGGCGATTAGCGCATCACTAACATGCGCACTCAAAGCCTACTGATATCCGCCCACCTCGTTGACGCAAAGATACAAATCATTTCCTAAGCAGACACGACGTCCCTCCCATCCTGTTCTCGTTCTGTGCCAGAAGCGGCCAGACGAGATGTGGAACTCCAGGATACCACATTCTGTTTGTGACAAAAGCCAGCAGATCTAGCAATTCATGTCATGTTCCAGTGTTTCCTTCGAACAAAATAGATTCATATTTTAGTGGAGATGTTTGGTTGTATTCATGGGAAATGGTGACCCTTTTCTTATTCAATAATCAATTCCAGGCAGATGCGTCCAGGCACGACCAACTCTACAAAGTGTCATTCTTCATCCTGATGGTTCTTCCAAACCAATCACTCCTTCAACAAAACTTATGTATGTTCGATATCAGCCGCAAAATTAACTAATTCGCATATTGGTTTTGGAAAAGGACATTCTTTTAATTAACTATTATTTGTTATTATTTTAATTTAATTAATATTTTAATTTTAACATAACAAATAGTTGTTTCGCACTTGCGTTTAATTTTCTGGAAAAATATTGAGCATTTGTGTCCAAGTGCTGTCTTTAGCGGAACCCACTTAATTTTCCCAAAAAGTTGCGATCTATTTTTAAATTGCAAGTGAAAATGCAAATTGAGTTTCCCTTTTTTTCTTTTCTTTACGGTCAAATTTGAAAGGTGAAAAAAATTGTACAAAAATTACCAAAATGTTACCGTTTATCTGTTTGTATAAATACACGAAAAAGATCTTGTTTCGTGTTTACAAAGTTATGAATGAAATATTTATTATTCTAAATTAATGTTTCAAGTATTTCAAGTAAGACTAAGTGGTATCTAAACCTTTTGAATCCCTCAAAAGCGAATCATCGAATATAATATTTTCAGAATTCATTCTTTAAAAATTATATTTTATCAACCAGTTTCCACATTTTAGTATTAACATATCGTTGACTTACCAAAAAAAGAAAATGGCGAAGAACGGAGTTCTTCATTTAAATGTTTATAATGCCATTACTTTTTTTACAGATTGTTATGAGACTTGACAATATGATCAGGAGAACATTGTTCTTCAATATAATGCTGTTATTTGCACTCAAATGATATCATATTTGGTTTAACGGCCGTTTTATATGCTGATATGTGTTGAACGGCTTTTAAAACTTGACTTCCAAACTAGCATGTCGCTGGCCAGGTCATTATTTAAAATGCATAGCCTGAAATGCGACATATTTTCTTTAGAATTCGTTGAGGCAAGATTTGTTAGATCAGATGCCCTTTCCGACGCCAACCCAATTGGGTGATGGGAACCAGCGCTTTTTATCAAACCCCCATCTCTTGTTGATTGCATATCAGCACAAAATAGCGCTTCATCCGCCCATCGAACAAAGTATTTGAGTTATCGTCAAAAGCAGATATTTCGGAAGAAATGATGTTCAAAATAATTTTAAACCGAATCCTGCTTCTTTATATTCAATATTGCATTTTAGTTATAAAACTTCGTCAATAACAGCATTTATTGAACAGAGTTGGATAAACTATTTTATCGAACTCTGTTCAATAAATGCTATTCTTGACAAAGTTTCATAACTAAAACGAAATATCGAATGTAAAGAAGCAGGATTATCTGTTAAAGTTTTTTTTCTGTTTCATATAGTTTGTTATTTGCTTATTTTCTGTCCTATCTATACCTACACTGTCGGATATTTATGCCATTAGAGAAACCTTCATATAAGTGTAATAAACTTTCCAGTCTCCAACACAGTCGGATAAAGTATTACAATTCAAATAACCTAAAGAACCTGTTCAAAAACGCTGAACAGAGCAACATCTTTAAATTCATTACGGAAATTGGACTCTAAAATAAAATTTCACTTTAATCGATCTTGAAGAAAGAAAAAATATAATTATTTCACCTATAGGATTCTATTCGACAATTTGAATGTTTATTAAATAACCCATTTTTAGTTGATATGCCGAAAAGTAAAACAAAACCAACTATATAAAATGCATTTAAGAATAGCAATTTTCTAACAGCACCTCATATTTTTTTAAATACACAAAAATACCATATATTCTAAAAATGGTCACGTAAATTCAGAAAACAGGTCTCTAAATTAATCTTTACAAAACAAACTTGCCCACCCATCAAAAAAATTAATCAAGATGATTTGAAAATAACTTTTGGAACTAGTAAATACATTAATTAGCAGGTGGTCGATTAGAAGCGGTAATAAGTAGAGAAATAATTCCAGATTAAAAATGACTCATCAAATGTGTCTATTGTAAGCAATTCTGTGTCGCATTTTAATTAACACATGAATTAACATCATAATATTCGGATTAACGTCTGCTTTACATGGCGGCAAGTGTTGGATGACTTTTAGAAATTGACTTCCAGGCTACTGTCGACCAAGGGATGAGTCTATCGGTTATGTGTACGCAGTATGGTGATATCTGGAAGTGAAACCTGGCCAGTGAGGGTTGAGGACATGCGTTGCATGAAGAGAAACGATATGAAGATGAAGCAATGGATATATAACGCAAGTCTTAAAGAAGGCTCAGATTTGATAACCTCAGAGGAAGATGAAATATGTTCAGTATAGGGAGATGTGTTAGTTTAGTAGATATAGAACATTTTAGGTAGAAGAAGCAGTTGGCAGGGGAAGGCCAATGAAGACATAAGAGGAATTGATAAAAATGGATTAGAGAAAAAGAGGGATAAATAAAGACCTGCTAGAGATAGGCAAGTTTAGAAGTCAATTTCTAAAAGCTGACCAACACATCCTAGCATGTAAAACAGACGTTAAACTGAATATGATGATGGCAACGAAAATAAACACTAAAGAAAAATGTATAACTACAATGAATATTTTACACCATTTTTGTATATGATATAGAATAAGCCTTTTTTACTGTTAAAATATCCTAAAATTTATTCCTTTTAATAAAATGTATTTATTTTTTAAATTGACCCCTTAATAATAAAAAATGAGGACAATGCTGTTCATTCAAGACGATGGAATCAGCTTCTATAATTGCATACATTAAAAAAATATATATAATGCAATAAAGATAGATAATAGTTTTTCTATTTCAACCTAGAGAATTATATTTGGGAGATATTACTCGTATTCTTCAAATTGTTTATTGAAAACAGGAATAGAAATGAAAAGAAATATGAAATTGATAATGAAAAATAAGTAAAAAAATAAAATGACTCAACTAAAAAGCTAATTTAACAACATCAACAAAGAACAGAAAAGAAAACCTTTATAGAGTTTGATAAAATTCACATTTTCCATCCCTGAGCAGACACACATAACAATATTGATTGAAGCATAAATCTTTCTCGGATATTCCGAAAACTTGTCAGAGATGGGTGCAGCGAAAGCAAGCTGTACTGTTCGAAGCCGCCGACTTTATGGTCATGCATAGCGGGTTTTATTGTAGTGAGAGCATCCAATGCAAAGCCTCGACGCCCTTATCCACCTGCTTTGACAAATTTTATGACCAATCAAATCACACCTAGATGTATTTATCTGATAGAGGTGAATGGTAATTAGTTATCGTTCGGGGATAACAATGACACCATTTTTAACCCTACCTCCACATTCGCCGTTCTCATGCTTATCTCAACTAATTTCATCTTTATGCACATTGTTGGCCACAAATATTGTCGGGAAAAAATATCTGCCATGTTTGTGGAACTGTCATTTTGCCGGGGAGATTATCCAAAGATTGACAATGGAGAATGGCGGCAGGGAAATTGAAATAAAGCACAGCCTGTCGGAAGAATTTAAAGAGAACCGTTCAGATAAATCAGATTTCGTATTTTCTTTGGAATTAACAAGAATCGCCATTCCTTCGATGCGACGTCCATTCAGTCTGCACGTTTAGTGATGAAAATACTATCTTAAACTTAAGCGTGACAGACTAATGAAAATGCTATCTTAAACTTAAGCGTGACAGACTAATGAAAATACTATCTTAAACTGAAGCGTGACAGACCAATGAAAATACTATCTTAAACTGGAGCGTGACAGACCAATGAAAATGCTATCTTAAACTTAAGCGTGACAGACTGACAAACTGCTTCTCTTATAGAAATGTGTGGGTGCATCCAAAACCTATATTTAAAATTTAAACATGACATACAGACGGTTTTAAGCAGAACAAACCAACAAAAATGCTATTTTTAAAACTAAAGCATTAAAGACCGGTAAAAACGCTATTTCAAAATTAAGTGTGACAGAGGAAAATGCTACTTCAAACTTAAGCATGACAGACCAAAATGCTATTTCGAACATAAGCATGACAGACCAAAATGCTATTTAAAACATAAGAATGACAGACCAAAATGCTATTTAAAACATAAGCATGACAGACTAGCGAAAATGCTATTTCAAACTTAAGCATGACAGACTAGCGAAAATGCTATTTCAAACTTAAGCATGACAGACTAGCGAAAATGCTATTCCAAACTTAAGCATGACAGACTAGCGAAAATGCTATTTCAAACATAAGCATGACAGACCAAAATGCTATTTCAAACATAAGCATGACAGACCAAAATGCTATTTCAAACATAAGCATGACAGACCAAAATGCTATTTCAAACATAAGCATGACAGACCAAAATGCTATTTCAAACATAAGCATGACATACCAAAATGCTTTTTCAAATTGAAGCATGGTGGACGGACGAACGAAAATGCTATTTCAAAATTAAGCGTGACCGATCAACGAAAATGCTATTTCAAAATTAAGCGTGACCGATCAACGAAAATGGTATTTAAAAGTAAGCATAAAAAAACGAAAATACAATTTCAAATGAAAGCGTGACAAACCGATGACAGAAATATGAGAATGCATCTATAAATAAAATGTTGTCAGCCACGAATCTCTAATTTATTTTCTTTGTGATGTTTATTGTTTTTAATTATTTTTTATGTTTATCAGATTTATTTGGAAAACTAGCATATTTCCTCCGATTAATAAAGAATCTATTTTAATATATCTTCAAGAGACACACTCAGAGTTGCTGGCATTAATAAAAAAGGAGAAGAAAATAAACAAGCAAATGTTTGTTACTGTTTGATAAAATATATAAACATTGCTTTAAAAATATATTTGGCATCGTTGCCCTCTGTTTTTTTTTACATTTTCTAATCATTATTATTGTTAATTTTTTATTGAATTTATGACTATTTAAAAAATCAACGACTTTTTCCGAGATGTATATAGTCTCAGGGAGTCCAAGCAAACATTTTAAAAAGAACCATTATTATTATGATGAAGATAAATGAAGATAAATATTTAGATTTTTGGAAAAAAATTTTTTTTAAATATTAATCGTAGAAAATAGTAATAATCTCACTCACCATTGGTTTGTTTATTTTTCAACCGATATTTTTTTTACGTTGTTACATTTCATTTTTCAACAAACAATTGATCAATAGTAAAAAAATAAATAAAAATAAGTAATCTGCACATCACGTAGAAACGAGAAATACATACGAGAAGTCTTTAACATTGCGGCATGACATCATAATAGACATGGTGTTGCCTAGGAAATGAGCTGCGGAGATGTGCTGGAATATCCAAGCAGTCTCTCGGGGCTCATTCCTACAGACATTAACTGTATTCTATTTACAGAATGTTTACAATAATGCCTTATTCTATTGAAACGAAAGCACAATGTATTGTTTGGTATGAGTGTAAAAATGTGTAATAAATATTTAACATAAATCTTACTGCAGACAATTTACGTGGTGCTACCAGATCAGGATGTCTAAAGATACTGGCTTCCTGACCAAAACTGCACCAAACATTGATGCTTTTGTTTTTTTTCTTTCCCTTTGCAAAATCCAAAACAAAAAAAATTTCTTCAACAAAACAATCAAACGAAACGCCATAAATATATATTTGAAGATATATAGAACTTGAATAAAAGCGGTTACCAAAATCGCCGTATTTGGCATTAAATAGCCCGAAAATGGTTGAGATGCCGTAAACAACCAACCAGACAATTTAAAAGTATAAGTTAGCTAAAGCAAAATATACAAACATGATTCGTCTTGTTTTCAAGGTGATTGCAGTATTATTCAAAAACGGTGTGTCAGGAAGGTTCTCGCATCTTTAATGTTTCTCCATTTGTTAGTATCTCTGAGAGAAGTGATTTCCAATAGTTTGCAGCTTATGCAATTATTGTCCGAAATAAGCAAAAAATTGTAAGTTATATTTTGTGTATTGTCTATCCCCCACTTCCTCGCTCACAGTATTCTTATTTTTTCCTGTTTTTCCTATCACCAATCTTCTTCCTCCGTCTCCTTCTAAATATCATCAATCGTCTTTGCTAAAAGCAAAAAAAATCGTTTTTACTATTCTTTCCCTGAGTTTTATACTCTCTCTTCCTTCCCATAATTTGTCACTTCCACAAGCCACTTCCGTTCTACCTTTATAGAGTATTCATAAAAGACTATTTTCATCATGACAGTTTATTCCACGAGGTAAGCTAATTTCGAGTCCATGTTATTTACATTGGTTTAAACAACAGCAATATTATTATTGATGAACAAGTTCAACTCTTAAGCGGGTTGAGTGACTAAGAATAAAAATGCTGAGTATTTTGAAATATTAGTGGAAAGTGTAATATTTTTAACCTTAAGTGTGACAGACGCTGAGGGATAAAAACGCAGAAAGAATGAAATAGTGAAAAGGAAAAGCTGATGAAGAAAACGAAAAAAAGAAACAAAGGAAAAACGAAAGAGATGAGGAATGAGAAATGGGCAAGAGAGCAGAGAAGGGAATACAGGCAGAAAGTGAAAAATCATAAACAAAATAATTTACAAAAAAAAAGTAAAATAAAAAAAGAACTCTAAGAACAGTGAGTAAATATTCCTTGACAAGCCAAAAATATTCCACATTTCTTTTTGGTTATGGAATCGAGAAAAGAGTGTAATCTTCAGTTAAGCACAGCACAAACTTAAAAGTCTTTAAGCAATCATCAATTACTCGCTTCCAGCTCTTTATGAAACCGTCTACTCCACATACACCTGACCCCTTACTTCCTTTCTCCATTGCCCACATAACATCAAAATCCAGCTTCTCCATCTCCTTAGCCCTTAACCCTCATCCCGCCTTACTTCCCTACCTTTAATTCTCGGATCTGCTCCTGAGCTTCTCCACAAAATTGATGGGATCTTCACTGTCAAATATTAAATGGACTGAAGGGGTGTTTGGGATGCAAGGAGAGGCGAGTTGGTGAACTTGTGCATGTCGAGAACCCGGCCTGGCCAATCAGACACTTTCTCTCCTGTTTAACTTTCTACACTTGTGATGTCACCTTCAGACATTTTTGACTTTTCTTTCTCTCACTTTTGCAGGCCACGAAACTAAACAAATTTACCAACACCATTTTGCCTGGCGAAAGATTGTCTGCAGTTTTAAAGTTCTATCTAATAATCCCTCCATTGTTCATGCAGAGACAAAAGTGTGTAATTTGCTTTTTGGCCTTTAATATTTTCTCATTTTTCTTCCATTCTTTCCGACTCTGAAGACATTGTTTATCTCTTCCAAATTCCTTTAGGAATTTGGCATAGTTTAATGGTTAGAACATGAAACAAGCTATCTTGAGTTGTCTGATTCCATTCTCAAAGTTGCGTTAAAAAGATGTGTCCTTCTGAAACGACTATCCTTTTAAGCCGATCTACAATGGACAATACAAATAATGTTTTTGTTATTCTTATAATCCAGATAATATAAAATACTAGAAAAAATGGGATCCGTTGGGTCAGCCATTGAACTTAGGTTAGATTGTTTAAATCAGGAAAACGTGAGTTTGACAGACAAGTTTAATATTAAAAACTAAAAAGACAACTCCAAATTGGTCTATATTTCTGCTGCTTTTCTCCATCTCTCCAGTTACTGCTTATGGAGATATTCTCTTTAGTTTATAATGGACTATTCTAATCTAATTCTTTTCTTTTTTTTATTACCTTCGAACGTCAATGAACAAAGAGAGTGAGAGGGAGAAGCAAAAGTAGATAGACACTGTATAAGATAAGAACGAGAGAAGTATCAGAAAAGAGAGTGAGAGAGGCTGAGAGTTAGTAAGAGATGAGTAACTTGAGGAGTAAACTTTAAATCTAATTTAGAACAAATAAAATAGAATTAAAAAATATATATAATTCAATCCCGAAACTAAGGAATATTTTGTTTGATTAAAACATATAGGGAAAAGGCCTTAAAGAAACAAATGTTAATTAACCCAGCGTTGGTACAATAATAGCGAAAAGGTGTGTCAACATGATGCAGAAAACAAAAGTTTTTAAACAAATTCAGCAAGATCTCGTTGTCTGCAAAAAATTGGTAGACTCTACTTTTATAATTGTATATGTCGAATTTTTCACGCCACCACCGAGTCATGGTCTCCACGGTCACTCGCAGAAGATTACCATCGTCATTTTCGTCTCAACAGAAGAAAGGCAGCATTGTCTGTCTGTGCACCTGCTCCCTGGAATAACCTGCCAGAGGAGCTCGTGATGATGCCTACCATATCTAGGTTTAAAATTCAGACGGTATATAGATGCAATATCTTGTCGTTTTAGATGGCTTGCTGCACTTAGCTATTTTATTTGCCAATTACATTGATTGGTTGATAAATAGCATTTAAAACTTTAAGAGAAAATCAAGAATGGACAGGATTCTGGATTTTAAAACTATTGCTAGTGTAAGTAGACGAACTATCATGATTTGGAATCAAAGGTTAACCAATAGTTGTGTCATATTCTGGAACAGAGACTTGAAAAATTCCTAAAATCTAAAAGAAAAAATTACATTAAGTGACACCAGATAATCCACAATCACCTTTTTAAATTTAATTTTTGACGATCAGATGATCACATTTTTTTTAAATTAGTGTATATACAAAAGTTGCAAGCATATTATTACTTAGATGAGTATAACTATGGTACATAAAAAAGAATTGGTGCGATAGAATAAGTAGATATTCCAAATACAGAACAGAATGGAACGAGAACAAGAACGAGAATTCAATAAAATGTTTGGTTCAAAATTCTGTATAGATTCCTGAATTCGACAACAACTGAAGACGGTCGGAGGTTACATCGGTTTAAACGTCATGAGAATAACACCCAAAATCAAAATAGTAGTCAAAATAATACAAATTACCGAGATACAAGTATATTATTATACAAATGAGTATAACTATACCACATCAATAAGATCGGGTACTATGAAATAATAAGATAATCAAAATACAGACGGAATATAAACCATTTATAGATTTCCGAGTTCGACACACCTGCAAATGAAAGTAACATCTAAAATGAAAATAGTAGTCCGAATAATCAAAATTCCAACTACATATCATGAGAAATACTACCAAGTCATTTAAAGTGTCCCTAGACGGAAATCGACGAAATCATATGGTTTCCGGACAAATATTGCCTGGCTCTTAGATGGTGAGACTCCAAGCAGGAAAGACGTGTCCGGGGTGCCATATCCAATGGGGACCGCTTGCACACTATGTAACTATGTGTAGCGGGACGAGCTATGCGTCTATCTTTCTCTTGTGTACGAAACTAACCTGTCCCTCTGATGTTTTTTGTGACTGTTCTTCTTTTTGTAATTGTTATGGGGTCAGCTGATTTAGATATTTCAGGAATAAATGGACTTACACAGACACAATAAATACAGTAACATCTAAGCGTCATGGGGCAGCGAATTGTGGCAGTTATGGCCCCAAGCAACAGTAATGAATGTTTATTAACTAGTAAACATCGGCTACCAAATGATTGTATCCACGGACAAGCAAGAACATGAGCTCCCGACGCTGATTCGGATGTATAATGGTTTATATACGGATTGTTAAGTGAAAATGTAATAATCTCTCCAAGACCTATCTCTAACTACATTGTTTAGTGGACTGATTGATCTGGTAATCCAGAAGCATATGTTATCATGACATCTTTTCTGTGGTTTACTTATTTTTCTGCATCCTTCCACCATTTCTTCTAGACATACTGGTCGTCATCAACTGATCCCCTCCATGTCTTAAGCAGCCTATTGCGTGGCTTTAGACCCATATTAATATCAAAGCCATGTTGTAAGCTGCTTAAGACATGAAGGAGGTCAGCTGATGACAATTAGATCGTAGCTTGCGGCACAAGTGAAATGGCAACAAACAGAAGAAGTTGGAAGTCATCCACAAAATGTCTAACCTCAGAATGAGACGAAAAATGAAATTTAGAAAGAGTAATACATAATAATAATAATAATAATAATAATAATAATAATAATAATAATAATAATAATAATAATAATAATAATAATCCCCCCAATAAATTACAGCGACCTCAACTGACACGCCACAAAAATGAACCAATGAACAGAAATAGCAAGAAACACCATCAGCTACCCCCCCCCCAAAAAAAATTAAAATTTTTTTTTAAATTAAAAAAAAATGGTACCAGCCTAGGCTGACACCACACAAAATATTCGCATAGGGTCAAGGAGGATGAGAAGACCGAGGAGGGACAGCACAAACCAGACCTCCTCTGGAAGTGCAGAGAAGACTGCTGGGACCTTGGGGAGGCTTATTGCCGCCTAAATCCCAGAGAAGACCAATGGTCCTTACCAGCGAGAAATCAATGGTAAACGGCTGTTGTGATACTGCAAGTTTATTTGCGGTGGCTATCGAAAAGAGGTGGAGAATACTGGAAATCTGGGGAGACTTGTTGTCACTCAGACTCCAGGGAATACCACCGGTTGTCGGTGAGCAATCACTGATGACCTGTGTGAGAACTCCTAGTTAGTAAATAATAATAACAGATCACTAATTGATTTATGCTTGTGTACATTTTTTTTTTCGGTTAATATCAGATCTGAAATTAGTAATTTGATAACTTGGGCACGTTTTGAAAAGTTCATACTTTTTAAATATATATTATTCTAATTCTCAAACCTCAACATTTCATGACCTTACGTGTTACAATTAATCTACATACTTCCTCAGCCAATAAGATTTTTTGCGCATGTTCTTTCCCTTGCAAAGAGCTTGCTTGAAGTGAATTATGCGTGTTGCAAATCAAGTCTCTGGTGCAGCCATCTTAAAACCTGTTACATTGTCTGCAAAGTTGGACAATGACAGACACTTACTTATGCCACAAGGTTATTATCGATCACTTAATCCACAAAATAAATCGATAATCTTTGCTGCTGCTTTTTGTACTCTAACTTTCCTTCGGTTTTCAGATTAAGAAGCTTGTATAACTCATGGTTCAGATATTTTGTTGCACTGCTTCAGTGAATTCGTTCGTGTAAATTCTTATGCAGACTTCAGGATAGAATGCGTACGTCCATCTGTCGCTATGGATCATTTTTTAACAGGTATATCTCGGCGGATTAGAATCAGGTGGCATTGGTAAGTGTATCGCCATGTTGGTTCTGTGAAATACAGTCCAAACCTGACAATATCCTTTTATCTGTAGGTGTGTCTGTAATATTGTGAGAAAAAAAAATCAATTTTTCATACCATATTACATACTTATGAAAGAACTCTTATCAGACATGACAAGGGGATTAATAATAAAAGATGGTTGAATTCTTGTATTTTTGTCAGGAAAGTATTCAAGTTTGTAGATCACCAAATATAGAAACGTAAGTGTAATCTTTAGTGCTAATGCTAAAATGAATCTCTAGATGTTCATCGTTGCAGGGGGTCAAGAAAAATAAGTGTTGCTAACTTTAAACGGGCTTTAATTGGGTGACCTGAATAAAGTTTCAAAGTTAAATAGTTTTATCAAAAAGTAAATTTTCTAAGTTTTTCCTAAAGTTCTGTCATAAAATATTCTTGTCGTTCCAGCCTTTCATGCTTCCAGTGACGTCATCCCTGTTATTTCGGACTTGAGAAGAAGAGGGATAAATAAAGACCTTCCAGAGATAGGTTAGTTTGGCAGTCAATTTCTAAAAGGTGTTCAACACATAACATATAAAACGGACGTTAAACCGAATATGATGAGGACTTGACAAACCAAACAGTTTTATATCTTCTCAACTATTTAATATGGTAGCCACTTTAATATAATAGAGACCGTAGAATCTTGTGGATGCTTAGGCAGCGTCTCTACACACACATGTATATGTATATATATATATATATGTGTGTGTGTGTGTGTGTGTGTGTGTGTGTGTGTATGATATACAAGCAAATACATGTAACAGACAGAACGAAGGCGATATGTTAAAAAATACAATTTCTTTAATGCGAACCCAGGAAAGACTCGCTTCCAGTTGGATTGTGTGCCTCAAAACGCGTACATGAGTCCAAGAAAGTGTTTAAAAAGTGTGTGCGGGTGTGTATGAAGAAGTTGAGAGAATGTGTCTAACATACCTTGGATTTTGTGCATGCGTTTGTTGCATGTATGTCGGGTGGGGCAAGGAAGGGAAAAAAGCGATTCTTTCTGTTTCGGCTTTTATAGTAATCGATTTAAGCGTGGTGAAAAGGGAGATAATTAGGTCTGGACGCTCTCTGGTGTACGTACGTGTGTGTGTGCGCGTATGAGTGTGTGGAAATGCTACAAGACTAAATATGTTCTTGTTCACATTGCTGTCTCTTTTCAATAAAGCCTTTCGTTTGTATTGTTAATGCAACAGTTAAAAATAAAAGACTCCAAAGATTAAAACTTTATTCCCAGAAAGGAGAAATGCGCAATTAAAAGTAGATTTTGTGAAGTTGTGGAATTATTTTACACGAGCAGAAGTTGTTTTCTTGACAGAAACCAGAAAAATCAATTCTTGTTAAATCCTAATTTCTTTTTCACAGATCAAATCAAGTCTCCTAATCGTATTCGATCAAAAACAAAAGACTAATCTGTTGTGCCAACATTGGTTAACACACAAAAGAATTTCCAAAAACTAAATTCGATTGGTTTGGTAAACAAAACGGGAAGTGTACAGACTAACAAATGACCTTTAAGCGCTATTTGTTGATCGTAAAACAAAATTCTTTCTACTACTTAAAATGCATATTGAAGTGCATTTTACCTCATATTATAATTCTACTGGTTTCAGAATTTTTTTTAGATCAGGATTGATAATTTGGATTATTCGGACTACTATTCTCATCTTACATGTTACTCTTATAACCTTTCGGTCAATGAAACCTGACCTTCAGATGCGTCTTGTCGAACTCAGAAATCTGTACACAATTTCGAATGGAACCCTTTATTTAATCCATGTGGATTAAATAATGTCCTGAACGCAATGAATACTGAGCATTCAAGGAAGAATTTCCAAGTAAAAGACCTTGTGGTAGGCTCCCAAAGTGCTGGACTGATCAGATCTGCAGTGATGTAGAGCTTCCTTAGCTAACGGTGGGAAGATTAGCAACGCATTGAACAATATGGAAGGATTTTGTATCATGAAAATGTGAAAAGACCCTCTGAGGATATGCAAAATAATAAAATAAGTAAGGATATAAATGTTAGGAGGACTGCTAAGAGTTATCACCTTCCAATTGCGATATTTTAAAGATATTAAAAATAAATTTAAACAAAAGGTTGTCATTTTATGCTGTTTGATGCGATATGGAAATAAGATCATTTCTGGTCAGTATGGTTTCGGGCAGTATGGGACGTCAAGTATTTCCGTTTTTGAAAAAGGAAGAATAAAAAGTACTGTCCAAGCAGTTGGGGAAACTCCAATTTATTGTATGATATGCTGCTTTTCGAAATATATTAATAAAAAATAAAAAAAGCTTTTTCTTATTGATGCATGAAACAAAGAAAACTAACTGGTCCAGAAACTGCCCAGCTCTAGGGAAGAAGTGTAGCTATTGAATGCACAGGGCAAAAAGTGAGATGAGAGCCCAATGGACAGCCATATATTTCTGTCAAACTGTGGTCAGTTAAGTGATACAATGAGAAAATTGCAGTGTATATCTTGAGAATAGGAATAATTATGCGGTGGAGAAGTTGGCCTGGTCAAGTTGTCAAGTTGTTCTGGCACTAGGCAGACCAATTTCTCATGTCCAGTCTGTGAACTGTGTCCAGATAGATAAGTTTATGTCCAATCATGTAAACCCTCGACTAAACAGAGAGAGAGAGAGAGAAAGCGAAAGATAGAGCGTGCAAAAGAGAGCGAAAGATAGAGAGAGAGAGAGAGAGAGATAGCGAAAGATAGAGAGAGAGAGAGATAGATCGAGAGATAGCGAAAGAGAGATCGAAAGATAGAGAGAGAGAGAGATCGAAAGATAGAGAGAGAGAGAGATCGAAAGATAGAGAGAGAGAGAGATCGAAAGATAGAGAGAGAGAGAGATCGAAAGATAGAGAGAGAGAGAGAGATCGAAAGATAGAGAGAGAGAGAGAGATCGAAAGATAGAGAGAGAGAGAGAGATCGAAAGATAGAGAGAGAGAGAGAGATCGAAAGATAGAGAGAGAGAGAGATCGAAAGATAGAGAGAGAGAGAGATCGAAAGATAGAGAGAGAGAGAGAGAGATCGAAAGATAGAGAGAGAGGAAGATCGAAAGATAGAGAGAGAGAAAGATCGAAAGATAGAGAGAGAGAAAGATCGAAAGATAGAGAGAGAGAAAGATCGAAAGATAGAGAGAGAGAAAGATCGAAAGATAGAGAGAGAGAAAGATCGAAAGATAGAGAGAGAGAAAGATCGAAAGATAGAGAGAGAGATCGAAAGATAGAGAGAGTGAGCGCACGAAAGAGAGAGAGAGAGAGAGAGCGAGCGCACGAAAGAGAGAGAGAGAGCGAGCGCACGAAAGAGAGAGAGAGAGCGAGCGCACGAAAGAGAGATAGAGAGCGAGCGCACGAAAGAGAGAGAGAGCGAGCGCACGAAAGAGAGAGAGAGAGAGCGAGCGCACGAAAGAGAGAGAGAGAGCGAGCGCACGAAAGAGAGAGAGAGAGAGCGAGCGCACGAAAGAGAGAGAGAGAGAGCGAGCGCACGAAAGAGAGAGAGAGAGAGCGAGCGCACGAAAGAGAGAGAGAGAGCGAGCGCACGAAAGAGAGAGAGAGAGCGAGCGCACGAAAGAGAGAGAGAGAGCGAGCGCACGAAAGAGAGAGAGAGAGCGAGCGCACGAAAGAGAGAGAGAGAGCGAGCGCACGAAAGCGAGAGAGAGAACGAGCGCACGAAAGCGAGAGAGAGAACGAGCGCACGAAAGAGAGAGAGAGAGCGAGCGCACGAAAGAGAGAGAGAGAGCGAGCGCACGAAAGAGAGAGAGAGAGAGAGAGCGAGCGCACGAAAGAGAGAGAGAGAGAGAGAGAGCGAGCGCACGAAAGAGAGAGAGAGAGAGCGAGCGCACGAAAGAGAGAGAGAGAGAGCGAGCGCACGAAAGAGAGAGAGAGAGAGAGAGAGCGAGCGCACGAAAGAGAGAGAGAGAGAGCGAGCGCACGAAAGAGAGAGAGAGCGAGCGCACGAAAGAGAGAGAGAGAGCGAGCGCACGAAAGAGAGAGAGAGAGAGCGAGCGCACGAAAAAGAGAGAGAGAGAGCGAGCGCACGAAAAAGAGAGATAGACAGAGCGCACGAAAGAGAGAGAGAGAGAGACAGAGCGCACGAAAGAGAGAGAGAGACAGAGCGCACGAAAGAGAGAGAGAGAGACAGAGCGCACGAAAGAGAGAGAGACAGAGCGCACGAAAGAGAGAGAGAGACAGAGCGCACGAAAGAGAGAGAGAGAGACAGAGCGCACGAAAGAGAGAGAGACAGAGCGCACGAAAGAGAGAGAGAGACAGAGCGCACGAAAGAGAGAGAGAGACAGAGCGCACGAAAGAGAGAGAGAGAGACAGAGCGCACGAAAGAGAGAGAGAGAGAGAGAGCGCACGAAAGAGAGAGAGAGAGAGAGAGCGCACGAAAGAGAGAGAGAGAGAGCGCACGAAAGAGAGAGAGAGACAGAGCGCACGAAAGAGAGAGAGAGACAGAGCGCACGAAAGAGAGAGAGAGACAGAGCGCACGAAAGAGAGAGAGAGACAGAGCGCACGAAAGAGAGAGAGAGACAGAGCGCACGAAAGAGAGAGAGAGACAGAGCGCACGAAAGAGAGAGAGAGAGACAGAGCGCACGAAAGAGAGAGAGAGACAGAGCGCACGAAAGAGAGAGAGAGACAGAGCGCACGAAAGAGAGAGAGAGACAGAGCGCACGAAAGAGAGAGAGAGACAGAGCGCACGAAAGAGAGAGAGAGACAGAGCGCACGAAAGAGAGAGAGAGACAGAGCGCACGAAAGAGAGAGAGAGACAGAGCGCACGAAAGAGAGAGAGAGAGACAGAGCGCACGAAAGAGAGAGAGAGACAGAGCGCACGAAAGAGAGAGAGAGACAGAGCGCACGAAAGAGAGAGAGAGACAGAGCGCACGAAAGAGAGAGAGAGACAGAGCGCACGAAAGAGAGAGAGAGACAGAGCGCACGAAAGAGAGAGAGACAGAGCGCACAAAAGAGAGAGAGACAGAGCGCACGAAAGAGAGAGAGACAGAGCGCACGAAAGAGAGAGAGACAGAGCGCACGAAAGAGAGGGAGAGCGCACGAAAGAGAGGGAGAGCGCACGAAAGAGAGAGAGAGCGCACGAAAGAGAGAGAGAGACAGAGCGCACGAAAGAGAGAGAGAGACAGAGCGCACGAAAGAGAGAGAGAGACAGAGCGCACGAAAGAGAGAGAGAGACAGAGCGCACGAAAGAGAGAGAGAGACAGAGCGCACGAAAGAGAGAGAGAGACAGAGCGCACGAAAGAGAGAGAGAGAGACAGAGCGCACGAAAGAGAGAGAGAGACAGAGCGCACGAAAGAGAGAGAGAGACAGAGCGCACGAAAGAGAGAGAGAGACAGAGCGCACGAAAGAGAGAGAGAGACAGAGCGCACGAAAGAGAGAGAGAGACAGAGCGCACGAAAGAGAGAGAGAGACAGAGCGCACGAAAGAGAGAGAGAGACAGAGCGCACGAAAGAGAGAGAGAGAGACAGAGCGCACGAAAGAGAGAGAGAGACAGAGCGCACGAAAGAGAGAGAGAGACAGAGCGCACGAAAGAGAGAGAGAGACAGAGCGCACGAAAGAGAGAGAGAGACAGAGCGCACGAAAGAGAGAGAGAGACAGAGCGCACGAAAGAGAGAGAGACAGAGCGCACAAAAGAGAGAGAGACAGAGCGCACGAAAGAGAGAGAGACAGAGCGCACGAAAGAGAGAGAGACAGAGCGCACGAAAGAGAGGGAGAGCGCACGAAAGAGAGGGAGAGCGCACGAAAGAGAGAGAGAGCGCACGAAAGAGAGGGAGAGAGCACGAAAGAGAGGGAGAGCGCACGAAAGAGAGGGAGAGCGCACGAAAGAGAGGGAGAGCGCACGAAAGAGAGGGAGAGCGCACGAAAGAGAGGGAGAGCGCACGAAAGAGAGGGAGAGCGCACGAAAGAGAGGGAGAGCGCACGAAAGAGAGGGAGAGCGCACGAAAGAGAGAGAGAGATCATATCTTGCAAAGTAGTCATAGCTTCTAATGGAATTTTTCAACTACTTTAACTTACTGTTTACTCTAGCCTTATGTGGAAAACTACCGTTTGCAACATTGTTTTTACTCACTTGCTACACATTTACGGAAAAGGGGATGCCATTCCTTTCACCTGGGCAACGCCGGGTATTTCTTGTTATCAATAAGACTCTATAAATATGAAATGGAAACTTTTGGAAACTTTCTACGAAGTTTATATTTGACAGGTTAAAGACTGGACATTATTCTGTGTTTAATCAATATATCTATATCAATGGCATCTCAGTATCTTCCAACTTTGTCAGTAAGTGTATGACAGATGCTTTTAGCATTGCCTAGAGGAATCCTGACTCAGACATCAACGGACAGACTAATTGATTCTTAAATAAAATGGCCAATCATCACTAGCAATAGATTTTCAAGTAAAATCAATAAATCAATCGTCTCAGATAGGGGTAGCTTTAGAATAGCGAGACACTGGTAAATATTATAGATCACTGGATATAAGGTCTGAGGCTTCATCACTCAGGCAGAAATGATGAGGCTTAGTTCTGAAATAACCAAACAGAAATAAATATAATCGCCAAATGAGTCAAAATATAGTTTTATTTGTCGGTTTTGTGTCATAACTCATTTTAGGGGTCATTTGATACAGAAATGCAACGCCTATTGCCAACGATTAAGTGTACACATAGTTGAACAAAAGTCACAACTACAGAAATACTTTTACCAATGATCAGTGTATCATCAACATGGCTGCCCCTCATCGGTGAGGATGGCGGTCATGTTCTGGTTCTGTTGGTATGCCTCGGTGGGTGCAGACGTGGCTCACGTAGCCCTGCATATACTTCCTCAATAAGAACAGGTTGGTTCAGCTAGAAGGTCAGCTCAAGGGGTTTTTCTCTCTTCTTCCTTCTGCTTCTTTTCTCCTCGAAGACTGCATGATCTGCCTCAAAGACGGCTTGTTCAGGGCTTGGGTCTCCGACGCGTTCACTTTGATGCTGCATTTCGTTAAGTTGTTTTTCAGAAGATCTTTAAATCTATCCTTCGTGCCTCTTTCCATTGAAGTGATCATATTTTTCAATACACAGACATCATTGTCAAGTTGAAATGTAATTGGTGAGTGCTACCTTACTGGTCTGCATAGTTCATCAATAAGCAATTGATCACAAAGGCAAAAAATAATCAATGATACCTTGCCAAAATGGTAATCCTAGAAAGATACCTGCTAATTAACAATAATTGTTATCCTGACTCTCACTCCCTCTGGTTATATATTAAGGCTCATCTCTCACGTCAGCCCACTTTACAACGAGAATACCCAACAGGAAGTAAAAGGTCAATAATAAATATTTTCAAATGGAACTAAAGATATTCCCTATTTCATTCTCTGATTTTTACATCTTGCAAAGCTACTCCAATGGTAGTTTTTAAACAGAACTAACATTGCAAGATAGACTAAGAAATGCATATATCAGAAAGAGGCTTAATATTAACAGATCAATCAACAACCTTATTCTAAAAAAATGTGGTAACCAGACTTCAGCTATATAAAGAAATCATATCAAGAAGATTTAATTCAAGAAAGATCAAGAGGACGACCACCAAAGAGACGGGCTAAGAAAGGCATGCCGGCCCTGACAGCTGAAAGACTGGCCCAAGACCGTGATGAGTGTCAGAATTTTGTTTTCAAGCATGCGACGAGGCTCTCTGGAATATGCAAATAGGTCAAGTAAGTCAAATTTTTACATCTGATTTGAATGAGTAACATTGTCTGAAATCCAATCCCTTTTTAAATGCGTCTCATCTTTGAGAAAGAGAGATACTTTTTCTGTTGGTCTATCATGCTCAAGTTTTCTTAAATAAATGTTCATATTTTAAGTACTACACGATCAGTCTTTATAAAAGTTAGTGCAACGATTGCAACTATAGCCCTGAATAGGGGCCTAGAATTTAGGTTGGATTGATTAAGAGTAAAAAAGATATACATATAGATTTAAGATACATGGAGAGAATATATATTTTCTCTAGATTATATATATATATATATAATTTATTTAGATACTGTATATTACATATACAGTAATCTAAATAAATTATATTAGCTCTCTTATATGATCGAGCACTTTATTTGATTTCTTTTCATATACAACCTGATTATATATATATATATATTAACACAGAGATGGGACTATGAGTATTGATTTTCTCCTCTCCAGGAGTTAGGCACAAGGCCAGTCTTTATCTTACTCCCACAAGTAAGATGTGACCTAAGGTCGGGTCGGGAAAGTGGGGTTTAAAAATTGCCTGGGCAGTCCCGTCGGCATTCCCCGATAGGGGCGCCTCAGGCAGTAAGCAATAAACCTACTCCTCCCGAAAGATGAGAGTCGAAGCCTGGGAGGGTGGACATTCTAGAACTGCACAGGACAGACCCATAAACCGGTGTAAATCAAGCCCCGAAGGCCAAGACAATACCAGTCTATGAGGGTGCAGTATCCATCGGAACAGATACTACACTTTGATCTTGACCAAAGAGAGGGGAGAAGGAGTAAGAAAAAGGAAAATAAGAATAGGGAGAGAGAAAGGCGAAGGGAGAGGGAGAGGGAAAGGCGAAGGGAGAGAGAGAGAGAAAGGCGAAGGGAGAGAGAGAGAGAAAGGCGAAGGGAGAGAGAGAGAGAAAGGTGAAGGGAGAGAGAGAGAGAAAGGCGAAGGGAGAGAGAGAGAGAAAGGCGAAGGGAGAGGGAGAGAGAAAGGCGAAGGGAGAGGGAGAGAGAAAGGCGAAGGGAGAGGGAGAGAGGAAGGGAGAGGGAGAGAGAAAGGCTAAGGGAGAGGGAGAGAGAAAGGCTAAGGGAGAGGGAGAGAGAAAGGCGAAGGGAGAGGGAGAGAGAAAGGCGAAGGGAGAGGGAGAGAGAAAGGCGAAGGGAGAGGGAGAGAGAAAGGCGAAGGGAGAGGGAGAGAGAAAGGCGAAGGGAGAGGGAGAGAGAAAGGCGAAGGGAGAGGGAGAGAGAAAGGCGAAGGGAGAGGGAGAGAGAAAGGCGAAGGGAGAGGGAGAGAGAAAGGCGAAGGGAGAGGGAGAGAGAAAGGCGAAGGGAGAAGGAGAGAAAGGAAGAGGGAGAGAAAGGAAGAGGGAGAGAAAGGAAGAGGGAGAGAAAGGAAGAGGGAGAGAAAGGAAGAGGGAGAGAAAGGAAGAGGGAGAGAAAGACGGGGGGGGGGGAGAGAGTGAAAGAAGACGGAGAAATACGGAGGAAAGCTTTGGAGCACATTCCGAAGCTCGTGTACACACGATGAGAGAGGAGGTATGAATTGATTAGGTGTTTTGTTTGGGTGGTGCGTGCTATCTCACAGCAGACTAAAGGGGAAAGAGAATCATCTGAGCACTGTCTAAGATAAAAGTGACGTCACCACAATAAGAATAAAAATGCTAAACTAATGAAAAACAAGGAAATCAAGAGAATTGGGGTGGGAAAAGATTCATGGGTGACCAGCAGACGCTTTTTTTTTAATCTTTGTCTGCCTTGGGCTGGGTTAATAGAAATCTATGGTGACAGAGATGAGGATAAAAAATAAATGGGGGTGGCAATCAAACGCTAAAATATATCCGGAGACAAGAAAATGAGGGAAAAGATATTTGGAATGGAAAAAACAAGAGAAAAAAAAAGGTGAAAAAGAATGAAAATTTATGGATTAGAGAAAAATAACAATAAATCGGGTAATTTTTTTTTTAGGCTAGCCGGCCATCTTTAAAAAAGAATAAGTAAAAAATAGATAAATATGCTTTATGGATTGTGTAGAAAAAATATTTTTTAATAAAACATGACTAAACTCTATAAAACTTATGCAATCACGAATATCTATTTGGATTATTTGGATAATTCAGACTACCGTTTTCATCTTGAAATGTTATTCTCACAACGTTTCGGCCGATGTAAACTTCAACTTTCTTCAGGTGTGTCTTGCCAAACTCGGGAATCTGTATGGAATTTCGAACAGAACTCTTTATTTAACCCACGGGAGTAGTTTGCTATACTTCTGTCAGACAAGAAGTCTTATGTAATTCGTAATTTTATTCTTAGTGTCGCCCATACTGAGGATTGAACCTTCAACCTCCAACAGACTCCCTTAGAAAAGATGCATCTAAACTGTTGAATAGGAAGTCATTTCTAGTTTTAAAATTCTTAGCAAATCTTTATTAAAAAGATTGAAAGTTTTGAAAGCTATTTACATCCAATCATTTTATAGAGTTTAAAAAAACATTACTTTAATAATTGGTTATAGTTTTATAACAATTCTGTTCAATTAACAAAATAATTACTAAACGATACGTAAAAATAAAATTTAACTTTAAAATAATCTTATTTAAAAAAAAAAAAAAAAAACAACAAAAAACGTAATAGTTAAAAAACAAAATCAAAAATGAAAGTAAATACTCTGGATATCTCCGGGTAAGGAGAACTACTATATATATATATATATATATATATATATATATATATATATATATATATATATATATAAAGTAGTATAGAAATATATTTATCACAAGTAAGCTACACAGGAACGTTAATGTTTCATTCTCGGGGGGAAATCATCAGGCTAATTGCAATGATTTCCCCATTAAACTTTTATGTTTAGCTTACTTGCCATGAATATATTTCCATACTACTACTAAGCTCTACTCAGTTATTGAGCACTATTGAAGTAAATACTGAAAAATATATGTGTGATAGGGTATATTACTTTATAATATTATATGTGTATATACATGAAATAGTACTATATATGCCTGTGTACGCACAGGTAAATATTTATATACAATGCATGTATTGATATTAGTTTACTAATTTTTTCTTATGCATAAAAGTGTAGTTCATTCGCCTTTTGGCTATGAAAAAAGTGTAGTATTGGTTTTGATGCTAAGCTAAGTCTATTCTATCTTCGGTCAGTAAAGGAGAAATCTTTCTAGATTGAGGCAATTTTAATTTTCGTTCCAATCCAGAGTACCCCTTTTTGGGGAGCTGAATTTTTCCCATATTAAAAACCGACGTTGTGTCTAACTTTTACCTCGTGGGGAGGCAAGTTAATAGGAACATGTGTGCAAACTTATTTAGGTGAATGCATATATGATTACATATATGTGTATATGTTTTCATGCGTGAATGCATGTTCTATTATGTTCACATGTGCATTTGTTTGCATTAGTGTATACACAGTATAGACGCGCAAGTATTGAGGTCCATAGAGGAACATATATGCATTCAAGTGCTGTTTTAAGACCTGGATTCAAATCGAACAGTTAATCAAGCCTAAGGGCAGCAGGCTTCACACAATAGTTATCGCAATACTTTTGTCAGCTCTGCAATTTCAGCTCCTGGAATTGGTACATTATCACATTGTTCGCACTTGCAGCAACCTGTACTTGCCAGCCTTTATAAGTCTTCTAATTTCTATTATTTAATCCTAACCTGCAGTAATTAAGAATAAATTGGCACTTCTTGCAGGCAATGTTACACTGATTACCCACTCGGATCCATCACAGACCAATTCAGACCATTCTCTTACTGGAGGCAATACCTGATTTGCCAAAGATTTCTCTCTCTGTCTCTCTACACTTTACAGCTTTTAAATTATACTTAGCTCCGGTTTATATTTAACTGTTTTTGATTAACCATTCTTAGGTAGCAATTGCTGCGGACAATGCTGAAGTTCACGGTAATCAGCGGTTACTGTTCTTCAGAGTATTGGTACGAGATGTAATTTCCTAGGGGTTTTGCGTGCAAATCCCTTAAATCAAAGAACATGAGAAGGTTGTGGATGGTAATTGTTGCTGAAAGGCAAGTTAGTTACAAAAACGGATTGGATCCTAAATAGAATATTATTTTTCTGAAGAGTGTTTTTTTTTTTTAGCTATGAACGGCTCTTTATTTTGGTAAGAATTAATCTCAAAGAACCCCAAAGCATGGAACATCGTAAAAGGTTACTGTTCTTGTAAATGAAGCCTGTTTCATGAAATCATACAGTTTTGTTGATTTTCAAGAAGAATTCAGATTTCTTTGATAAGTTTTATTTGACTGTTTTCTTTCTCCATTCTTGAATTTTTCGACGTTAAGTATAGCATTGAGGCTACAAAATATATATATATATTATTAAAAATAACCGACAACTCGTGTCTGGATATTTTTGTATGAATCCCTTCCATTTTCCGGATTAAAGTCCTAATCTCGGATGAGAATTGGCTGATGAATCTGACATAATTTTCTTTTAAGTCCAAAGTACTGAAGATGGACCCAGATGGGTCAGAAAGTACTTTGGACTTAAAAGAAAATTACGGCAGATTCATCAGCCAATTCTCATCCGAGATTAGGACTTTAATCCGGAAAATGGAAGGGATTCATACAAAAATATCCAGACACGAGTTGTCGGTTATTTTTAATAATACGTGCCTTAGAGAAAAAATGCTGCCTCGATATACATTATATATATATATATATATATATATATAAAAATTTACAGGAACTAGTAAAAAATATGCTCCAAATATGGTAGCATATTTTTGCAAGAATATATTACAAAGGAACATATACTACACTGCCCCCTAAAAAAGGAGTAATGCCTAGCAGAATGATATGACAACAGAACAAATACTACACTAATCCCACCAAAAAAACAGGTAATTCCTTGGAGGATGGTATCATAACAGAACAGATACTAAACTAATCTCTCCTGAAACGAACATTAAAAGATTGTAATAGTATAGTTTCAGACAGATACCAAATCTCCATTATTAATATACGTAACTAAAAGAACTGATTTTCTTCAGATGCATCCAATAAATCTGCATGTTTAGCGATGAAAATGTTATTTCAACTTCTGTTTGAAATAGGATTTTCATTGCTAAATGCGTAGATTGAATAAATGCAACTTATTTTAGATGCGTCCAAGCATCTTTATTGAAGGCTTTGTCCGTCAGTTACTCTCACTTCAGCTTTAAATAACGTTTTCATTAATCTGTCATTTTTTTAAAAATTTATAACTGAACCAGAATACACGTCACAAGACAGATAAAATTCATTCCCAGTACAAAAAAGGTTTGCACCACTTTTATGCCCCATTATGAAGATTAAAATTAAGGGTAATCATTAATCTTGCCGACAAATTATTAATAATATAATTAAATTATTTTGAAAAGAAATTAGTCAAAAACAATTTATTTTGCTTTACCCATTAATTTGTGACCTATTTGCGTCAAAAAATGTAATATTTAAAACCCATCTAGCAATTTAATTTAACGTAAATAGAGACTGTGGGTAAAATTATCCGCTTATGTACTTCTTGTAATGGCTGAATGTGGATTAGTTTACTCAGTCACTATGACCAATAAAATTGCTTTAAACTTCTTTTAAATATTAATTTTTTGAACGCAAATATGTCAAATGAGTAGCAAAGCAAAATAAATTATTTTTTTACTTATTTTCCCAACTGCATTTCCTTTAAAATAATTTATTTAGGTAATAGTGATGATTACCAAATTGAGATATAATGCTACTATAACTTATGTCTAGAATCCTTATTCCACTTTTGATTAAAATGCATTACATGATTATGATTGTCATGTAATGCATTTTGATCCAAAGGAGATAACGGTGGTTAAGTAGACACAGACTGACGATCTGAGGGTGCCAAGTTCGAATCCAGTCAGTTCCATATTACCACTTTCACTTATAGATACTGGCTTTCTCCACGTGGTCTCTCCTGCAAGAATGCCAACATCAGAACCAAGTCGGTTAACAAAGTTGTACCATGCTGCCTCATACGAATTTACTTTTTATTTTGATTCAAGAAAATGTCTAAAATTTAAGGCTAACATCTAGCCAGCTGAGGAGATAGGAAATCACTCTGTACAGACAGACTACAGGATACATATAGATGCAAGAATATTTTACTTATTCTACCTAAACCATAAAAGTGATAAACTCTTGCCTAATAAAAGAACTCCTAAGGCTACCGCCCCAGGATTGCAATGCAGGATTATAGATAGTTTCTAATCTATCTTATCAGTCATATGCCCTACCCCCTAGAAATGGTTACTAGAACATCTACAGGCAAGGCCAAGCAGCCATTTTGTGTGATCTGACCACAGATGGTGGGCACTACAAAGGGGAGATATTTTATTACATATGGGACAAATCCACAGCCATAAAAGTCAGGCAGGGCGCACAGGGGAAAGAAAATAATGGAACAGAGGAAATCCTTCTCATAAAACAAAACCTAGGGATAAGTAAGAAAAGTAAAAAAATAAATAAAAAAACTTAAATGTAAGAGAATTGCATAAAATAAAATAAAAAATAAAAAGAACTCTTTGTTTTCTTGAAACAAGAAAGTTAATTTTCGATTCATGTATGTGAGAATATTCAACACATAACCCTTTTGTAAATTGAAAACCTTATATATTCATGAATAATCACAACTCCCTCTCGCTTTCAGATATACACCTGTATATGTAAAGATATATATATATAATATAAAAATAATATAAAAATATTAAAATGTCTATATCTTTTCTCTATTTCTTATTTGTTGATGTATAAGAATACAAAATGTCCTTTAAATAAAAGCTTTTTTCTAAAAGAACAAAATTTGCGGCCATTGCGTCGGCCTTCCGCAGTGTATTTGAGAGGAATGTGTGTGTATGGTGAGTGTTTGTAGAAGAGAAATGTTTAGCCAATGAGATGAAGAAATGTTTACATGTGACTATCCATGCATCTTCGCACTTAAAGTCATCAACTTGGGTGGGGTTGTTGTGGACTTTTTTCAAAACATAAGTGGGTCGTAAAAGTGTAATATATATATATATATATATATATTATGCAAACATTTTTTTAAATAACAGAATTCGTCAGTTTAATTATACCTATTTTTATTTTTTCAATTTTTTAATGGTCTTTTTTGTATTAACATTAAAAAAATTAAATGTCCCATAGGTATCACGAACGTTTTCGATTCTTCGTCAAATAATCCTCAGGTTCAGAAGAAAATAAACAAAAAAGCTGGAGAAAAAAAGAGATTTTTTAAAAAGACAGCGGAAAAACCGAAGACAATGTTTTTGCATTGTTCCAGGAAAGACATTGACAATTTAAATTCAGTGACGCTGGAGTGGCAACACAGAATAAAACAGCATTATATATATATATATATATATATATATATATATATATATATATATAAATATATATATACCTACAGAGACAGAAACAGAGAAGGAGGCAGATAGATGACCAGACAAAAAAAATGTTCCTTCTTCTAATTTTGAGGAGTCATAATATATATACATATAAATATATATATATATACATACATGTACATGCATATTTAAAACATAGAAATCCACAGACACGTGTTCCGTCTGGAAGACTAATCGGTGCGGCTAGGCACAGCTGGTGCATCAACCTGAGATTCGAAACCTGGACATTAGTCACTACCTAAAATGACAGCCAGACGCTCTACTTCCTGAGCTAACTTGCCTACTGATAAATGGAAGACATATATACATCGCTTATAAACGAATGTTTTATTCATTTATTTACTTTATTAACGATGCTGGTACCAGAGAGGATTCAATTATTTTTATGGAAGAATCCTGTGTTATGCTTAAATGGAAACCGTCATTTCTTCTATGATATATATATATATATATATATATATATAAATTTGGGAAAGTTGATTTTCTTAAGCATATTTAAAATTTTAAACTTAAAGAAAGAGGCAAAATGCCTTCAAAAACTATGTGTTAGATGCAGATATTTTTATTAAAATCAAAATAAAAAATCAAAACAATATCTTTTTTTCTTCTTCATCTTGACTTTTTTATCTAATATTTCGCTTGATATAACGAGCCTAGTCAGAGCTTTAGACAAATAAAAGGTATTAACGTTATTTTTTTTTCGTAACAATCCTTCCTGGTCTTGTAGAAGTCACGTCCGATGTTGTGTGGACTTAACGGTGTAAATGTCTCTCTTAAATTGAACTTAAATCGCGCATTGTCGCTGGTAGGTATAAATTTGGGAAAGTTCACTTTTTAAATTTAAAAAAAAATTTTTTTTTTTTAAGGTTCGACCATTTGAAAGTATTTATGTTAGTGCTTGGATTAGTAGATGTAGAACAGTTGAGGTAACAGGGTCAGTTGGCAGGGGAAGGCCAAGGAAAACATTGGAGGAAACGATAAGGATTGACTTTAGAGAAAAAAAGATAAATATAGACCTGGGCATAGATAGGTCAGTTTGAAAGTCAATTCCTAAAAGCTGTCAAACACATGCCAGCATGTAAAACAAACGTTAAACCGAATATGATGATGATTAATAGTAACTGTTTTTTAAAATTAATATCCAGGAATCTTAATCAGGCCCAAGCTTAAATTCTGCCAAAGTTCTACTCTTTAAAACCATTATATTAAAGATTGAAAACTTATCAAATTTATTCAATGAATTTCATTGAAATTTCATTGTTCCATCATTAAACAATTATGTACACAGATTGGCAAAAAAATGTTAGTGTGTATGTGTGTGTGTGAAAGCCTTGAGAGATAGACTACTTAAATTATGAAACATTTTAGCAATCTGTTTGTAGTTAAACTGCATGTGATAATTGTTCTGCTTGCAAGAGCCCACATAATTGAAATCGTCTTATCATCCGGAGTCGAAAAAAGAGAGAATAAAATGGGAGAGGTGGGGGATTCGAGGCTTCAGTATGATAAAAATCAAAGAAAGCAGAAAGGAGGAGAAATGATACTTTCATGATGTGTTTTAGGGAGTGAATTTAAGCCCAACTTCATGAAAGAGAATTAAACGTACAAATGTCAAAATTAGTTAGAAAATGTTCGATTCTGTTAGGCTTAGTGACGTCAGATGGTGTCAGGTTAATTAGATTGCTTTTAACACCTTTCTACTTACATGTAATATTCACTGGCTTTACATGAATAATTGAGATAAAAAATTAGAATATATTTATCTTTACAAATAATTTGCTGTTATCTTTTCATTCTAATTTGTCTTTTATCAGTTTGAAATTTGATTTCTATCCACATCAAAATGAACTGAGAAAACTTTCAGCTGATAAATTGATATCAACATAAAACGTATCTAATTCTACATACAGTATCACAAATAAGTATGGGTACTATGACAACACAATTTTAATACAACTCCTATCATTTATATATGGATATCACAGCCATAGAGAAGAGCTCACAACAAAAGCTGAAAAACGAGCAAAAAATCTACCACAACGTAACGTCATAAAGTGTCTTCCACCTTTAATTGGATAACGTCATCTCTTTGTGACACCAGAAAGGATTTTCCTGGTGTATTCCAACTCTGTTTAGGTGATTTTTATTTACTCCTTCGCTAGGAGTTAGGCACAAGGCCAGTTTTATCTTACTCCCACAAGTAAGATGTGACCCAAGCTCGGGTCAAGCAAGTGGGGTTAAAGCCAGCGCTCGAGAGGTGAGCACTTTGGCCATTTAAAAATTTCCTGGGCAGCCCCGTCGGCATTCCCCGGTAGGGGCGCTTCAGACAGTAAGCAATAAACTTACTCCTCCCCAAAGAGGGGAGGCGAAGCCTGGGAGGGTGGACCTCCTAGAACTGCACAGGACAAGCGTGCAGTATCCATCGGAACAGATACTACACTTTGATCTTAGCCAAAAGGCCGAGGTGATTGACATTATCCCTTCATTCAGTGTGCATGGACACAAACAAGATAAACAAACGAGTCGTATATAGATATTAGTTTTATATTATATACTTATCTCAAAGAATTTATCTACTATATATCTTTGTTTCATCTTACTTCAGTCAAAGTTTTCAGAAATATCACCTGATCTCTATATGAGATACATAGACATTGGAATATTCCATTAAAGTTCTCCTTTACCTGTCAAACTTTGAGTTAGTAAAGAAGTGAAGAACATTAATTTTCCTCTCCCCAATTGACCAGTTAATTATGTTATAGTATATCTTTTTTGTTGTCTCTTTGTCTTACCAGATTCCAGGAAAAGAATTCATCTAGTCTGGTGGAGTATCCAGCTTGGTGTTGTTACTTGAGGAAACATTACTTGGAGAAGGTGCACCATTCCTCATCTAAGCCAGTGTTGTCTAGCCATACAGAGGGGATCTTATTTGGGCTTCGAATACTATGTTATTTTGAATATTTAGTCAGGGTTTACTTGTAGCGTGAAGTATCCTCATGGCAGGTAGTCCCGACAAACCCTTGTAAAAAGAGACCTTAAACACTCGAGTAAAGTGTCTAGTAGGCATTTCCTGATGCATTTCCTCTTGATATGAAACACACATTCTCATATGTATCGTTTCGTACTAATATATATATATATATATATATATATATATATATATATATAATTACAATGAAACGTTCTTAAAATATACATTGTATTTTTAACATCCAATTCCATCATTATTTCATATAACCGTTATGTACAATACTTGCAGCCTAAAATCATTGAAAATGCAAAAGCAATCTATTGTGAGAGCAATATTCTCTTCAGTGAAGTAACAATTATTTAGACCGGAAGTATATTATATAAATATTATCTAAAATAATATGAATAACAACAGAACTTTTTGTTTAAAACACCAGTATCTACATTAAGAACGTTTCATTGTAATACATAAAGATATATGAATACCTGTTCCACAATAGGTAGAATTAATTCCCCGAACAGGAACAGTTTTGCACCACTTTTATGCCCCCTTACTAGGATTGAATGAAGATATGATACTAAACCTGATGTATTTTAATCAAAATCCATTATATGATTCTGATTCTAGAAAATGTCTACAATGCAACACTTAATCTTAAGGAGTATTAAGAAATTGAAATTCAGTGAATCTTGCCTAATTGATGACTAATGAATATAGATCAAATTCAATACAAATCTGGTATATTTGAATCTTCAAATGATAAGATGTGCCAACATGGTGGCCCCTAAAATCCTGTAAAATACCCTATAACAACTGGAATTTAGGGAATATTTTATTACTTGATGTCTAATACCTATGGTTAAAATGTTACAAACATCGGAGGTATCTGAATTTTCAGAAAGGGCGTCCACCCCTTTTTATCACCTTTGCATCAAAGTAAATTAAACTAAATATAGCCCATGTTAGTCCTACCAGGTGTGGTTCAAAATTCATAATGATTGGTTCATTACATTAGTTTAGGAGTGAATTCGATATATACAAATATATAAACATATGCAAATACCTAACTTATATATATATATTTATACATGCACTTATAATTTAAATCCTTTTTACATAGACAAATGATAGAAACGTTAATGTCAATACAAATTACTCTTATTCCATTTCGTTCTTTTTTTTCCTGTAATAAAACCCTTTTTACTTTCAAACCAAAAAATAAATACAGACTCAGATGACTTGATGTTTATAGCATTAAAAAGGAAACTAGATTAGAACATTAGCATGAAGGTAGAAATTGCTGTCGACAAGAGGAAGTCTTAAATGGGAAGGGATTATAATAAGATCTGAAAGAATACGCTAAAGAGTAAGAAGCCTCAAAATGTTTTTAATTTTGTTTCCTGAACCAAGAAAATGGAGACGGCAACATTTGGGTGCCATCAAGCTAGAACAGAAAATAGGAAGTGTTCAGTTTCAATTTGAAAGGAAATGGTGAGATGAGTGATGAACAGTGATTAAAGTTTAAGTTATGGCACTTCTAACCTGCTAAGATCTGATTTCACAGATTAAAAAAAGTTGTCAAAAACTCAAATTCGTATAGAGCTAAAGATAAAACGTCTGAGTATTTTTACAATGTTTTGTTAAAATTTGTCTTGTTGAAATACAAGAGTGTGTTAATTAGTTTCTGTGAAAAACAGACATACTATGTTTGAAAAGGTGTTTCTACTTTTTTTTTATTACCAATGAGTCACCATTTATCAAGATTAAAAGCCACTCGAGGATAAGGATTAACGAGATGAATAGATTGTCAGTTGAATGATGATGAATATTATGAGAGGATTAAGAATAATGAATGACAGGAATTAAATTTGATGCCATATGAGGACGGTTTATGGCAACTGTTTATTGGCATTGGATTTGAAGATGACCATGTTGTAACCCTCAAAGAAACAATCATATTGCAACATGTTCCACAAATGGATAGTTTTTGGAAAGAAACTGTTCATGGAAATTCTATTTGATATTAGGCGCACGGAGGAAGAATATAAAGCCTTTTGTCACAGAGAAAATTCATCTATCTTGTTAAGAATTACCAATCAGACAGTCAAATGTACTCTGTTGCTAACTCGTATATTCTTTGGATTCTGGCAATTTTTAACTTGTATACTGTGGAAACTAATGTAAGCAATATTCTACATTTCTAAGAAAACAATAACCTAACAACTACTATAGAAAAGCTCCTCATCTGTTATAAAAAAAAAGTTAAAGGGTAACTGTAGACAAACAATTGAAATACCATTTCTTTTTTCATACTAACGGTTTGCCAAAAGCCACTCGAGGATAAGGGTCAGTGAAATTTTCAATTAGATGATGGAACAGTACTATAGAAGGATAGAGAACTATAATTAATTCACAGAACGAGTTGACAGATATTTGCTGATATTGGACTTGAAAATGACCATGTTGTAGTCTGTAGGGAAACATTCTTGCAGTAACGTGTTCTACAGTACTTGGAAAGAAACTTTGTTCATGGATGTTCCATTTGATTTTAGGTACACACTGGAAGAAATGAGAGTTTTTTACAGCGTTGGAAAACAGACAAAATTTTGCTTAGAAGGACTTACAGGGAGAGAGACCAGAGCTTGAAGCTAAGTTGAGGACCTACTATGGAAATACTAACAGACCCAGTATATCTAAGGAAAACTTATTAGCAAATAGGTGAATTATAATTTAACAATTGCAGCAAAATGTCATTAAAAGCTGTGGAAACAAACTTATTTTAAGAAAGATGTCGTTAAGCAAAGAAAGATGTCTACTTAGAATTAACCCCCTGAGCGCTGAATTTTTTTTTTTTTTTTAGAACAATAAATTTTTACACCGATGTTTAAAATGTAAGAACCTTTCATTGTATGCCCCAACAATATATATGACATTTGTAGCATATAAGAATTATATGCTACAAATGTCATAATAGCCACTAGAGGATAAGGATTAATGAGATGAATAATAAATTGTTAAAATTGACTTATTTGCATATTGTGATGGCGGCCATCTTGAATTTATAATGAGGTTGACCATTCACTTATGGAAAATTGTCATTTTCTCATGCACATATTAGTCAATTGCTGAATTTATTGTGTATATTTGTGCTGTTGTGTCTTATATTGCAAATAAAACCAATTTTGCATGTAATATTGTCTGCTATTAAAAGTGGTAGATTTGTCGCAATTTTTCGACAGCCATGCTAAGGGAGTTAATGATTCAGAGCCTGATTTCTAGTAAATGTAAAAAAGATATACTACAGATGTGTCGCAAACATCACATTGAGAAAGAACGAAAAACAAAAACAAAACAAAAAACACTATAAGCCTATCATTATTTTTTGGAAAACAATTATAAACGAATTTATTTATAGATCAGTAATTTATGCATGATCATGGTGTTTGTATTTCTTGAAATTAAAAGAAACTGAAACAAGAAAAAGCAAGATCGTTCATTACTGAAGTGTCTTGAAAAAGAAAATTCTTCAGAAATCCATTTTCAGTTAAAGGTCTAATTTAGCCAGCAGTTATCACGATATTGAGGTCAATGATTTCCTCAACTTTTCTATCTCTAATTTGCAGATATATCTTCTTTTTTTTTAATTTAAATTTTCTTGCTTTCTTTTTGTTAGATATCTTGAGGACAATCCAAAGATTAAACAAAGGTTATATTTAATAAAAATTGAACTAGAGGGCGACAATTATTAACTTAAAAGAAAATAGAAAGAAAGGACCCTCACCATTAAGAATGAATATATATATTAGTTTTTTTATTGCCACAAAGCCAATATTTAATAATATAAAAAAAACTATACATTAACATAACTAAAAAAAGGTATATGAAATTAATATAAAAAATATAAGCATCAAAATATTTTTTAAAGATCTAGACAAAGGCATAACTATAAAACTGAAACTGCAAAAGCCTAAAGCTTAAAAATTGTCAGATTTTATTTGATGTAAATGTCATCACTATGAATCCTTTCCTTGCCACTTAATGTTCCAATATGGCGATAATTTAAAGTATCCAAAAGAAGATATTTCAAGATCTAAAACTTGGATGACAAAGTATTAAGTAAAATTTTTGTTATCACTTCAAGCAAAAGAAGCCTTAACTCGTAATCTTTTCATATTGATCAAAAGCTATGACAACAAAATTGTTTTAAGAAAAATAGCGTTCAAGAAAGAAAGATGTCTACTTAGGATCAATGAGAGAATGAAAATTTTGTGTAGCTTTTAAGCTAATTTTCAAAAATGAGATAAAATAATAAAATTGTAATTCAACATAGCTGTTAGCGACATAAATTATTTTAAAGGAAATACGGTTGGGAAATTAGTTAAAATTTAGTTTGGTTTAGCTACTCATTTGTGACATATTTGCATTAAGAAAACTTATATTAACAAAAGATATAAGCATTACATTATAAAATGAAATGCCGTGGAGACGAGACGTACGAAAAAGACCAAAAGGAAAAACAAGTTAAACACGGGAAAAAATCATAAGAAAAACAAGAGATTTACCGGTTTCGTTCAAATCAACAAGCGTCTTCAAAAAAAGTGAATACGGTTTTCTGAAGACGTTGGTTGCTTCAAACGAAACCGGTAAATCTCGTTTTTCTTATATTTTCCTGTGTTTAATTTGTTTTTCCTTTTGTCTTTTTCATACACAAGTATTGAACCAATATGAGAGAGATTCTTCTCTTGCTTATATCTCTATTTAGATATGAAGTTCTGTGAATGAGTAATTTTGCAGAGAGTAACACATGAATGTATTTAACCCGGGCAAGGGGAACATGTAAACCTAATGTATATCAAGATAAATAAATTACTGTTATCTATAGAAAGATAACCACTCAACAGGCTCTCAAATTCTGTCTCGTTTGTTTTATAGCAGATACTTGCCTGTTCCTCCATTTCAAGAAGATGGCGGCTGTTAATACAGGCACAGCGCAGTGAACTCTATTAAGAGGCAGATTCAATGTAACTCAAGATATGACAAACTGAATCACTTTCTCTTTGAAATATAACTTAAAACAAATGATATATTCAAGAATAGGTATTAACATGTATTCGTATCGGCCACACAAGACTGACCCACATACATCTGTTTGGAGGAGGAGATGAATTTCGGTGTAACCATTGCTACCAAGGACAAACAACAAAACATTAATTTAATGAAAAATAATATGCACATATACGCAACAAATATTACAAAGTGACAAATCCAGAACATTATTTGGAAATATAGCTTTTCTCAAATAGTAGAGTTTCTCAGAGACTAATGTGTACAAACATGTAATTTTAAAAAATCCAGTATTAACAAAATATTCTGACAAAAAACAAATACTAATTCACCTGCACAGAAACGTTGAATATCTTGTTACCAAGCAAACAATTTTTTTAAAATCTCTTCAAAAAATGGCCCAAATAATATCTTAAACTAAAAAAGCAAAAAGCATAACAAATCTAAAAATCAAACAAAATCCCTCAAACATTATGAATTGTCAAATTCCACACTCTAAAAACACCTTGACAAAAAAAACAGTGTAAAAATCGTCTGATTCTGAAAAATACAAACTGTTTGACCTGGGATGACCTTATAATGATTGAAAATTCGTTAAATACAAAAAAACAAAAAAAACAAATAAAGAATAGTCTTTATTTTTAATCTAAAGATTTAACAAGTATTTTTATTAAGCAGGCACTTTGTGAAAACAAAACTCCAGAAAAAAATAGTGCCATGTTTAATTCTCTTATCTATAATCATGTTGATCACCGAAGTTAAGCAACGTTGGACCTGCTCAGTACCAGATAGGTGACTATTTGAGAATACCAAGCATTGTATATTGGAGGACGGCGACACCTCCCTGCACAAATGCAAAATCTAACGTTGTCATCTTTCCTGGTCGGGATATACATGTGGCTGGGGATTGCTTGTAAATATAATATTCCTTAGAAATGTTCTACTTGAAAGAGGAAGCCGGCGCAACCCACCTAGGGTGAATGCCAGGAGAGAATAAGCGTATTCACATGATTAACTGGCAGTAACATGCTTTTAAAGTTTAGTGTAGAACAATTTGCCAGAAGACAAACAATTTACCAACAATAGCGACTTAAATACAATGGAAAAGTTGAATCCAATTTCTCGAATCTCTTAAATCAACAAATTCAAAACTTAAATATATCATATTTCAGAATTTTTTTAGATGAGGATTGATAATTTGTATTATTTGTATTATTCGAACTACTGTTCCAATCTTGTATGTTATTGTCACAACATTTGGGTCGATGTCAACCATGAAGTCTTAAGTAATTCGTAATTGCATTCTTAGTATCGCCTGCACTGGAAGTGAAAGTTTCAATCCTCAGTATGGCGATACTAAGAATACAATTACGTATCAATTAAAACTTCTACCCAGTTGTGGCTGATAGAATGAGGGCAAGTTAGCCCACGGAAATCTGTACATAATTTTGAACATAACTCTTTATTTAATAAAAAGTTATGTTCGAAATTACATACAGATTTCCGAGTTCAACAAATATTCCAGAGTTCCCAAATACACCTGAAGAAGGTCGGAGGTTACATCAGCCAAAACATTGTGAGAATAAAATCCAAGATAAGAACAATAGTTCGAATAATCAAAACAATACAAATTAAATATATAATTTTTATTATATTCTTACTTGTGTAGGTGTTGTTCTTACCAATTGAGGATACTTCCTTTACAATCACTCCGATAGTGGGTTTGCTGCTGTCGGATTGAGGTCAACTCTCCAAGGATTCAACTTCTCTTTGTTGAGAAGGGGCATGTTATTGCATAATCACCTGAGGCGCTCCAACAGGGGAATGTCGACGTAGCTACTCAGGCATTTTTGTAGGCCAGAGTACACTTCACCTAGTGTGCTGGCTTTTCAAAACCCCGCCTGACCTTGTGTCTAACATCCTATAGACGAAGAAAATAAGCAATTATCAGCATTCTTAAGATGCGTCCATTCAATCTGCATGTTTAGCGATGAAAATGCTGTTACACACTGAAGCGTGACTGGTGGACGGACATACGGCACAGCTTCATATAGAAATGCATGGACAAATGTAAAACTTATTTCAAGTTCAAGTTTGACAGACCAATGGAAATGTTATTCTAAACTTGAGCTAAACAGGCCAACAATAACAGAACCTCTTATTGGAGCATGTAAACATGTTATTTTGAACTTAAACGTGACAGACCGACTGACGGACAGATTCTCTGATTCAGATGCTTGGATACATCTAAAAATGAATAAGAAAAAGCTCAAGGAAGATTATATATTTTTTGTTGAATATTTTCTTCAGTAAGGGTCGAGGACATGCGTTGCATGGAGAGAAATCATAAGAATGATATGATGGATGTGTAATGTGTATCTTAAAGACAGGCTTAAATCTAATGACCTCAGAGGAAAATTAAATTTGGACAGTATAGGGAGATGTGTGCACAAGAGTAGACTTCGATGCTATGGCCACATTAAAAGAATGAATGAGAGTTCTTGGGTTAGTAGATGTAGAAAAGTATAGGTGTAAGGGTCATTGGGCAGGTCGGGCAAAGAACAACATAGGAGAAAGTGATAAGAATGGACTTGAGAGATAAAGGGATAAATTAAGACCTGACTAGAGATAGAAATTTACTTCAGAACTAGCCTAAGCGATGCACAAGGCATGCTAGCATGTAAAACAGACGTTAAACCGAATACAATGATGATGGCAATGCAGAAAATACAGTATATTTCACTATTCTTGATTTGTTATGTAATAAAATATCAAGGGAGATGTGTGCAGAACAGGAGACTTCGATGGTATGGTCACGTTGTAAGAGAATGGATGAGAGTTATTGGGTCAGTAGATGTAGAACAGTTAAAGTAGCAGGTCCAGTTCACATGGGGGCAAACATGGTAGGAAGTGATAAAAATGAACCTGAGGGAAAAAGGTATGAATAAAGACCTGGACAGAGATAGGTTACTTTGGAAGTCAATTTCTTAAAGCGGTCCAACACATGCCAGCATAAGATTCTCATGGATGTCTCTGCTCTTGAGAAGAAATAGACTCTGAAAATTCTTGGTCTTGTTCTCTCATCAAATCTTTCTTGGGGTTCATACATTACATCCATTGCTCTTTTAGCTTCTCGTAAAGGCGGTTCTCTCTATTGCACCAAACACTTTATAACACCTGAGACTATTCTCTATCTTTACAAATCTACTATCAGACCATGTATGGATAACTGTTGTCATATTTGGGCTGGTGAATCTGTCCCATTTAAGGGTTCTTGATAAGGTGCAGAAACGTATCTGTAATTTGATTAGCCTCACCCTTTCTTCTCTACATCCATTCTCTCACAGACTTGATGTTGCTAGTCTTTTCTATAAGTATTATTATGGCATGTGTTCTTCGGAATTGTGTGATCTATTCCCTGCTTCTTTTGTTCCAGCTTGTTTGACTCGTTAGTCTAGCCGCCTCCATCAATTCGCTGTTTTTATACCTCATTATAATACAGCTTCTTTTTCCAGTAGCTTCTTTCCAAGACTGCAGGCTTGTGGAATTTTCTTCCTGTTGACTGTTTCCTCCTACATATAGCTTTGGTCTTTTCAAGACTAAGGCCAATAAGAATCTCCTGTATTTGCGCTAATCATATTTCGTTTTTGTTAGCTCCTGACATCAAATGGCTTCATGTCTTGTCTGAAGAGATTTCCATTAAAACAAAAAGAAAGAAAACGGACGTTAAACCGATTATGATGATGATTTTCTCCAAAATCGCTGCTGCTATGTAGTTAATTATGTTAAACACAATATTAATAAAACATTGCGGAAACTGGTATTAAACAAAAATAAGTGAAATAATTGTCAATTCGATATCATGTCTTCTTAGAAACAATGAAATATACTGCCTGTGGCCATCAGGTCAAAATGTCTAAAACCTTCCATTTTTTCCTCCTCGTTCGTAATTTATATTTATTTTCTTCTTCTGTTTCTCGGACATTATTCATGCAGAGTTTTTCCAGTCCTTCCATTTCCGATTTGAGCTCTGAACTTGATGGACTGACCAAAGAAGAAATGTGTGGATCAGTGAACACAAAACACTAAATTACAAGAAATGCATGTCGTTTAGCAATGCAGAAGCAGGGAGTTGTTACTTCAAGCAAAAGAAATGGCCTTCCTACTCATGTCTAAGTCTTTCTTCCCCTGTATGTTTTTATGTATATCGGAAAGGTATAAATCCTAACAAATTCATATATGGCCGTGCGTGCATACATGTAAGCATATTGTAATACATATAACAGAGCACATATGTATATAAATGACACTTTATCTCTCTCTCTCATATATATATATATATATATATATATATATATATATAACACAGACCTGTATTCCATCGTCTCTACGATTCATCAATGTGGATAGATGTATTATTAGAAACTCAGATTCCAGTGGTTGGTATTTGATGGTCTACCGACTGAGCGATCAAATCTGCTACTTATAGTGGGAGAAATTATATCCTATTTAAATAGAACTACTCATTTATCTACATTTTTATTATACCAATAACCGAAAGTACTAAATTCTATTTGTTAAGAAAATGATTGTTTTATGCTAAGTACAAACAATAATTTTCTTGGCTCATAGAGAAGCATGTTATATATATATATATCTCAACAAATATGCGTTTCGTCATCTCTAAGACTCATCAGTGTGACTAGACGTAGCAAGATTCGAAACCCTGGAATCATCAACAGACAGATGTTCCGCCGTATCACAACTCCTCGGTGTGGCTAGATATGACAAGTGTTTCAAGTTGAGATTCGAAACACGGTTTTTTGTGCAGTAATCAGCAATATTATTAATCAGCCATTTCTGTTCACCATGAAAGTGACATTTTTATATTTGTTTACACTACCGGTTTTCTAGAACTCAATGCAATTACAAAAAGTAATGATTTATGCTAAGTGGAAACCTATTTCAGCTATCAATTAGCTCAACTCAGTTCGATTATATATATGCGTGTGTGTGTGTGTGTACACTCTCCGTGAAAAATGATGTGTTCGCACTAATATTCATACAAAATCATAGGATTATGTCATTGTCAGTAATTTAATTTTTCATATATAATTATTATTTCTAATGACCTAAAAAATAAAAAAGAAACAGCAACCGTTGGCTTTTTATATAGAGTGGAGGATTTCCTAATTCATTTCAGGCGGTGGGAGTTGTCTGACTTGCTATTTCTTTCTTGTTCTCCATCACCATTTGAACTGGTTTCGTCTGGGGGATAATAATAAGGCAGTGTTTTTAAAAAAATTTTATTTTACTCACTACTTTTTGTGTAACGTGACAGATTTATATTTATTTATATACAACTACACATTGGTCTTTATTATATATTGGAGGAGATGTAGATAAGGCTGGCCATAATTCTAGCCGAAGATAATTACTTAACTACATCTAAAAAAAGGTAACCACGCTAACTTTTATTGATTCGTAAGGGGATATAAAAGTGGTGCAAAGCTGTTTTTTTCAGTGAATTAATTTTACCAGTCCTAGGACAGGTATTTTTCTAGTAGATATATTGTAGACACGAAGTAAATAAATCTAAGACATTCATTAACTTATATTTCAAGAATTCACCATGAATAACAGTTTCGTGTACGCTCGTTTCTGAGCAGATATGAATTTTTATTGATGACAAGTCACTTCATCAGCACAGGGAATAGACACCAAGTTTGAAGTTAAAACATAGCATCATGACTTGAGTGAAGACATTACTCAGTTATACAGCAATTCGAGAGGTTGAGGAGGGTTATATATATATATATATATATGCATGTGTGTGCGTGTGATTAACACTCCCATCGATATCGACAGACAACGATCGAAGATAAATTTTACTATAATGGATCATGCATTGTGGAAAACGAGATCCACTCTCTCCATCACACAAGCCATCTCTGTACAGGTGCATGGGGTGTGCCACGTGTCAATGACCTACCTGGTTGCAGATGTTATTTCACAATTTTAATTTCCTAGACTAGTTACCTTAACACTAAGTTTTGGAAGTTTAGTTTACCCTACTATTTCAACCTGAGCTAGGGAAGTTTATAAGTGAAAATTATGTAATAGCATCAATGGCACACGAATATGGCTCGACAAACCCACAATCCGCACCACTAACCACTGCTACTTACTATATAGACATATAAATTAGAGATAAAAAGTGCAATATATATGTATAGATCGGACTGAAAATATTTTTTAATCATAAAAGCTCGGATGCGAAAATAAAAACCGGAAGTAAAATTGCGAAAATGCAGAGTGTGGGAGATGAATTAAGTGTGATTTTAAGAACCACAGTAGAAACATCAGAGAAAGGGGTGGAGGCTGAGTGGGGTAGTTTGGGAGGCTGGAGAAGGAGATGGGAGCAGGGCGGAATCAATGCGACAGACTCTGTATGGGTTATCTATAGGTAAGAAGTGACTCAGAGGGGAAGATTTTTGTCATATCCCCACCCTCCCGAACGCAACTGTCGCCCACCTTTTATTTGTTTGATAGTGCACTCTGGCAGCAGAGATCAGCGGGGCCAGAGTAGACCAAGGGGAGAAAAAGAGCGGGGGGGGGGGGGGTTGTAGCTTTCTCTCTCTTCTCTCACTGAATATTTCCTTTCCTTACTGTGACAACTTGACATACAGCCCATTAGCTAGGTTTTACTTTTATTTTGTTTATTTGCCAGCAAGGTTACCTGGTGTTCACTGGGATAACAACTTTTATAATCCTTCCGGTTCAAAGCTTGCCACAGACATAAATCTTGCCTTAGTATAATAAAAAAAAATGCCTTTGTATATCTGAAAGGTTGAAACAGGTATAACCTGGCTCTGTTATTAGTTGAATTTTGATCAGATATTTTCATTGTATACTCTTTCGAATTAAAAAATCACTGCTGTATAATGTGCATTGGTAAGTAAGAAAAATTTGTTGTAAATAATTAATATTTTTTATCAATATTCTGTTAACTTTACGTGTGTATGGAGTATTGTTGCCACATCTGTGCTGGTGCACCAACCTCTCTCTTTCTTGGATAGGGTTCAAACAACATTTCTAACCTAATAGATTCCGCACTGTTTACAGAGCTCCAACTCCTGTAACATTGCTGCAGTATTGCACCCATGAGCTCATTTTTACATGTACTTCCATAGAATGTGCTCCTTAATTAAAATATATTAGGTTTATCTGACTGACTAGTAGCAAAATTCGACCAGAAAGAGAAAAAAGTAATAGTGAGAGAGGGGGGATAAAGATAGAGGCGGGCAAATAAAGAAAGAAATCAGGAGAGTGAGATAGAGAGTGTAAGAGAGAAGGAGAGAGAGAGTGTAAGAGAGAAGGAGAGAGAAAGTGTAAGAGAGAAGGAGTGAGAGAGAGAGTGTAAGAGAGAAGGAGAGAGAGAGTGTAAGAGAGAAGGAGAGAGAGAGTGTAAGAGAGAAGGAGAGAGAGAGAGATAGAGAGTGTAAGAGAGAATGAAAAAGAGAGATAGAGAGAGTGTAAGAGAGAAGGAGATAGAGAGAGTGTAAGAGAGAAGGAGTGAGAGAGAGAGTGTAAGAGAGAGAGAGTGTAAGAGAGAAGGAGAGAGTGTAAGAGAGAAGGAGAGAGTGTAAGAGAGAAGGAGAGAGTGTGAGAGAGAAGGAGAGAGTGTAAGAGAGAGAGAGAGTGTAAGAGAGAGAGAGAGAGTGTAAGAGAGAGAGAGAGAGTGTAAGAGAGAGAGAGAGAGTGTAAGAGAGAGAGAGAGAGTGTAAGAGAGAGAGAGTGTAAGAGAGAGAGAGTGTAAGAGAGAGAGAGTGTAAGAGAGAGAGAGTGTAAGAGAGAGAGAGTGTAAGAGAGAGAGAGTGTAAGAGAGAGAGTGTAAGAGAGAGAGAGTGTAAGAGAGAGAGAGTGTAAGGAAGAGAGAGTGTAAGGAAGAGAGAGTGTAAGGAAGAGAGAGAGAGAGTGTAAAGGAGAGAGTGAGAGTGTGAGAGAGTGAGAGTGTAAAGGAGAGAGTGAGAGTGTGAGAGAGTGAGAGAGAGTCAGAGTGTGAGAGAGAAAGAGAGTCAGAGTGTGAGAGAGAAAGAGAGTCAGAGTGTGAGAGAGAAAGAGAGTCAGAGTGTGAGAGAGAAAGAGAGTCAGAGTGTGAGAGAGAAAGAGAGTCAGAGTGTGAGAGAGAAAGAGAGTCAGAGTGTGAGAGAGAAAGAGAGTCAGAGTGTGAGAGAGAAAGAGAGTCAGAGTGTGAGAGAGAAAGAGAGTCAGAGTGTGAGAGAGAAAGAGAGTCAGAGTGTGAGAGAGAAAGAGAGTCAGAGTGTGTGAGAGAAAGAGAGTCAGAGTGTGAGAGAGAAAGAGAGTCAGAGTGTGAGAGAGAAAGAGAGTCAGAGTGTGAGAGAGAAAGAGAGTCAGAGTGTGAGAGAGAAAGAGAGTCAGAGTGTGAGAGAGAAAGAGAGTCAGAGTGTGAGAGAGAAAGAGAGTCAGAGTGTGTGAGAAAGAGAGTGAGAGTGTGTGAGAAAGAGAGAGCGTTAGAGTGTGAGAAAGAGAGAGCGTTAGAGTGTGAGAAAGAGAGAGCGTTAGAGTGTGAGAAAGAGAGAGCGTTAGAGTGTGAGAAAGAGAGAGCGTTAGAGTGTGAGAAAGAGAGAGCGTTAGAGTGTGAGAAAGAGAACGTGAGAAAGAGAGAAAGAGAGAGCGTGAGAAAGAGAGAAAGAGAGAGCGTGAGAAAGAGAGAAAGAGAGAGCGTGAGAAAGAGAGAAAGAGAGAGCGTGAGAAAGAGAGAAAGAGAAAGAGCGTGAGAAAGAGAGAAAGAGAGAGAGCGTGAGAAAGAGAGAAAGAGAGAGCGTGAGAAAGAGAGAAAGAGATAGCGTGAGAAAGAGAGAAAGAGATAGCGTGAGAAAGAGAGAAAGAGATAGCGTGAGAAAGAGAGAAAGAGATAGCGTGAGAAAGAGAGAAAGAGAGAGCGTGAGAAAGAGAGAAAGAGAGAGCGTGAGAAAGAGAGAAAGAGAGAGCGTGAGAAAGAGAGAAAGAGAGAGCGTGAGAAAGAGAGAGCGTGAGAAAGAGAGAAAGAGAGAGAAAGAGAGAAAGAGAGAGAAAGAGAGAAAGAGAGAGAAAGAGAAAGAGAGAAAGAGAAAGAGAGAGCGTGAGAAAGAGAGAAAGAGAGAGAAAGAGAAAGAGAGAAAGAGAAAGAGAGAGCGTGAGAAAGAGAGAAAGAGAGTGTGAGAAAGAGAGAAAGAGAGTGTGAGAAAGAGAGTATGAGAAAGAGAGAGCGTGAGAGAGAGAGAGAGTGAGAGAGAAGGAGAGGGAGAGAAAAGGAGATGGAGAGAAAAGGAGAGGGAGAGAAAAGGAGAGGGAGTGTGAGAGAGAAGATTACATCAAGACGAATTTCAACTTGACTGTGATAAATATGTCGCAATCAAAGAGGTTTGGTAGTTTGGTAGTTTTGTTTTACGGCATATCAACCCTTTTCGGGCCATCTAATGCCGAATCCGGTCATTATAGTAAAAGATTCATGCTTCAAGTTCTAAAAATAAAATAAAAAAGGGGAGGGAGAAAGGGAGAGGGGCTGTTGTTTTTGTTTTTGGTTTTGTAGAACATAATTAAGTTTTACAAAAAAAAAAAAAAAAAAAAAAAAAAAAAACGTCAATGTAGGTGAATTTCGTCTCAGGGAGCCACAGGGCAGCCTGATCTGGTATCACCAGGCAATCAAAGAGGATTAAACAAAAAAGAGAAAATAAAAATATGCTTATACTTCTGAGAAGGGTGTATATCACCGAAAGTACTCAAGTGTTTAAAGTAAATAAATAATTTATTTTAAAAAACAAATAAATTTTTTTGTCCAGGTTTAAAAAAAATTTTTTAAAATATTCTCCTTATAATATATATATATATATATATATATATATATATATATATATATATATATATATATAATTACAGATAGAATGTTTTAAAAATATCTGCTAATTTATTCCTGCTAATTGTACAAAACGAGAAATTGTATCAAAATGGTTGATATGTTTTTTGCTTACATTAAGACAAGATGTCTTATTCTATGCTAATTTAAGACCAAATTAGCTACGCTTAATTATAACTGCAACGATTTCTACAAGTGTTCCTTCAGTGATACTTGGAGAAATCAAGCTAATTATCAAAACTTAGAAACTAAGAATCAACCTTTGCTAGTTAAATAAAAGCTGCTAATTTGGAATAATCAGATAGGCATGGTCATCTAATCAACTCAACCGGGCAAGGAGATTACTTGAACAAAGTGGATAATTTAATAAATTTACTAATTAATGCTGGATCTGTCAATTTTGACAGTAATGGTCGAATGTTAACTATTAACTCACTCAAAAGAGAAGAACGCTTCACAATGTCTTTGATCGTTTTACTGTTTAGTACTTGAATTATATAAAACTAGCGGGACCCATGGAAATTCCACAGTAGTGTATCCTTCATCTGCTGTATATTTCTGCCTTGATTAAAAGGAGTGGGACATATTTCCATTCTATGGATTTAAAGCCTGAATGCAGACCCCACAATATTATTGTACCATCTTTGTTGAAACTAAAATATACTTATCTAACTACTATGGTAAATGTAGTTTCAGAATATATCAGGTTATGGGGGTCTATCCTAAAAAACCCTTGTAGGAGTTTGTGACATATTTCTATCTTATAGACATCTGCCACAAATGCAAACTCTACTAAAGTATTCTACCATCTTTGGACAAAACAGATATTACACCTTAATTCTAACCCAAAAGCCAAAAAAAGTGTATTTAGTGCCATCAGATAAGATTTTTAAAATATTGGTAATTTTGCAGTTTATGGACCATGCTATATCTTTAGATAAGATTTTCAAGTTAAATTCAATTTCTACGGTATCTTTTGTTTATTAAATTGTTAGGTAAAAGTACAGAATAGTTAATAACCTCCTCTCCCCGTGTTAAAAATGGGTTTCTAAATAATAACGTTATTATTTCAGCACGGTCTATAAACTGCAGAAGTACCAAATTATTATTTTTTTTGTGTTGCATCTTCGGCGATCGGCTGATTCCATCTTCTAAAAAAAGGGGGGAAGATGATAACGTATTATTGCACATGAAATTGCCTAAGTGTATAATTATATAGATTAAGAATCTATACTGTATTTGTGTTATCCATCCGTCTCTCCTTTCACTCTCTCTCTCTTTCTGGGGATGCAGTTAAAAACAAAGCTCAATACCAAGATCAAACAGTTTTTTTTCTCCTGTAAAAACTTTTGAAGAAAGCCAATGGTGGTATTAATTTTCTATGAATTTGTTTTACAATAATGTTGTTCAGTTTGGACATCAATAAACACAAAGACAACATTTAAGCATACTTTACTTATAACAAAAGACCCGTAACAAAATCAAATACTTTTCTCGGTAAAGTTTTATGAGGAATCAAATTATCATAATTATTATTCAATCTGATGATCGAAGTACTTTTCAGGAATTTCTGATAAAATCTTACATAAGAATAATGGAATAAAATTTTTGTTTAACTTTTCCACTTTTAACTATTTCAAATAAAAAAACTTGACATATACTACATACTTCTAATATATGAGAACAACTTTCATTTTCGGATAACCTGTTACCATAATATGCCTGGATATCCCAGGAACTAAAGAGAATGGTAGACCGAGGAAGACCTAGTTGTAGTGCGTAAGAAGTTATTTGACTGCATGCAACACTTTGAATCAAACCGCATAGAGAGCAGGTATGAGACGCTGACTTGTGTTGCCCACCCCAGAGTTTAGGACACTTGCAGTATCTTTAATACCAAAATCGGATAAGATATATATATATATATATATATATATATATATATATGTGTGTGTGCATATGTTTATATATTTATATGTACAGGATCCACTCCTAAGCTAATTACCCAATCATTATGTATTTTGGAACATGACTGCTACTTACAAGGCGTCCAAATGTGGGCTATATTTAATTTAATTTAGTTTCATACAAAAGGGGTAAAAAAGTGGTGGCAGCCCTTCATGAAAATTCAGATATCTCAGATTTTAATGAAATTTTAACAATAGGTATTAGACATCAAATATTCCTCAAATTTCAGTTTCTTTCAGGTATTCTAAAGGTATTTTAGGGGGAATAATATGGGCACAACCTCCCATTTGAAAAGACAAATATTTCAGATTTGTGCAGAATTTTAGCCATCATCATTAGACACAAATTACGCAAGATTCCTTGAACTTAAATTTCTTATTAAGGCCCATTAAGCTTACACCTTAAATTGCAGACATTTACTAGAATCAAAATCATGTAATAGATTTTGATCAACATTGGAATAAGGATTCTAGACATAAGGTTTAGTAGCATTATATGTTGATTTTAATCTTGATAAGGGTACATAAAAGTGGTGCAAAACTTTTGTTTGAGAAATCCATTTTACCCGAGACGAATATTCATTTTATATATATATATATATATATATATATATATATATATTTATTTCTATGAATACATAACATTATTACGTATTTCATGGCTTCAGCATTCATTCTATATCGTATATCTCAATTAATCAGTATGCTTATCTATATTTCCACTGGAATATGACGTTAACTTGCATGCACACAGCATGAGCCAACCAGTTGCTGTCAGAGCTCAAGTGTTAGCCACGCAATAACTAATATCCCATCATTCACATTCAGATTTATACTTGAGAAAAGCTTCAAGATAAAGCGTTGTTCTTATTTTCATCACCATTATCATCAACTCTTTAAATTAGCACAATGTATACTTCCCCCTCAAGAATATGGGAATTTAAATTGCTTACTTCATCAATTCACTATCATTGGCATGGATTTTTCAGGCAGAAAGAGTATCCGATGTTTGTCTTGAAGAGGACGATTTTATCTTTAAATTGCTAGTTTTGGAAAGTAACGTCATGAAAGGGAATCAAGAAGAAAAAGACTGCATCCTAATATAAATACTCTGGTACGTTCATTCCTTTTCTGTCACGGTTTGATGAAAATAAAGGGGGAGGAGGAGGTGGAATGAGGAATAAGATAAAGAGGAAAGAGCAAAAAAGATTTCAAAAATATATCCAACATACAATTAATTTCTTTTGATAGAGTAATATTTGTTTGAATGATTATTGTCTGTTCTGGTTAAAGATCGCAATAGTATAGGAAAATCTTTTTAAAAAATGGAAATAAGCAGAAATAATGGTAAAAGAATGAATTTACAACATTATTGGGGTCTATCTGATGAAGTCTTTAAGATAATTTGATCTTATTTCCATTATATATTCTGTCAGATTGCCGGTATTCATATATCTAAGACTGTATAATTGTTATTTTTTATGTTGTCACTAGTAGAATTCAAACATATGTGGGCAGACCCCAATGGATCCTATTGAGGCATTCATCTTCGGTGGATTCAGTCGGCTTCTTCCAAAGTTTTTAGGAAATATCAATTCACTAACAGTCTCCAGTCCCATGTGTAATCCATTCAGGCAAGATAATTTTAAAAACGTTAGTTTTTGCAGAAAAGTGTCGCTATCCTAACACATACAGCGCCTGGTATTCCCAAATCGTCTAAGTGAACAAAACGATGAAGCATGTTTAACAACAGAAATCATCACCATCAGAGTTTTTGATCATTCCTGGAGGAGATACCCTCCCGCGTTTCCGTTCATCTTATTGATGACCTATCGAGGGCTTTTGCCATAGTCGCCACACTAAGCACTGTGGGTTGGCGATGCTATTTGCCCATATCACGATGTCAACAATACAACAACAATACTAACATTTATTTAGTGTGAAGTGTGAGAGAAGATGCTGTCCATGTGTATAAACGTATACTATATGTATTGATTTTGAGTTACTAGTTAAGTGAGAGAGCGAATATATATGTGAATAATGAATTGACGCAATAGAAAGTGTCGATGGTGTTGGGTAAAGTACCCATCGTCTAAGGATGTATGAATGACACATCCTGTCAGGCCGAAGGAAACTAAGGATAAGAGAATATTGGCAGAGATTTTTTACCCGAGGGTTCATAAGACAGAAATACTGATGTCACAGCGTTTAAAGCTAGCAACATGAGATTTAAACAATGCATATTTTCGTGTTTGTCCACTACACATGTTTCTTTTCACAGATAATTGTTTAAGAAAATACCACGGTGAGTTATACATATTTCTGTTGGAATAAAATGAAACAAAAATTTCGGACAAAATGGAAAATTACTTCATAGAATAGTGGCTAAGCAAGGCAACATGCTAGTATAAATAAGTACACAAACATATCATTAAAGCTGGACAAATATATTTCGGTCGATTCGTTCGACCATATTCATTTGGTATGAAATAAGCTTTATTAAAACATAACTCAACATTTTATACTGCGAATATGTATAATAAAGCTTATTATACAAAATAAATATGGTCGGACGAATCGACCGAAATATCTTGATCCAATTTCAATTTGTTTGTACCTTTATTTCTACTAACATGTTTCCTTGTTTATCCACTATTCCAAAAACTAATTTTCCATATTTGTGTTTATTATCAGATAGGTGTAAACCATCAGATCTGTTCAGTTCATATCCTATTCGAAACATTAAGAAGCATTTACTTCAAGTACAAGCTGTTCAGTTACCTGCTACAATTAAAAGTTTTTTTTTACACTTAACATTTTTTAATAACATTATACAAACTACTTCTTTAAAGAAAATAACATGGTAATTCAAAGAAAATAGGATTGTAGTTTAAAAGAGTTTACAACGCATGGCTTTTAAGACATAACGGACGTCATATTTAAATAATAATAACTTTTATATTATATTATATTATATATATATATATATATACATACATACCACTAACCCTATCTTTGTTTCTAATTTGCTGTATAATTGGTCGGGTTGAACTTAAAGCCTTGATCCTGTCTGTATGTTTTTAAATTGGTGTCCATATCTTGTGCTGATGAAGATACACGATATTAATAAAAAATATATCATCTCAGAAAAGATCGTACACATACTGTTAAGTTGAATCCTTGGAACGTATGTAAATGATCATGTAATAAAATATACATTGAATCTATGTCATATATATATATATATATATATATATGCGTATAGGGTGTCTGTAAGGTCTTGACACACAGGTAAAAAAAGGAATCCGTTAGGATTTATTCGCTTTCCATTGCAGCAAGATATGGCTTAAGAGGGAGCATTCTGACTGGTAGGCATTCCTTAATGGGGGCACCTCAGGCTACTGGCAATAAATCACAACCTCCCGAAGGATAAGGTAATGCCTGGAAGTTCTAGGATCAAAACGAAACATACCTCATTCCGACAAACAAGGGTTTTATGTTTCAAGTCATACCTTAGGTTGCCAGAATAATGCCAAGGAGCACCAAGGCTGATATGACAACTGGCCAATATCCGATTATTCTATATGTCCAGACTTTACGGACACCCTGTATCTAAGGTAAGATGTCTCCAAAGATATCTTACTATATACAGGTAAAAAAATTTAAAAATTAAGATATTTCCATAGAACAGATACTATGTTTTTATTAAAAGGATAAGTGCACAAATCACAGTGAGTGAACAGATATTGCACTCTGATCCAATTTGAAAGTGACAATCTACACAAAACTAATATTAATGCAAAATATAAAATACATTTTTGCATTGTGAATAAGACAGCATTTACAACTGTTCTATATATATATATATATATATATATATATAATCAAATTATGTTTTGAAGAAAAATACATCATAGTAAGGAATATTAATCTAACATAAAGTAAAGCTAGTCTAATCCAGATGTTTTTCTTCATCATTTTTAAAATAATGGACAATCAAAGCATGAGTTATCTTAATCTAAAACTTTGTACATATTTAGAAAGCATCTTCTCTTTTGTCTATACAGAAATTATCTTAAAAACCGAACATGTCCATTGGTCAAATATGTCGTCTCTGGGACACAATGACCTGGTCATCAGATTAAAAGAAAATCAGATGCATATGTGCATAGCAGGAGGCCATTGCAATGTGTAAATACAACATCGATGTTTACAAATATGATTTACTTATGGATATATATATATATATATGTATAATCAACTGTGCAAACACGTTTGCGATACAATAATGTACTTGCACAGACATTATGTCCTATACAAACACTGAGAATAAAAACTGAATAAATGTTCTCAGATTACACATTTGATGTTTGATCATAGTATTTTTTATCTCTTTATATTAGATGTATGCATCTTGCATCTCAGAGCTCCTGATTGCCCAAAGCATACAGATTTGTAAAGGAACCTCACCGCATGCTTTGTTGACTACCTTGTTTTATAGCTTTTCTCTCTTCGTTTTCCTTTCTTTCCATTTATTATATTTTGGTTCCATATTCAAAGATCTGAGAAGATGAAATAAATACAGTGGTCACCATAGAGAACCCCCTTGAACACTTCTTGGACAAAAAAAAAAGTCATCTCAGCCAAAAGGAGTTATACAACTAAAACTAAATAACAAAAACAAATGATTGTAAAAATGTCCTATACAAAAGAAAAATAGTCTAAGAATTACATCAGCCATTGATGCTCTGGTCCTCAGATAACCACCAGTGTCCGTACCCCATGCTGTGATATGCTTGACCCCCACCTCCTACTTCGATGAGACCTTTAGATGACCAGTTGCTGTTGGCCATATATAAACAAAGTGAAAATGTGAAAGAGTTATGAGGATCATTATCAAGCCGTGCCAGACTTTCTGGGGGTTCTAGACATTATACTGAGGCTATCTTCAGAATAATCAATTTTGAAAAGCCTTTCTTGCAATTTGGTGCCAAATCCTTCCATAAGATTTTTTTTCTTTGGATTTGATGACAAAGGTTAATGTAGCAGACCACACTTCTAAACATCTTCTGATCATTTTTTTCACATAATCTGCCATCTGGATTCTCTTTTCGATAAGTTCCATTAAAACTATCTCCTATTTCATAACATTAGAGTAACATCCAAAACACACGCTAATACTAATATCATCATATCGCTATTAATATGGAGTTAGGTATGTGTATATGTTTATATATTTGTATGTGCAGGATTAACTCCGAAACTAATTAACCGAGCATTATGAGTTTTTAAATACAGCTTCTAGGTGTAAAAGGTAATAATATGGGCTGTATTTAGTTTTATGCAGAAGGGGTGAACGGGGGTGGGAGCCTTCCATAAAAATTCAGATACGTCCAGTTGCGCAATTTTAACAATAGGTATTAGACTTCAATTAATAAATATTGTATCTATCTAGACTGAAAGCTGGCCTCGATACACACCCTTTTACCTATACACAAAACAAAAAATTGTATACTAATAACATAAAAATGATATAAATAACTAGAAGAATACCCGTTCCAGGACAGGTAAAATTAATTCAAAATCCATTATATGACTTTGATTATAGAAAATTTGAAAAATTTAAAGCTCAAGCCGTCTTAAGAAATTAAAATTCAGGGAATTTTGCTTAATTCGTGACTAATGATCATGGATCAAATTGAATCCAAATCTGAAAAAAATCAATTTAAAAATGAGAAGTTGTCCGGGGAATATTTATTAATTGATGTCTAATAATCAATGTGAAGATTTAACAAAAAATTGGAGGTCCTTTAATTTTAACAAAGGGCTTCCACACCCTTTTTACATCCCTTTGCATCAAACAAAATATAGCCCACATTACGATCCTTACGCCTAGCAGTTGTACTCTAGAATTCGTGATAATCGATTAATTAGTTAAGGAGTGTATCCTTTACATACAAATATATCAGCATATCCACATACCTAACTATATAAATAGAGATAATACATGTATATATATATGTATATATATATGTATATATATATATATGTATATATATATATATATATATATATATGTATATATATATATATATATATATATATATGTATATATATATATGTATATATATATGTATATGTATATATATATATATATATATGTATATATATATGTATATATATATATATGTATATATATATGTATATATATGTATATATATGTATATATGTATGTATATATGTATGTATATATGTATGTATATATGTATATGTATATATATATATATATATATATATATATATGTATATATATATATGTATATATATGTATATATATATGTATATATATGTATGTATATGTATATATATGTATGTATATATATGTATATATATGTATATATATGTATATATATTGGCATTATTTGTGTATGCATGATAAATTTAATTATTTGCAACATCTCTACTCTATTTTTTATCAAGATTCTCAAAAAATTATACTAACTTTAACTTAATTGTTTATTTCTAAAATAATGTCTAATAAAAATCTCATTAAATTGCTCATTGCATGTTATATTTTTTTTTGCATTTTTTTCCTAAATTAATCAAAATATAAAAAAATACCCATAATTTCATGCTGTCAAAAGTTTTAAATCAGACCTATTCGTTACATGAGACATGGTTTAAAATATAAAAATGAAATCGACACAAAACTAATGGAAGTTTTGATATGAAAAAGCAAAATCAAGAATCTCCCATATTTTTCTAAGATAGTTAGAACTCACTATCCCAGACCCTTGTCATAACTGCACTCATAACCTTAGTCTATCGCCCTGCCTCTACTTCTCATACAAGAAACTTACATTATTCCTTCATCTCTCCTACTCTCTCTAAAAATAACAAATACATATATGCATAAGCAAACAAAATCATTACATTACTCTGCAGGAATGTTTCTTGCCTTGACAGTGCATGCAACATGCTGAAGCATTAAGAGTTCCTAAGGAAAACGCAAACAATGGAATCAGCTACAAAACGTTTAGATTGTCACATGATGTCGTGCATGCTGCCATTAATTCCTTATGGTCAGGCAATAGGGTAAGAGAAAGACGAAGGGGGGGGGGGAACGTTAATATTGGAGACATAAGAGATCTTAAAGGAAATATAGTTTGGAAATTCAACGCTATTTATTTTGGTTTACCTTTTTTTTAACATAGTTTACCCCAAACAAGGCAGACCGCCACTTTAGACATAAGGGGCTACTGAGAAAAAGGGTGAGAGTTTTTTTTTTCTGTGGGGGAGACGGGGGTCAATCTAAATTGGGTACTGTGCAGCGAGATGTCTGTTTACATTAGTTTTAAATTTCTGAATGTCAGCATCGTCAGGAAAACAGAGAGCAGGGAGGGAATTCCAGAGTCCAGCAGCACGAGGAAAGAAGCTTTTGGAATAGAAAGCTCTTCGGCATCTGGGGACCTCCACAGTGAATAGATGGGATTTGGCAGATAGTCGGGTTGGTCTAGTGAATTTACGTCGCTGGGGCACCAGAGCACAATCCATTGAAGTACTTGTACAACAGGCACAAGGAAGCAACATTGCGGCGGTGGGATAGCGGTTGGAGCTTGGTGGATAGTGAGCCTACTCATGTGTGGTGCATTTGTGTTAAAACAAGTTAATATCTAATAGAAAATATAAGCATGTGAAGTTAGCATAGTTAAGCATATATTGGATGTTTCTTTTTCGGAAGTAAACTCAATTTTGATGCCCTTCATTAATGCAACCATATCTTTGAAGTCCCATTTTTAGATGTATCTATAGCTGTTACTATATACATATCTATACAATGTTCTGTCCGTCCATCGATAAGTGTGAGATAGCATTTTCATCACTAAACGCGCAGATTGAATGGACGCATCTGAAAAATATTCATTCATGTTCTCTTTTATTTCTTTGTTTTTTATTTTCACTAACAGATTGACCCGGTATTTGCCCAAGTAAAAATACGCTGACAGATCTTGTTGAAATTTAGGCAGCCTTCACATGTATTATTATTATTATTATTATTATTATTATTATCATACTACAGTAACTGCAATATGAATAAAATTCCTCCAAATTATCTTCAATTTTTAAATTCATGCAAAAATATTAAATTGTATTAATATTATTTTTTCTATTCAACATTCGTCCCTTTCTTCCTTCCTTTTTTTATTCAACATTCGCCCCTTTCTTCCTTTTTTTATTCAACATTCGCCCCTTTCTTCCTTTTTTTATTCAACATTCGCCCCTTTCTTCCTTTTTTTATTCAACATTCGCCCCTTTCTTCCTTTTTTTATTCAACATTCGCCCCTTTCTTCCTTTTTTTATTCAACATTCGCCCCTTTCTTCCTTTTTTATTCAACATTCGCCCCTTTCTTCCTTTTTTTTAATTCAACATTCGTCCTTTTCTTCCCTTTTTATTCAATATTCGTCCCTTTCTTCCTTTTTTATTCAACATCTGTCCCTTTCTTCCTTTTTTTATTCAACATTCGTCCCTTTCTTCCTTTTTTTATTCAACATTCGTCCCTTCCTTTTTTTATTCAACATCTGTCCTTTTCTTCCCTTTTTATTTAATATTCGTCCCTTTCTTCCTTTTTTATTCAACATCTGTCCCTTTCTTCCTTTTTTTATTCAACATTCGTCCCTTTCTTCCTTTTTTTATTCAACATTCGTCCCTTCCTTTTTTTATTCAACATCTGTCCTTTTCTTCCCTTTTTATTTAATATTCGTCCCTTCCTTCCTTTTTTATTCTACATTCGTCCCTTCTGTTTTTTTTATTCAACATCTGTCCTTTTCTTCCTTTTGTATTAAACGTTCGTCCCTTTCTTCCTTTTTTATTCAACATTCGTCCCTTTCTTCCTTTTTTATTCAACATTCGCCCCTTTCTTCCTTTTTTATTCAATATTCGTCCCTTTCTTCCCTTTTTATTCAACATTTGTCCCTTTCTTCCTTTTTTTTATTCAACGTTCGTCCTTTTATTCTTTTTTTATTTAACATTCTTCCCTTTCTTTCTTCAATATTTGTTTCTTGCCATTTTTTATTCAATGTGCCTCAATATTTTCCTTCAATATTCGCCCCATTACCATTTTTTATTCAATATTCTTCGTTTTACTCATTTTCTTCCTAAATGTATTCTATCTTTCTCAAAGCTATTTTATTTATTTTCAACTTGATCGAATATTCAACTTGTGTATTTATCTCTCTCACCTTTTTTTTCTTTTTTTCCTTCCCTTTCTACAAACAACCTGTATCCTGTCAGTCTCCACATCAGTACCCAACAACATCCACCGTCTATCCTTTGCTACTATAGATGCACCATTGGTTATAGGGGCTTTCCAATAGTTTTAGACATCCTGTCGTGTGCACATGGCATCTTTGCCCTAGCTCCTGGAATGGTGCCACTATTCTGAAAAATGATGGAGATCAGAGATTTGCATCAGTAAAGCATGTACAACCACCCATTCCACCATTTACCATTCCTTTTGCTGCCTTTCGAACACGCCTCCTCCCACCACCACCATCAGAAGTAATCGATCTTCCAGTTTGGAACCTGTTTGTGTGTGTCACATGTTATGGGGAGATGTGATGGTTTTGGTGAGGAAAGAATAAGGACTGCGTTAGGTGGAGTTGAAAGTCGTCAGCCATTTTCATTTCTAATCTATTACTATGGTAACGCGACAGACTTGTCAAATTGAAAGATTTGGAAGAGAAAAAAATGAATTACCTCAGTTTAAAAGGATCACATCCCATGACTCACAAATGCATGTCAATAAACAGTTATATCTATCCATATTAAAAACGAATATATATATATATATATATATATATATATATACACACACACACACACACCTTTATAAGCTGATTAGTTATTCGTACCAGCGGTTTCTGAGACAAAGTTTTTTTTTGTAGTTTACACACTTTCTTCGGCGACAATATGCTAATAGCTGAGTCAATTACCACCGAAGAAAGAGTAGCCACCAAAAAATGTCTGCCCCAGAAACCGCCATTACGGATGGCTAATCGATGCATGATTGTATGATATTATAAATATAAAAATATATTCTGCTCTTACTAACGTAATTGAGCACTCTATAATCATTTCTTAATGTTTCATAATATATCTATTTATATAAAAGTAGGTATGTGTATCTGTTTATATATCAAAATATACAGGATTCACCCCTATATTAATTAACCTATCATTATGAATTTTAGAACACATGTGTAAGGGGTCGTAATGTAGGCTATATTTAGTTTACTATAGTTTTATGCAAAGAGTGTAAAAAGTGGGTGTAAGTCTTTCATGAAAATTTAGATGATCCCCTACTTTTGTGAAATTTTAACAATAGGTATTAAACATCAATTAATAAATATTCCATTAATTTCAGTTTTTTTGGAATTTTTCCAATGGGTTTTAAGGGTCATAATATAAGCACAACTTCCCATCACAAAAGTTTATATATGTAAAATTTGCAGTAAATTTGATCCCTAGTCATTAGACAGCAATTAAGAATTATTCCCTGAATTTTAATTTCTTATTAAGACACCTTAAGCCTTAAATTTGAGGCATTTTATATAATCAAAATTATGTAACAGATTTTGATAAAAATTTAAGTAAGGATTCTAGACATAACGTTTAGTATAATTATATCTTGATTTTAATCTTCGTATGGAGACATAAAAGTGGTGCAAAACTGTTCTGTTGGGAAATTAATTATATCCATCCTAGGACAGATATTCTTCTCGTGTGTGTGTGTGTGTATGTATATATATATATATATATATAGGTACATTCTAACTTTAAGAATTATATATAACAGATTCTAACATTAAACTGGGTTTCATGTGCCAAACGTTAGATGTTGCTTCAGTTCTGGTTAATAGTTATTTCGAAATGATTATATTATAATTCAAACAAAAGTTAAACAACACATAAGCAACAGCTGACGATTATCTGTTAGTGGCATGAAACCCGGTGTAATGTTGCATCTATTGAGTGAGTTGTAAATTTAAGAAATGCATCTGCTGGCTTATATAACAGTTTATAGATTTAAAATGACATTTAAATCTGCTACTTTTTGGAACGTTTTACTTCTGAAACCGGATTTAAATGCCATTTTAAATCTAGAAACTCATATTTTAAGCTCTATTCTTTCATGTAAAAAATATTGAGCTTTTACACTATCTTGCACCTTATATATATAATTCGTTCAGATAGAGATAAAATTTACTTATACCAATTTTTATTAAATTAAATCAACATTTTTTTATATAATTTATTAACGCATTTATATATATATATATACATACTTTATAGTTGCATTTAAATGCCCATAAAAAAATCAATTCATAAACCATAATTTTCATTCATTGTTTCAATTTTTTCATGTTCATATGTCAGCGAATACCTGTATTCTTTCTTCGTCTCATAAAACAAATTATTATTTTTTTTTTCCAAATTTAATACTTTTTCTTAGGTGCGTTTCAGAGCAAAGTCAAGAGAAATATATAGTCTTTATTTTAACTTTGTTGATCATCAGAGCAATAGTTCATTTAATGGTATTAAAACATTATCCCAGAAACAGGATATACATATATGTGTGTATGTGGTTGTGAGAGGATAAAAATTTCACAATGTATCGGTAAAAAATGGAATTAGAAAAAAACAGTGGATTGTCTTTGTTTTATCTTTTAATTGCATTTTGTTATATATATAAAGGTAAAGGTAAAGGTCGCATAGCCTGGACGCGCACGAGTGTCGTTGCCGACATCGTACACTGCCCATGGCCGTAGCGGCGGTGATTTGTTAAGAATCACCGTGTCTAGGGCACAGCATATGGAAGGCGGAGCCCATCCCTCTCCTTCCGCTGCCTTGAACCTTCCCTGAGTTTTAGTCAGGTACCCATTTACTGCTGGGTGGACAGAGGGAGTTTTCAGACCCGAAAATTCGCATGCCGTGAGTGGGATCGAACTCGGGTCGTCCAGCCCAAAGACAAGTGCTATAACCACTCGTCCACAGGCCCTATATATATATATATATATATATATATATATATATATATATATATATATATATATATATATATATATATATATATATATATAGTAAGCTATGAAAATATATTTATGGCAATTAAGCTACACATAATTTTATTTCTGTATTGTTGTTGATGGTATAATTTGTTAGCGAGATTCTATTCCTTTTTTTTCATGTCTACGTACATTTTTTATGAGACCAGTTCTAGCCTGAAATATGTGTGCATATATATATTTCTTGCATTACTCGTGGGAGTCTGTTTCCAAGGAATATTAGTCTCATAATTAAAAGTTTATAGAAATAAGGAGAAAGGGACAAATTCTCACTAACGAATTACACAAATAATGAATATACACACACTTCGATATGTAGTGTTTGTGTTTGTTATTCATAAAGGTTAATACAGTATATATAAAATAGTGCTCACTACCAAGTAGTTATATTTTCGTTTATATTTTTATTTATACAAACATTTTGGCTACACATGTGCATACATGTTTCAGTTACGACCTTATTCAATGTCTGGAAAGACGAATAAATTTTAAAAAGCACCTTTCTAAAATTCATTCGTCTTTCTATAGTCTTCTGTTAGTGACCTGATGGTGCTAGACCTCGAATAAGGTTGCAGCTAAAACATGGATGCGCATATGTAGCCAAAATGCTTGTATAAATAAAAATTCTTACTAATATATATATATATATATATATATATATATATATATGAGAGAGAGAAATGCAAGGGCATATTTAATAAACTCCAGGCATATAAGAATACAACCATACTTGTCTGCTTTTGTTTTTAAATCTTACATGCTTGAAGATTTTCCTCACTAGCAACCCATTTTCTAAAGATCTATTAAGTTAAAGCATCGATATATATACATTATATATATATATATATATATTAGGTTAACATAAGCCAGTAATGTACTGCATTGCAGAAATGGTTTCCTAAATGCAGTACCGTTCAGCAGGAAATTATGAAGAAGAGGTTTATAACTGAATAAGAGCTGAAACTACCCAGAGGCACAGTGAAAATTGAAAGGCAAATTACAAATTTAAAAGGACACTATAAATCTAAGGTTACACAGCTACGGTTGGCCATATTGAATTCTACAAAAATAAAATATGACAGTTTCACTTTAGCGGTCTCATTTTGAGATAAATTAGTCTGCATCAATCGTGACGAATAGAAACATAAGTGCTTTTCACTGGAAAATGATGTTTGATTCCGTGCAGATCTTTGAGGACCAGTTTGCATATGCGTCACCTCAGTAACATGTCGATTAACATTTCTGTGTACATAAAAGTTACAAAAGTATATGCTTACGTATAATTATAAATATACATGCCTGCATATACTTTCAAATATATAAAATATGTTTAATGAGAACATAGAAGCTTTATTATGAAAAAAAATTATAATAATGTATATAATATAAAACGAATTTAATATAGTTAAAGTACAACGAAAATACCGTTTAGAGTTAACAATACGAATCAATTCAAAAATTGCTGTGTGAAAGCTCAATATTCGATATACATCAAATAGAACTTAATATGTATTCAGATATTTATAATAGCATTTAAATCAAGTTTCGAAAATAAATTCTTTAAAAGAACATGAATTTTCCGTACATTTCGAGAAGAATATTTTTTATAGTTTTAATAAATGAATAAGCATGGATTCAACACTTTACACAAATTAATCCCCTGTCATCAGAAAAACAAAATATTCAGCCAGTATCTCATGTAAAAGAATACATACATAAATATGGAGTAAGAGAATCAATATTATTACACCGACAATTAAGAAATCCAAATATTATCTATGCATATATATATAGACATAAATAAGCATATATATATATATATATATATATTTATATAGTTGTATTAGTTTATGTCTATAAAGACAGGGTGTTCAATATCAATGATAGAATATATGCTGACTTAAGTTTGAAGGGTGTATTCATAGAATCAATGGTGTATGGTAACTGACAGTTTCACACTCTCAATTTATCAGACACAAATGTATCACACAAGGTAAATATGCTGGAATGAGAAAACACTGCATATATGCATCCCTGTCCCCGCTATCTGATTTTTACAGAACTGTGTCCATCGAGAGGCTGATGACTATTCTGGTTTCATTTCATGGTTTCATTAGCTGTTTTTCGTTTTTGTATTTTTTTTTTTTTAAATCACCAGCGAATCCAGAGAAACCCGTATATCGTATTATAGTAAAGCAAGAGTTGCCAAATTCTCAACTGCCCCTCTTCTCAACCGAAAGTGCTCGATTCCAGTGGCAAAGAAAAGTGCAGGATGGCTGGAAACATTGTTGGAATAAAGAGTGAAAGACTGGAGTTTTCCTTCTCTTAGATTAGTTGTATGACGAAGACTTGAGTCTAGTCTACCCTACTATTTAATTGATAGCTGACAAGAAGATGTACGAATTCATACTTTTCCTTAAAGTATTTGCGAAAGTGATGGAGTAGTCCAGACAGAACCTGGCATGCCACGCTCTCAGTTCTCACAGGTAATCATTACACGATGCTACTTATATATATATATATATATATATATATATATATATATATATATGCAGAGTCTTGTTTGACTGTGAACCGTGTTAACGCTCTGTGACCCTCTGAAATTTTCACTTCCTACACTGATGAGAGTGAAAGCTTGAAATTCCGGCATATGTAGGTAAAAATACTTTAATATTTATTTATTATATATATATATATATATATATATATATATATATATATAGTCACATGTGGCTAGTAAACAGGTTAGGATTTTATAAGCTGCTTATTTTATCATGGGTTCCATGAACGAGCAGAAAGGGACATTTCATCACATCTATTTTTAGCAGACCGTTTCTGAAAAGAAACGCTTTCATCAAATCTATTTTTATCTCACAGTGTGTGGGAAGAAGATACTTTCTGAGGAGAGAGGAAAACACACGTCACTTCCTACCGGGATCCTCCCTTGACCATTTGTTTCACCTGGCGAAATCAGTTGGCGATCGAGTGCCCCAGTGAACGGTTGTACCTAGCGGGCTTATGAGAAAGAAGTAGAAGAAAGGTTGTGAATACGTCTGAGAAAAGAATGCCAACTACGAATCCTGCCTGCTAACGAGTCATCTCTTTTGAAAGGTTTATAACGAATTTGTGAACGAATTCGAATTGTAAAGAAACTAACTGAATTCTTCCAGGGAAAGCTTGCCTCAGTTATCCATCCATCCATCAGAAAATATATCGTGAGACGATATGAGGATCGTATAGCACTAACCTCTTTTCCAGAACTCACTCCACCTTGTTGTGCCTGATATAGGCCAAACTTACTTCCTCACATTTATTGAACTGTTGTATCATATTAAGGAGTACTCTTTGTGCCATCCCTCGACGTCGTATAAGTTGTGATTATTTGTTTTCATGTACTGTCGTTCTGTGATTGAATGTAATTTCTGCTTGTTACAATATACTAGCGACTAGATTCTCCTCCCCATATTATATTCCATCTTTATTTTTGTTATATATATATATATATATATATATATATATATATCTTTTCTTTGTCGAATAAATATTTTTAAATATTTAAATTATAACTCGATGGTTTTGCGTTGTCTCTTACACGTTTGTTCTGTTCTTACCTTCTATATACGGTATCTTGAACTGGAGAATACCCCTGCCCCGTGTTTCGATTATTGACATTGGAACCAAGGGACCTACGAGTTGATTCCGGATTTTTATTTTTTCTATTATCATTGTCACGTATATGCTGCAGTAGTTCTCAATGAAGGCTGAGCGTGACAATATATATATATATACTACTACTACTACGACTATCTGCCCATTATTCAAACATTTTTGGACTATTTTTGCATAACTTAAAATTGTGTTGTAAATTTTAAAAATTAATACCTAGCAATGGTTAGCAAATTATTGTTTGTTTTTCCTTCTGAAAATAAGAGTAAATTCTTTGAAAATCCATGGATTAAAAGGCATTCTCATATTTTATTTTATTGCTTGTTTTAAACACCTGATGATTATAATAAACTTGTAATATATGTAACTTTACTTTTGTCTCATTATTTCAATATGTCCTATATGTATATAATTATATATATATATATATATATATATATATATATATATGCAGACACACATGCATATATACTTTCAAATTACATCATATAGAAACCCCTAAATGAGAGCTATAAAGATGAATAATCTACTTTCACATACCAGTAAGTCAATATTCAGTGGAATAGAGCTGAATTTTATTTTGTTTTTAGTGAAATTTGTAACTTTTGGGGGACATTGCTGTTGAGTTGTGCTTTTTATTGAGCACCTACAAAAATGTTGTGCTGAAAAAAGTCTAGTGTTTTAAAAATGTTATGTGGGTTTGTATCACTAAAAATAAGCATTGCTTTGAAACAGCTGTAAACAACTATTATGTCTGTGTGTATGCTCTTTATTTGGAACTTGGTTTGAAACATTTGAATCGTCAAAATGCACACGTACACACACACACACATATATATATATATATATATATATATAATATATATATAAGAATAAATAAATATATATATGAAAGAGCTTGAATTAGCTACTGGAGAGAGTGAGCTTGAATTAGCTACTGGAGAGAGTGAGCTTGAATTAGCTACTGGAGAGAGTGAGCTTGAATTAGCTACTGGAGAGAGTGAGCTTGAATTAGCTACTGGAGAGAGTGAGCTTGAATTAGCTACTGGAGAGAGTGAGCTTGAATTAGCTACTGGAGAGAGTGAGCTTGAATTAGCTACTGGAGAGAGTGAGCTTGAATTAGCTACTGGAGAGAGTGAGCTTGAATTAGCTACTGGAGAGAGTGAGCTTGAATTAGCTACTGGAGAGAGTGAGCTTGAATTAGCTACTGGAGAGAGTGAGCTTGAATTAGCTACTGGAGAGAGTGAGCTTGAATTAGCTACTGGAGAGAGTGAGCTTGAATTAGCTACTGGAGAGAGTGAGCTTGAATTAGCTACTGGAGAGAGTGAGCTTGAATTAGCTACTGGAGAGAGTGAGCTTGAATTAGCTACTGGAGAGAGTGAGCTTGAATTAGCTACTGGAGAGAGTGAGCTTGAATTAGCTACTGGAGAGAGTGAGCTTGAATTAGCTACTGGAGAGAGTGAGCTTGAATTAGCTACTGGAGAGAGTGAGCTTGAATTAGCTACTAGACAGGGTCTTCAGTCTCTCTATACAAGAGTTTGTCAGGACAACCTGATATGAGGATATTTCACACTACAAGTAAACCCTGACCAAATAACATAGCATTCGAAGCTGAAATAAGACCCCTGCGACACGGCTATACACTGGCTTATATGAGGAAAGGTCCCCCTTCAAATAAGATTCCTTTCAACACTGGCTCATACAAAGAATTGTATACCTTCTCCAACTAAATTTAACTCAAGTAACATAACTTAGCTGGATACTCCACCTGACTAGATAAATTCTTGTTCTGGAATCCGGTAAGACAAAAAGACAAGAAAGATATACTATAACATAGTTAAGTGGTCAATTGGGGAGAAGAAAATAAATGTTCTTAACTTCTTTTCTAACTCAACGTTTGAGACGTAAAGGAGAACTTTAATGGAACACTCGAATATCTATGTATCTCACATGGAGATCAAGTGTTAGCCTCAAGAATAGAGCCCCTTGATTTCTGAAATCTTTGACTAGAGTTAAATGAAACAAAATATATATAAGGGAAGTGTGGATATGCAAAAGCACAAGGAGATATACTATCATTATATTTATACAAGTTTTCGCATTCTGTCTGATCATAAACAAGTTTACGAACTCTTACTAATGTAAATAATGGAATTGTTTGATATTAATCTACCTTTATCAAGTCTTTTGAATTTTCTTATATATTTGTCAACTAATAAAGCGTGCTTTCACTATGAGCACATCAACAAAACCAATGAAGATCCCGTAACGTTTATATACTTCAACGCGTTGATCTATTGGGTAATAATAGTTTCCTAATTCATGGCCGATCCGAGCAATTACTGTAGAAACACGCGGCACAGGACAATGGCCGAGATTTACGCTCAAGGTCTGACCCCTTCCCACCTCAAACAGTTTTTGCCCCGAAGTATATTTTTGGCCAGGCTGTAACTGAATACTTCAAGTCACACAGGCTTGCATGACTGCAGTAATGTCCATTTCGCAGAGATCCAACATCCATTAACAATGCGGCAAGTTTTGCATGGAACCGAATGCAAGCGTTCCAAAAACAAGAGAAGACAGGCAAACAAAAGAAATGAACCAGAGTGGGAGGGGATAGACAACAAATGGAAACAGTCCCACGTTAACTGTCTTATTTCCCATTTGTCATATAAACAACGTATGACCAATTCCCTTGTCCTCACTGAGCCACTCAACCTGTCAGACATTGTGCAACTATATTTAAAGAGTTTTCTATATCTTAATTTTCTTCCTTTTCTCTTGGATTCTGCCTCATCAACCAAACCATTTCGGTTCCTATGCAGACAATTTTCGCCATTTTGGTATATTTCGCCTCTTTTCTTAGACTGGAATTTGCAATTACCGTCAAAGAATTTCGCACTTTATTCTTACTCACATGTGGAATGGGTTGACCATAACATGAAAAACGGATCAATCAAACTTCTCCTGCAAGACATTTACACTGGTATGAACTAAAAGGCAATGATAGTGTGCAAGTATCTACTAAATTTCTAAAAATAGTCAAATCTATATATTTCCTCCAGCAATTGTACTTTCTGGCTTGCTCTTTGGAAGTGGTTGAGTTAAATTGTCAGATTTTGCACCACTTTTTGTTTTTCTTTTATTAAAATCTTAATATAATGGAGATTTAGTGTCATGTCGGTAACCAAAAGTACATCGCATTCTTGAAAATCTTAACATTAAGATGTTTATATATACTAGCAGGTATAAGCAATATGTATAGCATTAGTTTTTTTATTTTTATTTTTTATTGGAGTAAGGTGCAGTTTGGTTTCAGGGCATACCACCTAAATGTGAACAATCATTATGCAGCCCAACTCCCAATTTAGGATGACCCCCCTAATTCTCAGTAGCTCATTAGGTCTACTTGCTTTGTTTGGGGTGAAATAAGTTAAAAATTTAAAAAATGGGTAAATTTACAAAAAATAATAGTAATCTGTCCACGTTACTCATCATGTTGCCTAGAACAACTCTCTCATAATTTATAATAAGTTCGTTTGTTTAGGAGTTTACCCCGTACATATATATTGATACATGTGCACACTAGTTTGGTAAAAATGTTATCACATAATATAACTAAAAATTGGTTGTAGAGCTATTTTTCTCTTAAATTTTTGTATCTTGCCTATTATAAAAGTTTTTTGGGGAGGGTCGGGTTTGGAAGGCACACCCTTTAAATGGTAAAATTTACAAAAAAAATCATGTGCCTAAATTACTTATCGTGTCGTTTAGAATATATATTCCATATTTCATAATAATCGTTCATTCGTTTAGGAGTAAATCCTATACAGAGAAATGACGGTTGAGACTTAAACGTAAAACAATATTCTTCCGTTAAAAAACTATAATACTTTCTGGTACCAACATCGTTAATCAAGTAAACAAATGAATACAAACATTCGTTTTTAAGCGATGTAAATATGTCTTCCATTTATCAGTAGGCTAGTGAGACAGGGAGTAGAGCGTCGGGCTGTCATTATCGGTAGTGACTAATGTCCAGGGTTCGAATCTCAGGTTGATGCCCCAGCTTTGTCTTGCCGCACCGACGAGTTTTGAAAAGACGGAACACGTGTCTGTGGATTACTATATTTTAAATATAAATATGTATCTTCTCTATATAAAGTTAATTATACGTATATATTTATATATATATTTTTAAATATTAAAGTGTTTTATATCTACAGACGATATCGTTTTGGGCTTGTTACCCTGATCAGTGCAGAAGTGGCTTTGCAGGCGGTCGCATGGGCCCAAACGCAGTTCGTAGATTCAGCCTATTATCACAAGACGAAGCTCAGGACCACACGGCCGCGTGTATATATATATATATATATATATATATATATATATATATATATAGCATGTATCACAATCTAGTAAAAAAATACAATAAAGTGCTCAATCATATATTCTACAAATATATATATATATAAGTATTTTATTTAAAAACTATACATTACAGTGCCTGTCTTGTGTACCCGGCTTTCATCGATCTGGTCATGCTGGATCTGATGTAGAAACAGATCGACTCTTCAGCACCTTTCAGAAAAAAGTTTCTTTCCTCCAAGTCTTCACCTGCTGAAAGATCGATGAAACTCGGGTACACCCGACAGGCACTAATGTATAGTTTTTAAATAAAATGCTTATCTATATATATAAGTATATATATATATATATATATATATATATATATATATATATATATCCAAGTATGTTTATTTGTTAACTTGAAGAGAACAAACATTAATTTTACTTAAAAGATTATGAATAGAAAAACTTTCGGTTTTTATTATCAAAAAGATAACATATCGATAATTGACAATATATGAAATTCATCTATATTCTTTCATGGATATACATTTGCATTCATATTGAACACGATTATCAGTCTTTAGTGTTTAAGTGTGTGTGTATGTGTGTACATATACATACTTTAATGGAAGTAGAGCAGAAAACACATTACATGCTTATGTGTATTCATGGAATGCCCTGATACTATTATTATTATTATTGAGATTATATAAATTCTTTACACTTTCTAACAGCTCCTCCCTACCTTTTATAGAAATACACCTGCACATTTGGCAAAAAAAGGAGGAAAGGACATACACTTTAGATTGGATCACAGATCTCCATATTCCATGGTAAATATGGCACAATATCTTCGTTCCCACATTAGGCATACCGGCATATTTATATAAAACCACGTCTTTTCTTTAAATCCAAGCAATTCTTCTCGCTTTAGTGTCAGAGAGGGCATCAAACGGTAAAATCCGATGTTTCAAACAGTGCATTCTGAATCACAGCTAAGGATAAGGAAAACACCTGCCTTAGCAAAGATAAACACCTATGCAATAACATGAAAAGGGATGTGTGTGCGCATATTATCTACATAGACAAACAAACATGAATTCTGCAGAACAGAGAGAGAGAGAGAGAGAGAGAGAGCACTTAAATCAGTTTTATGCCATCTCAGTGAATATGATTTCATTCGGCTTCTTAATTCTTATCACTACTTCAAAAATATTTTATTTACAAAAGATATGTTTAATACTTTAAATGAATGAATATAATATAGGTACATGTAGGTTCGATAGTATTATATTGTGAAATAGTATAAAGATTGTTAATGCATATTTTCAAATGTAAAGGTAGATATTGAAGTTCAATTTTACAATAGGAGCGCAGTATAAAAAAATATTTTTTCTTTAGTAAAAAAATTATTTCCTTTGGAAAAATAGTATTGAGTTTAAGATTTGCATTCATATTCTCAAACATGAATTCAGCATGAAAGAAGAAGCACTAAAAGAATCAACAAATAAAACAAAATCATTTTATACCATTTCAGTGAATATTATTTCATTCAAGTTCCTAATTAGCTTGGCAACTTCAAATATATTTTATTTATAAAATATATATGTATAAAAAATGTCTGTGAAAAAATATGTGTTTATATATTTTTGTATTTTGTTTCTTATTCGTTGACGTATAAGTATACAGAATGTTTTCTTAAAACAGAATTTTCGACCGCTACCTGCGACCTTCTTTATAGTATAAGGAGAGAAACATATCTTACATTACACTGAAGAAAATCGCAAGAAGCGGCCGAAAATTCTGTGTAAAAAACATTCTGTATATGTCAACGAATAAGAAATAAAATACAAAAACAAATACATATTGTTTTAATTAATTTTTTACACATACATATATATTTCACAAAGAATACACATGGATATAACATGCATTATTTATGAAAGATACTTAATATTTTAAATATATAAATATAATATAAATACATGTAGGTTAGATAGTATTATATTGTAAAATAGTATTGAGTTTAACATATGCATGCATATTTTCAAATGTAAGGATAAGTAGTTCAATTTTACAATAGGGGCGCAGTTGAAAAATTGTTTTCCTTTGAATTTGATTTAGTAACAAAGAAAAGCAACCATAATATATAATTTGGTAGTCAGTACTCGACTGTATAACCAGTTGAGTAACAAACAAATAAAACTGTCAAGCACACTAAAAGTATGGTTTATATTAAAGCTAGAATGTTCCATTATGCTGAGATAGCAAAGTCTATTCTTAGATTGGTTGCTAGTTCATAAATGGACATTCTAGTGTATTAATATTTCTTCATTCAAACAAGAGTTTTTCAGTGAAATGGGCACAAGGTTGAGCCCTTATGCCGGTGTTATTCTGATTATATACAATTAAAATTTTGCTTATAACCTTTAATTTTGCCCACAAATTCTTTCAGTTGAAATCACTTTCAAAATCATAGCCACAAATAAATCACTGTTTTTTTTTAATTTGTGCTGATTAAGATGTAATCTTCGACATTCTACAATGATTTTTGATATTAACATTGTTAGATAGAAAATAATTTCTGTCAACAGTTCAAGTTAATAGGCGAAAGTAGAGTACTATAATTCATTATCTGTGCTCCTAACGAAACCAAGACATATTTTACGACCGTGCGTGCCACTATTGTTAAATTGCACTGGTATGTACACGGCTTAGGTTGTTAGGTTAATATCAGAATAAGCTATTATTTTTAGAGCAGCTAATGAAAATCAAACTCACAATCAGGAAGTATTTGCTCTCTTTAACGGTTTGAGCATAAAATATATAGATTGATCTATTTTAATCAGAGATTTATCTAACATTTTATGATGACAAACATACTTGCAAATTATAATTTAAGAAAATCCTGAATTTACGATCAGACGAATTAGTGCAGTTTTAATAGAATTCAAACAATGATAAACTGTCATAAAATTTGAATAAGTATTAGTTTTCTCACAATAAATGCAACAGGATTTTCTTTGCAATCTGATACTTATTTACATAGAATACACAAAATATCAGAATTAAGATTCTTATGATAACACCATCCAACATTTTCGTTTAAAAGTGCAACAGTCCGACAAAATTGCTATTTAAAACTTCAGCATGACAGACCAGCAAAAATGCTATTTCAAACTTAAGCATGACAGACTGAAAAAAAGACTGTCAAATATAATCAAGACAGACTAACGGACACAACCTCCTATCAAAAAGCTTTGACTCATCTCAAATAATTTAATCATCATGTTGAGCAATGAAAATGCTACTTGAACAAAAGTATGACAGGGATGCGAGAAAGTATATCAAAAATATATCTTATTCCATTATCAAATAAGATGAGAAAAATTTTAGTGATGAAAATATTCTAATATTTCAAATAAATGGAAAATGTGTCTAAGTAGATTTTTAACATATCTTCCCTGTAATTATCTTATCCAAAATACACTGTTATCTTATTTCCTAGAAGTGATATTGAATTCACACTAGCTTTTAACAAAGAATCTTTTTCATCGGCTTGCACAGTGCATACACTGTCTCCATTAACTGCAAATGTTTGCTAAATTCTAAGAATGTCTACATACATTCATTTTTATTTTGCACATTTCAAAAGATGCATATCATTACCATTAAATACAAATGTATGTACGAAGATGTGTGAATTTTCTTTACAAATGATAGGTGCATTAAAAGATACCTATAATTATATACCAGCTTAAAAATCCAATATGTTAGCTTGATATCGTATTATTAAACCACAGTAGGACAAATTAGCCACTCTATAATAAAGAGCAATATGTATTTATTTGTATCTACATAAATATCAATCCTGCCATGCATTCTCTCAGTAAAAACAAAAATGACGGACGAAACCATTTCAAGTGTTTAGGGAAACGAAGAAAGCAAATAAGTCTAACAATGCCCTTCGTAGTCTTCACTATTTCTGGAATGAGACATTTTTTTTTCTGTACCGATTCTTTTCCTTCTTTTAAACTTTCCAGTTTGAGACGTTTGCTTTCTTTTTTTTATGTGAATATGACCATTAGTGCAAACACTAGCGAAGCATAATCTTTTTCGTCATTTTTGACAGAGATTGTTCACTCGTAAATTTAAAAATAAGTTCCTTCATCATATTATCTACAATATGAATAGTATGGCAATTCTTAATAACGAAATAGAAATTCAGATGGAGTCTCGATAAACCTATATATAGTAAACCTACAGATCCACAGAGAGACCGACTGACTTTACTTTATATATTAGATATGAAAATTCCAAATATGTGTACGATTATGGAAGGCGATATGAATTTACGTACGTATAAAAGATATTCAGCCTCTTAAATTTATATTTATATCATTTAGTCTTATAAGTACAACGCCAAAGTTACTACTGTTTGCATGTAATTAAACTATTTTATGTTTTCAAATATAATTTTAAAGATAATAAAAGGTGTAGTGGTTCCTGGAATGGACTGTAGGCTCAATATGCCGTGTCTTAGTTCTGTTAGAGCATCACTTTCACTAATATTCTTCAGAGACATGTGAATACATAAATCCTTACTCCAGCTATAGGTGAAATAGCAGCACATCTACATAAACAAAAAATATATTCAGATCTTGAGATGAATTATCTCTTCTATGAAGTGGATACTGACGTACACTGACGATCTGGACATGCCAAGTTCGAATCCTGTCGGTTTCAACGCATCATTTTTACTATAGATGTTGCCAATGATTAATGGCCCCTCCTATAACAATACGGCATAATCATGTTGACACACCGGTTCTTGTTAGATCACCAAAGTTAAGTGCTGTATGTGGGAAGACGTTCACATATCCCTGTAAGAACTGCAAAACCTAACGCCATTATCTCCCCTTACCGGTATATATATGCGACTAGGAACCGCTTGTTAATTTAATATTCCCTAGAAACTTCCCTCTTCGGAAAAAGTCGGTTCAAGCATTTAGGCTGAATGCTACTTCGTTTCCTTTCCTTACTATAAGTACCAGATTCTAAAAACAAACTAAGAAACCAATTCCCAAAACAGTATCAAGCCGGGCAAAAGTCATACCATACGGATTCATAGGAATTTACTTTTTTTTTTTTAAATCTCTTTCATAAGCATCTCTAATCATCTTTTTTTAATGGGAAATTTACATAGTGTCCATAATTATTATATAATTAAATTTTCCACATGTTCAAATATAGTGACATCGAGGCTGGCATCCATCGTTGAACTTTTCCTCTAGAAACAATAAAAGTATCCATTAAAATGTTAATTACCAGAATTGATGACAGGAGAAGACTTTCTCCATTGAAAAACTGAAAAGTCTTAACAGAAAGTCTAATAAATCTTTTAGAATTCCAAGAGAAATATCTCTTCAATTATGTAGTAATTTCTGAGAATCATGTTTTGCTTGAAAGACGAATATTCTGGGTAATAGGTACAAACTTATTGTAGCTATCAAAGTTACTTGCTTAATTAATGCTCTTCATATGTTCCCTCTGGCGCAACAAAATATCAGGGAATAGTTTTTGAGTAGTTTTCGAAATTAAAAGGTATAATTACTTGTATTTTAATTTTTAGATTAAGAAAAAATATCGAGTATTTAGTTTAAAAGGATTTTAATGCGGCTCGTTTCAAGATTTGGAGGAAGTCGAGAGATTTAAAGGAAATGGAAATCAGATGATTATGAAAGAAAGATAGGGAATAGGGGAGAAGGTAATGATGTGCGTGGAGGAGAAAGGGGGATAAGGAATAGGCAGAAGAAGCGGGGGAGTGAAGGAAGGATAGAGGAGAGAGATAGAGGGGGTGAGGCAGATTATATATATATATATATATATATATATATATATATATATATATAGAGAGAGAGAGAGAGAGAGAGATATAGATAGATAGGGAGAGAGAGAGCGAGGGAGAGAGAGAGAGGGGGAGAAAAAGAAATGAAGAGAGAGAAAAAGAAATGAAGAGAGAGTAAAAGAAATGTAGAGAGAGAAAAAAAAAAGAGAAAGAGGGAAAGAGAAAGACAGATAGAAGGATAGGGAAAGAGAGAAAAAAAGGGAAATGGAAAGAGAGAAGAAAAGGGAAATGGAAAGAGAGAAGAAAAGGGAAATGGAAAGAGAGAAGAAAAGGGAAATGGAAAGAGAGAAGAAAAGGGAAATGGAAAGAGAGAAGAAAAGGGAAATGGAAAGAGAGAAGAAAAGGGAAATGGAAAGAGAGAAGAAAAGGGAAATGGAAAGAGAGCGAGAGAAAGAAAGGGAAAGAGAGCGAGAGAAAGAAAGGGAAAGAGAGCGAGAGAAAGAAAGGGAAAGAGAGCGAGAGAAAGAAAGGGAAAGAGAGCGAGAGAAAGAAAGGAAAAGAGAGCGAGAGAGAAAGTAAGGAAAAGAGAGCGAGAGAGAAAGTAAGGAAAAGAGCGAGAGAGAAAGTAAGGAAAAGAGCGAGAGAGAAAGTAAGGAAAAGATAGCGAGAGAGAGAGAGAGAAAGAAAGACATGGAAACAGAGAGAGAAAGACAGAAAAGGAAATAGAGAGAAAGAAAGAGGAGGAGATGGGAAAGAGATGGGGAAAGGCAAAAAGAGATGGGGAAAGGCAAAAAGAGATGGGGAAAGGCAAAAAGAGATGGGGAAAGGCAAAAAGAGATGGGGAAAGGCAAAAAGAGATGGGGAAAGGCAAAAAGAGATGGAGAAAGGCAAAAAGAGATGGAGAAAGGCAAAAAGAGATGGGGGAAGGCGAAAAGGGATGGGGGAAGGCGAAAAGGGATGGGGGAAGGCGAAAAGGGATGAGGGAAGGCGAAAAGGGATGGGGGAAGGCGAAAAGGGATGGGGGAAGGCGAAAAGGAAAGGGAGAGGAAAGGTGAAAAGGAAGAGGAAAGGCTAAAAGGGAGAGGAAAGGTGAAAAGGGAGAGGAAAGGTGAAAAGGGAGAGGAAAGGTGAAAAGGGAGAGGAAAGGCGAAAAGGGAGAGGAAAGGCGAAAAGGGAGAGGAAAGGCGAAAAGGGAGAGGAAAGGTGAAAAGGGAGAGGAAAGGCGTAAAGGGAGAGGAAAGACAGAAAAGAAGAGGAAAGACAGAAAAGAAGAGGAAAGACAGAAAAGAAGAGGAAAGACAAAAAAAAAACGGAGGAAAACAGAAACCTACCGACGGATAGAGTCTCTAATATAAATGCATGAATTCATTATCGAAGAAAATGTTATTTTCAACCAAAACATAAGATCGAGCAGCCGACAAAGCCTTTTAGAGAGATGACAGGTCGCATCTTAAAAATGTTATCTTCATTCTGAAAGCTAATGTTAAAAGATGTGCGGAAGTAAAGTTGCTGAAATATGCAAACTAGCAAGAATTGCTTATATCATTCCTATATTAATGCATTAGCCTGGATAATGGGAAGCCGGGAAAAATCCAACACTTTTCTATCACAAGACTCCACGACCACTGCCCCTCTCCCTTTCACTGTTACACTCCCAGATTATCTCATTATCAAGTTGTGCATATCTGATCAAAATCCTTTTGAGGAAAAAGATGTTCTCGAAATTCAAAAAAGCTAAACTGATCAATAGAATAAAAAAATAAAAAATAAGACATTAACATTTCAGAAAATATTTCTTTTTGAAATATGATAAAAATATAAGGTTTTTGAGTGTTGAATTGGCTTTATTGAAAATTAATAAATACACGATAAACTTAAATGGTGAAGAGGGGTTCTACCCCAACCCTTACATCAGTCTCCATTGCTTTCCAAATCTACTGCTGGTACCCAACTAACTTTTGTAACACTCCATTAATTTGAGATGTTGACTTTTATTTTTTACTGACAATACCACAAAAACAAAGCCTTCGAATATATTATATTAATCACTTTTTACCCATATTTAATATATACAGTAAAGTCAGTCTCTTAATTTTTGTCATCATCGATAGCTGTCTTGCTACATATTTTTTTATACTAAAGAGTCACCACTTACCAAAGGCAAAAGCCACTCGATGGTAAGAGTTAATGAGATTTTAAATTGGATTGATGAACAATACTATGAGAAGATTGGAAATAATGAGTGGAATTGGCAGAATTTAATTAATTTAAGAGGACGGCTCGAGACGGATTTGTTGAAATTGGATTGAAAATGACTATTTTATATTAATGACTTTTCACCCTTACTTTTAGAAAAGCTTTTGAGCCTATGAAAAGCACTTGTTCACCAATTCAAAATAGAGCCCCCGTCCGTATCATTTTTATCAGTTTGCTATGCTTACGTTTCAATGGCTTTTAAAAATATAAGAGTCAGATTTTTAAATCTCAAAAGAATCAACAGAGTCTGAATCTTAGAATACTTTGAAATAAGGAGCCAAAGTAAAAATCTTTGCAGTGCTATGAGCCGGGGTAGGGATCTTTGGAAAGCTAGGAGCCGGGGTAAGAATCTTTGGAAAGCTAGGAGATGGGGTAAGAATCTTTGGAAAGCTAGGAGCCGGGGTAAGAATCTTTGGAAAGCTAGGAGCCGGGGTAAGAATCTTTGGAAAGCTAGGAGCCGGGGTAAGAATCTTTGGAAAGCTAGGAGCCGGGGTAAGAATCTTTGGAAAGCTAGGAGCCGGGGTAAGAATCTTTGGAATACTAGGAGCCGGAGTAAGAATCTTTGGAATACTAGGAGCCGGAGTAAGAATCTTTGGAATACTAAGAGCCGGAGTAAGAATCTTTGGAATACTAGGAGCCGGAGTAATAATCTTTGGAATACTAGGAGCCGGAGTAAGAATCTTTGGAATACTAGGAGCCGGAGTAAGAATCTTTGGAATACTAGGAGCCGGAGTAAGAATCTTTGGAATACTAGGAGCCGGAGTAAGAATCTTTGGAATACTAGGAGCCGGAGTAAGAATCTTTGGAATACTAGGAGCCGGAGTAAGAATCTTTGGAATACTAGGAGCCGGAGTAAGAATCTTTGGAATACTAGGAGCCGGAGTAAGAATCTTTGGAATACTAGGAGCCGGAGTAAGAATCTTTGGAATACTAGGAGCCGGAGTAAGAATCTTTGGAATACTAGGAGCCGGAGTAAGAATCTTTGGAATACTAGGAGCCGGAGTAAGAATCTTTGGAATACTAGGAGCCGGAGTAAGAATCTTTGGAATACTAGGAGCCGGAGTAAGAATCTTTGGAATACTAGGAGCCGGAGTAAGAATCTTTGGAATGCTAGGAGCCGGAGTAAGAATCTTTGGAATGCTAGGAGCCGGAGTAAGAATCTTTGGAATGCTAGGAGCCGGAGTAAGAATCTTTGGAAAGTTAAGAGTCGGAGTAAGAATCTTTGGAAAGTTAGGAGTCGGAGTAAGAATCTTTTGAAAAGCTAGGAACCAAAGTTGGAACTTGTGGAAAGCTAGGAACCAAAGTCGGAACTTTTGAAAAGCTAGGAATCCAAGTCGGAACTTTTGAAAAGCTAGGAATCCAAGTCGGAACTTTTGAAAAGCTAGGAATCCAAGTCGGAACTTTTGAAAAGCTAGGAGCCAAAGTCGGAACTTTTGAAAAGCTAGGAGCCAAAGTCGGAACTTTAGGAAAGCTAGGAGCCAAAGTCGGAACTTTTGGAAAGCTAGGAGCCAAAGTCGGAACTTTTGAAATACTAGGAGTCTGAGTTGGACCTTATACCATTCCGACTCAACAACTTTTCTAATAACTGATTTCACATGTCTCATTATCTTGTGTTAATTCACATATAGTTTCTTTTAAGATTAACAAATCAATACCAGCCTAGAAAAAAATGTATCCAGTATTTAACTTATTCATAAAATTGACTTTTTAAGAGAGTTTGTAAATTTGAAGGCGCCAACGTTTAAAAAAATATTTCTAAACAAGATAGGTGAAAGATGTTATCAGAAAGTTTATTTTCTCTATGACTTAAAAAAGAAATGTCGCACTTCGTTTTTGTGTTGACTCTTTTACGATACTGCAGTTACGGTCTGTCTTGCACAGTTAATATCAGGAAGAAAAACAAAAAAGGCGGCTAAAATAATGGTGTACGCCGTTTCAAAACGAAACACACCGAAAGAGATCAATAACGAGTTTGAATTTGTCTTTACTTTTTATTTATCTGTTTCTTATCTCGCGTCGTTTCTATCAGCTTATCTTCCTGTGAAACAATTTCTCACTTTTTGTTGTCACTTCTGACAGAATCCATAAGTCTTTAGAGCCTCTGCCAAGGATTCCAGATACAGTCAGTGCAGAGATAAGATCTGATCAGATGGGTATATATGTAGGTATGAGCAAGGATATGCATCGAGTCTGAATAGGCATCTGTGGAGATATAAGTAAATGTCTGCATGTGTGAATGCCTGGGAAGCATTATAAGTTTTTGATGAAATGGAAATCAGATAAGATGAGTGTGTTTAAATGCACGCTCTTGTATGTGGGTAAATCTATATTTTAAGATGTGGCTATTCTTTCATGAAAATCTGTGAATATTTGAACATGGATATATTTTGTTTGTGGTAGAATATTCGCATCCATCCATTTCAGACCATAGACATGCATATTTTTCAAAATATGAGTGTACACTTTTCGCTTTTGTTCTGTCTTTAAATGACAAAATATTAATAGATATTGTTATATTTTAATTGAAATATAATTGTAGGCAAACTTGAAAATTATCAATCTTTCACAACTAACGTAACTGTAACACGACAGAATGGCCAGGAACATACGAGATTATTACTCTTTCTTTACATGAACACTTGTTATTTACAAGAATATATATACATACTTGTAAAGAAAATTCACACATCTTCGTACATACATTTGTAGTTAATGCTAATGATATGCATCTTTTGAAATGTGCAAAATAAAATATATATACATGTGTATTTTTAGAAAAGGTTTTTATAATATCAGAAATGTATCTAATTGTAAACTCAATGAAGCTGTTTTAGATTAATTCACCATAGTCTATTAGATGCAAATATAATATATATAAATATATATATATATTATATATATTAATATTAATATATATATATATATATATATATATATGTACTAATAATTGTTATCTTACTCTCTAATTACTGCTATTTGTTATTTTAAATTTGTTCGTTTATATATTTGTTTCTATATATATTTATTTCATAATCAATCAAATATGCTACAAAGAGTCGTAAATTCCTTGCAAAAAACAATGGAGCTATGCATGCAGAACGAAGGTAGAAATTTTGAAAATTTGCTGTAATTTTAAACTCCCATAAATGAATTTGTTGAATCAACTTTGTTTTTTATTACTGTATTCTTTAACTTTAGAATTTAAAAAAAAAATAGCTAAGTGACTTATGAATCACCCTATATATATATATATATATATATATATATATATATCACTTAGCTATAAGCAATGTTTCGATAACATTCGTTGAACTCTCAAGATTGTCTGCTGTTTACTGCCTGCAGTATTTAGACACAAATAAAACTTAATTTCTCCTGTATCAGGTTATAATTCCCGATGGCCTTGGGGATGAAGCAAAAGCATGCAGAGTCTTAGTTGACTCTGTTGGCCGGATTCGCGCCCTGTGACTGTCTGAAATTATCACTTCCTACACTGATGAAAGCGAAAGCTTGAAACGCCGGCGTATGTAGGTAAGAATAATTTAATATTTATTAATAAATATTGTAATACACACACATATATATATATATATATATATATATATATATATATATATATATATATATATATAACGTTGTAGATAAGAGTTGAATGTAGGGTACTTTTCAGGTTAACTCTTATTACAGAGAGTACAATATAATTAGAGCAATATGAAAAACTGAAACCAATATGTCAATTATAGGTAATAGCTTATTTCATCTACCATTCAGCAGATATTTTCAGACACAATAGAACATTAGATTTTACGGTGTTTCTGTATTATTGTGTACATATGAAATTATCTTTAATTTAGAAGAGCTAGTTGAAAGGGGAGATAATTCACAGACAAACATACAGTCTTATTCCAGGTGTGGAGACCTGCATCTGTGGTGATGGGATGAGACTTATCCCAGACACAGTTATAAGTAATGGATTTGTGTGGAAATGCCCAAGCTATACTTGTGTTAGGAAGTTGTTCATTAGTCGAAAAAGGGTTTGTCAAGGAAATATTAAAATCCATTTATTTTGGGGGATCGTAGCATAGTGATGTAAAATACAATAACAACGGAGTGCCGGATGCTGTCTGACGATACATGATTTTTGTTTTATTTGATATTTAATTTATTTCAATAAATCTATTTAATTTTAACATATTCTCTGAAGTTTTATTTGATTTTGTATTAAAAAGTCAGTGCCCAATAGCATCGAGTGTTGTGTATGCGTGCTAAACCTTTTACATATCTTTTTAAAATTTATTTTCTTACTAATTCTCTGGATGTTCCTTCCAAATACTGATTTAATAATTTAAACAGAAAACAATTATTATTCGATTTAAATTTAAAATAATGGTGCTTTTGGAGGAACAGATTTGACAAGACAGTTTGAATTATTTCCCCTTTTAACTTACTCTTCTAAATTAAAAATGAAATTTCATATGTACACAATAATACAGAAGCATCGATTTTACTCCTAAAAAGGTGAACTACAGGTGGGCTCGAAGATTCCATTGGGCGACGGACGAAATAAATTATTATGTATAACTGACATAGGGGCTTCTATTTGTCCATATGACTTTGTACATATCTATAATTATATTTTCCGTTACAGAAAAAAATAATAATTTAAACCAAAAACGAGTTCGAAATGTTATTTTAATTATGCTGGCTACGATCCTTTCAGGAATATAATGTGCTAGTTCTGTATGAAGATAGGATGACAATACAAAAAACTTCATGATACTAAAGTCAGATCGTCGATTGGTTTCAAGACTGGGAAGATTATATTTCTGAAACGTTCGTATCCAGCATAATTACAATAAAGTAAATATTTTTTGGAACTTGTTTTTGATTGAAATTGTTTTTTTCTGAAACAACAAACATAATTATTATAGCTTTTTTTCCTTGCCGAAAATAGAGCTGATTACAATAAAAAGTTGTGCGTAAATTCCCTACAATATCAAATATTATTGGAATAACTATTAAACTATTTCAGATAATTTTTACTTGTATGTGTGTGTGTGTATGGGTGTGTGTGTATGTGTGTTTGCATACACATGCACTTCTAATCGAATTGAAGATGTCTAAGTGTTTCCTTCATTTCGCAATAGCAAGAAAGACAGCATGAAATTGTGTTGCAGGGAGATTGTTTTCAAAACAATAACTGGAAAACTTACCAGACATTTTTAAGCGAGTTCGCACGTCTCTATAAGAATTTTGTCACGTTTTAATTTGAAACGAGTGTACACCCTTCGTCAAAAATGATCGTAAAAGTTATCCTTCCTCAGCGTTCACACTGATATAAAATAACATCTGAATCGATGAAGTTAAAAAAATGAAATAAACCGTCTCAAACTGGAAAGGTTTAAAAAAGAAAAAGAAAAACGTATAAATCGGTATAGATAGAAGAAAGAAAATTAAAAAGTATCTTATTATAGAAATAGATTGAAGGCGTAGGGTCTCTGACTTTCTATTTTCTTTTTCAATTCCACTAAAAACTTTAAATATATTGTTGTTTTTTTTTGGATTCACTATCTTTTGTGTGAGGGAATATATTAGTTTATGGAATAGGGGTAAGCAAGGCACCATGCTAGTAGAAATACGGACATAAACGCATCATTAAAGTTGGACCAACATATTTCGGTCGATATGGTTTTTTTTTACCAAATGAATATGGTCGAAAAAAAAAAAAAAATCAACCGAAATATGTTGGTCCAACTTTAATGATTTCTTTGTGTCCTTATTTCTATTAGCATGTTGTCTTGCTCATCCACTATTCCACAAACTAATTTTCTATTTTGTCTGAATTTTTTTTCACATTTACTCCCTTATATATATATATATATATATATATATATACATTGCTCTTTATTATAGAGTGTAGGATAGCATTTTCTTTTGTCGTGTTGGACTTTGAAATGGCATTTTAGATTTTATGGACACATGTTAAATTTAGTGCTGTTTTACTTTTTACAATTAAAAATAAACTAATTAAAATTACGTCGAGTTTTCTGCACGTGCTTTCAAAATGTTCTTCACATAAATTACAATAATTTGAATTCCATTTGAAGAATTTCAATTCCACCTCATCAGTAAACCAATACGCACCAAGCAAGACGAAGGTATTGCCACTAAAATGTGAGCCTAATTTAATTTCTCCAATAAAATATAAATTTAAAAATATTGTGTAAATATTAAAATCAAGTTTTGAAATGCAGGTGTACAAATGAGAGAGAGAGAGAGAGAGAGAGAGAGAGCCGAACAAAAGAATCTGTTGAGGAGAGGTAGCGTTGAATAATAAAGAACATTAGAATAAATTAATTCCAGAAAAATATTTTTATAACAGTTTCTTTTAAAGTCACTTGCACGAAATTAAAAGCTTCGCATTGCTATTTTAAACTGACAAAAAAAAAACAACAAAAATAGCAGAAGCTGTAAAATATTCATTTCACTTAAAAAAAAAATAAATAAATAAAAATAATTTGATTTTTGTACTTTACATTTGGTTTTAACCTTTTCGGGTAAATTATTCTGGAAAAAAAAATGTCATTTGAAATCAAATTCTTTTTTGGTAAATTAAAAGGGAAACTCTAAGTGGAAACTGACATAAAAATATAAAAAGTTGTCTATCTTTGCTACCAGGGCTATAAAATTCTCGAAGCAGCTCTTCTGTGTCAGAATGGTGCATCATCATATTCGCTTAAACGTCTGTTTTACATGTTGGCATGTGTTAGACCGCTTTTAGAAATTCACTTCCAAACTAATCTATATCTGGCCAGGTATTTATCTCTCAAGTCTATTTTTATCACTTCCTCCCATGTTTCCCCTGCGAACTGGACCTGCTACCTTAATTGTTATACATCTACCGACTCAATAACTCATCTATTCTTTCAATGTGGTCATATTAACAAAGTCTACTGTTCTGCACGAATCTCCTTATACTGTCCACGTTTATATCTTCCTTTGAGGTAATCAGATTTAAGCTTGTCTTTAAGACTCACATTACACATCCATTGTATAATTCCCATATTATTTATCTCCATGCAACGCATGTCCTCAAGCCTCAATGGCCGGGTTTCACTTCCATACATCATAACGCTGCATACACAGTGTGCACTTGTGGAAATCCCAGACAGACAATTAAACACATCCTCAGTGACTGCAGTGATGGACCAACTTGTACTGACCAAGATTTGATGGACTGTAACCTTGATGCCCAACAATGGATCCAGTATTGGCATGATAAGATATGATGATGACTGCCTGATAACAAGTTAGGAAAATCACGCAATATCACGTTAACAGTCCATTTTGTAACATAAGTATTTTCTTGAAATTTCTTGTGTCTTATGAAAACAAAACAATCAAACTATGAGGTATCTGGGAAAGAGGTTAAGTTTTCAGTATGAAAAACAGAACTTTATTCAACACAGACAAAACATCATAGTGAACACTACATGAAAATAAATCAGTGTTTTACCTTCTAGTCTAACAATAATACAAAGACGAGTGTACACACTGTCAAAACTTGTGGGGGAAAAAAAATTATGCTTCGCTACTGTTCGCGCTAATATTCATATGAAATAACGTCTAATTTTGTGAAGTTAAAAAAAGAAAGAAAACGTCTCAAATTAGAAAGTTTACAAATAGAAAAAAAGAACAAATGTATCAATGAGTATAGAAAAAAGAAAGGAAAAATGTCTCATTATGGAAATAGTGTGAAGGATTTTTCCTGAATCCATTTATGACGGCTGAGGGTGTGTGTGTGACTTACTATTTGCATTCTGGTTCCCCTAAACACTTAAAATTGTTTCATCCGGCAGTTTTTTTTTTACTCGATAACTTTAGTGCAAGAGGACGGGTATATATTTCCTCATATATTTTTAAGTAAATAAATACATATTGATAAGAGATTAATGTAGTTTGCTTGAAGCATTGTTTAGTGTATATATCAAGATAATTTATAGAATGTAATACAATGCAGATGTAACAGCTAGACACAAACTGAAGCAATAATTTCTGGAGTTCATCTACTATCCCAGAAAACGCCAGGACACAGGTCCTGCTAGTATAGTATATTATAATCTTACTTGCATCATTGTGGTCTTTCTTATAGAGTGGGGGGGGGGTAGGCATATGAATTAAACAGTTCAAATATGTCTTGTATTTAAATAGAATTTAAAGGTGTTTAATTTACATATACTTTTGTTTGGTTTCATTTTACTTCAGTTCAAGTTTTCAGAAATCAAGGGAGAAATCAGAAATCAAGCTAACACTTGATCTCTATATGAGATACATAGATATCGTAGTGTTCCATTAAAGTTCTCCCTTACCTCTCAAACGTTGAGTTAGTAAAGAAGTTAGGAACATTAATTTTCCTTTCCCCAATTGACCAGTTAACTATGTTATAGTATATCTTTCTTGTGGTCTCTTGGTCTTGCCGAATTCAGGACAATAATTCATCTAGTCTAGTGGAGTATCCAGCTTGGTGCTGTTACTATAAGCAACATCACTTGGAGAAGGTGTATTATTCCTCGTATAAGCCAGTATGGGGTAGGCATATCGAGTGGATCTTATTTGGGCTTCGAATACGATGTTATTTTGAATATTAAGTCAAGGTTTACTTGAAGGGCAAGTATCTTCATGCTAGGTTATCCTGAAAAACCCTTGTACAGAGAGAACTTAGACACTCGAGGACATCCGATAAAACTTTCTGATGCATAATGGTTTTGAAAAAAGAATTTTATTAACTATTATTTGTTGTTATTGAATAAATTTTAATTTGGTAATAAAAATAAAAAAATTCTGAATAATATATGGGAATAATATATGGGAGAAGAGTAGATATTTTATGGTTAAGTTTCCACCTTTTTATCTATATATTTGTATTTAATTAGAAAAAGTTTCCAATAAAGAATGGTTATTCCACAATTAGTGATCACAGTAATAAGCGATGAATTGCACACATCAATACCGGAAGTCTAGAGAAAAACTGTCTTGCTAAATTACTCATCAAACGCTTCAATTTGATAACAATTTTCAAGATAACTGAAAAACATTGACAGAAATTAAAAATTCCTGTTTCAGAAACGGCAAAAAGTTTAGGCTTTTTGCTTTTTAAAATTTTTACTTTTAGTATTTTTTTTTAATTAAAACTTCTTTGAATAATTTTGTTTATCTCCATCTCTGAATTTTAGTTTACTCACAAGTAAGACGTAAATGTGGCTGGTATTACAAAAACTAATAATTTGTTTGATGATGTTATCTTCAGAAAAGGTGGCAAATATACAGGTAATCCCGTTTTGAAAATACGCAATGATGTATTTTTATTTTTATTTTTGTGTCTACATGTATATTTTTCTTTTTAATAAATAATAGTAGTAAATTGACTGAAATATTTGTTGGGAAAACTTTTCTTGGGATTTGATTCTGTTTTTGATGGAATTTAAAACTTTTGGAGACATGTATATTGGATGTGTTTATTTTAATTTGAAAAATGTTGTTTTGTTCTGATGAGAGCATTTATAATTTTTATCATTCATTGTATGACTTAAAATAAATGCTGCCTTGAAATATTTGTTAGCAATTGTAATACCTTGGTGTATACTCTTTATTTAGAACCTGATTTGTAAGATGTTTTGAATCGCAAATGAATGAGAGAGGAATAGAAGAATCGAGGTATGAATATTACAACATAAAATAATTAAATGTAGTATTTCATAACTTGTAAGAATATAAGTATCATATCTATGCTTTACTCAACCATAGGAATCAATACCATTACAGCTGCTGGCCTTAGTGACAGTGTTGTTGCCACTGCGGTTATTTGTATGTTACACATGCAGTTTACTAAAAGTCTATGGAACAATTTAGACATTGCCAATTCAGTTTATATAATTAAATAATTTAAAAGTAAAAAGAATAATGATACTGATAACACAAAAGAATGGAAGACTTTGATCAAATCTGTTGCTAAGGTCGCTGGAAGAATGGTTGGTCAATTCTACCGCTCTAGAAAGTATCTAACTCCTGACACAATCCTCTACCTCAATAAGAGCCAGATATGTCCTAAGATGGAGTACTGTGGCCACATCTGGGGAGGTGCTGCTTAGAACACTCTTTCCTGCCTTTTTTGAGTACAAAACCGACTTAACAATCTAGTAGGGGATGTTCTCTCCTCTTCTCTTCCCTACTACATCTTTCTCACAGAAGAGACGTTGCTAGTCTTTCTCTACTCTATCGTTATTTTCATGTTAGGTGCTCGACAGAGATCCAATCTCGGGTTTCCCCAATAAATTATTCACAGTAAAATGTCGTCTTGCTCCAACTACTGTAAATATTTTTCTTTTCGTCCGAGCAAAACAGTACTTCCATGAGCAGAGTTTCTTTCCAATAACTACCCGTCTGTTGAGCACCATACCACGGGGCTGCTTACCAGTTGACTACAACATGGTCGTTTTCAAATCAAAATTTACCAAATTCATGTTTAGCAGTCCTCTTAAATAATCAAATTCTGTCTAGTTTCAACCATCATCTCAAATCCTCAAGATGTTTGTCATACTGTCCACCTGACAAACTTATTAAGCCTCATCCCCGAGTGGCTTTTGGGCCTTGATAAGCGGGGACTCATTAGTACTACAAAATTATAATCGTAATCATTATTAGAGAGAGAGAAGGACTTTTGCTTAAATATGCTTAACTACTATCTTTTTCTTGGATCTCACTTCCTTTTACTTTTCATCTCTTATCTACCTATTTCTTGTAACCATATGCATAACAGGACGGATATATATATATATATATATATATATAGCTGTGATACAGCGAAACAGTTTATGTGAATGACTATATATGCCCCCTTTGGGTTGAACACTGTGGTAAGTGATATTGCCAACTACCATTAAGGATAATGCAAAGCTCTTTGTAAACACAGATGGAACACTCTCTGGTAGTTTACAGTTTTTTTATAAGCATTGAGATTTCACTGACGGCTGAATGGTTAGAATCGCCGACTGTAAACTAGACAGCCATAAGTTCGATCTCAGCTTGAACCAGTTACCTGTCTAACCACACTAAAGAGCTATGATATGGCAAAACAGTCTGTCAATAGCTATATATATATATATATATATATATATATATATACATACATATGTATATATACACATACGAATAACGCACATTAGTAGAGAGATGACTTGTATTGGCAAGCCAAGTTTTTGATCTTACGTCTCTTCAGAGCCAAATCATTTTCTACATAAGATAAGACCAGAGATGGTGAAAGATAAGAGAGGAGGATTGAATCGAAAATAAGAGGGTCGGGAAGAAAGGAAATCTTTCAAAGACAGGTTTACATTCTCAATCTTTTACTATGTTAGTAATATCTGTAATAATTTTGTTTAATGTAGAAAATTGTTTGTCTTTAAATAGTCCGTAAGGTTGAAACTTCAGCAAGTCCATGTAAACCATATACAATAAAACTTTATTATTTATATATACATAAAGATACAATGACCATGCAGGAGGTGAGCAGGCGGAAACTACCATTTCAATAGAAACTCAGAAATGGTAGGTCCCTTTGGTACCCACGCACGGATGTTTTTGTGACCAGACAGCATGATGACCAATCTTGTCCAGGTGAATCATGCCCCACTCCCACCACTTGAAGAACACAATGCTGCACAATATTGCCCGCCATAAACTAACAAACCCTCTAATTGACCAGCTTTGTTCATCAGGGCAATCCCTGGGTGAACAGGCAGCGGTCAATAAGCCTTGTTAGTGACAAAACGGACACACTGGATATATTTGACCAGAATCGATCCACTTGGTAAACTGGAGAGAAGAAAAACAGTTGAGAAAGTGAGCAGTAATGGGAAGGTGAGTTGGACATACAGGACAGTCTCGACAAGGTAGACAGGAACTAAAACCACAGAATTGCAAATAATAGCAGAGGTCAAGATTCTGTGATCTAACATATAAAGTTATCTTGTCGGATTTTCAAAGTCACACCTATATAGCATGTAAGCTGACAAATCAAACTTTTTGGGTGTGACTAGCCAATTTTCATTTGTTATTGTTGTACCGTATTATTGACAATATAATAACATTTAAAGCTACAATTTATTTTAAAAATTGACTAAGTGTAGCCCAGAGGATTGTTGTTTTTTGTATGATTAAAAAGTTATTCTTTGTCATAAGTATTTGTTTTTCTAATATAAGATTGATGAAAACAAAAATCTCCTTACAAAAACTAAATAAAAATTACTCTACTTTTCTAAATTCAGTCGTACTCGTTCGTCACTTAAGTAAACAAGCAGAAGCAACTGAATGGACCTGCTCAACTTTCAACGTCGAACTTTAAGACAAATTTGAGAGCAAGGTTAAAGGCACATTATTTGCTCATAATTATAAGTAGAGATTTGAGTTTTTTTTAACTCTTAATCTCAAAAGTTGATTTAAGATGATACAAGTAGTTTAAAATTATTTTGTATTATTCGGACTACTATTCTCATCTCGGATGCCATTTTCACAACGTATCGGCTGGTGTAACCTCCATCCTTCTTCAGGTGCATCTTTTTGTACTTGGGAATCTAAATGCAAGAAGATTAATTCTCTATATACTTATTTATATGTAATTTGAATCAGCGAAATATGTTTATGTGTTTTGGTATCTACGTGTCCACCAAGTGACACAAACATCAGCAGTAGTTAACTTGAAGTATTATTATCGCTTGTAAACAAGAAACAAATTTTTTTCAAGAGATGTTAATTAGAAAAGCTAAGTAAACAATGAAAAAGCTAAGTAAACAATGAAAAAGCTAAGTAAACAATGAAAAAGCTAAGGAAACAATGAAAAAGCTAAGGAAACAATGAAAAAGCTAAGTAAACAATGAAAAAGCTAAGTAAACAATGAAAAAGCTAAGGAAACAATGAAAAAGCTAAGGAAACAATTAAAAAGCTAAGGAAACAATTAAAAAGCTAAGGAAACAATGAAAAAGCTAAGTAAACAATGAAAAAGCTAAGTAAACAATGAAAAAGCTGTCGTTTTGGGTGGGCATACTTGTTCTTAAATGTCACTTTACAAACATTGTTACCAAGTAATGTTATACTAGCTCTAAGATCACAGAATCGCAAATGGTAGCAGAGGTCAAGATCGTGGTATCTAACATATAAAGTTATCTTGTCAGATTTTCAAAGACCCAAATATTGTTTAAACTGACAGATCAAATTATACTTGTGACTAGCAAATTTTCATGTGTTATTGTTGTACCGGGTTATTGGCACACAAAACAATCGTTCTTTTTTCAAGAAACTTTAATTGAAAAAGCTGTAGGTAAGAAATGAATAGAGTAAGCAGTCGTTTTATTTATTTTCACAACGTTTCAGCAGATGTAACCTCCGACTAATTCGGGTGTAATATTTTGAACTTGGAAAACGTTGTAAGTAGAATTAAATTCTATTAAAGCAAGGAATATAGACGTTTGTGACATTTTTTTGGGGGGTGGAATGAAATTGAAAAGTGTAAATACGAGAGGAAAAAAAATACATGAATATACTAAGCCGGCTTTCGTCAACACTCATCAGAGTAAATACGTGGAAATAATTCAAGCATTACGACTAAAAACTTCTTTTAAAAAGTAGAATGGAGACCAGTGACGAGTTAAATTCTGTTTAATTATCTACATGTAATTTGTATCCATTAAAAAAGTGTATCTGTCGCTGTGCGTTTGGATATTTATGTTTCTGCCAAGTGACACAGAACATGAGCAGTAGCTACCTTGAAGTATTATTTGTAAACAAGACAAAAACTGATTTTTTGGTGTTTTGTGTTTTTCAAAATGTCTTTAATAAGTAAAAATAGCATTTAAACAGACGAATAAAACTTTATTTTTAACTGGCCAGTTTTCATTTGTTATTTTTCTACCATGTTATTGCCACAAATATTAACTTCTTTTTTCTGGTAACTTTAATTAAAATATAAAAATAAGCTGTCGTTTTGCACAGGTATACTCGTATTTAAATAACTTTTTACACTTTACTTTAAAAACATTATGGGCAAGGAATGTTTCATGTGCCCTCCCTCCTGGCATAAATGAGTACTTCATCTAGTATTCGATATAATGGTGACATATGAATCCCTTTTCCGAGTGAGAAAAAAAAAAGAAAAGGGTGATTACTTTTAAATAACTGTTTCCGATTTCAATATTTCTGATACATTAATCAAGTGTGAAGGCTTTTACAAAGTCCTCGTACAGTCAACACAAAAAAAAACTAAACAAAGAGAACAAGAATTATATGCTCGAGACAAATTTTTATCGGCAATATTGTTCCATTATTGAATTTATTTGAATTTTTTTTTTCATTTCACTTGTGGATGAAGAGGGGACTGCAATGGGCAAGGAGTGCAACGACGGAGACGATTACTCAAATTTCACCGCTGGGATTTTCCATGGATTTCTACATTTGCACTAATGGAAGCAAGTCAAATATTATTAAATATATCCGAGAGAGATTTCTGTACTTTTATATTATTGTGTTTTATTATTTCTCTGAATGTATTCACTCACTCTCCATATTCTTGGATATAGCTATTGTCGTTGTCAACATTCATTCTTATTCAACATTTCGAACATAACCTGTTGCTAAACGTTAAGTCTTCATAATTTTATTTAAAAAAAAAAAAACAACATAAAACGATTTTATGAGTCAGAATCATGACGTTCTTAACTAAAATACAACTCGTGATACAGGGTGACTACCAAAAAGTGACATTCATGGAACCTTTAATAACATTCACAAACCTTTCTGCAATCCAACCATATTTGGTACAAATAAACTCCAGTCAATTTCTAACTTGTCCACCAAATTTCAATCAAGAATATCCAACAGATTATATCGCCATTCAATGATATGCAAGGAGACTTTGATGATTGTCTCATCAGTAGGAAGTGTGATGCTGAACTGGATTCACACTCACTGGACTTTAACAGCCAGATGTGTATCTGTGGGGTTATCTCAAAAATACTACCTATCAAAACAATTCTTAGACTATTCCTGAACTGAAGACGGTAATCACAGCCAACATCAAGGTAATGCTAAGAGAGGACTATGTTGGAGTTATTGACAGTTTTACACGTCAGATCAAGGTGTGCTTATCATTGAATGCGAATATGACAAAGACTGTTGGACACTCATGACTAAAACTTGGTGGACAAGTCAGGCATAGACTGAAGTTTGTTTCTACCAAATATGGTTGGATTGCAGAAAGGATCGTAAATTTTATTAATGATTCCATAGGTTGCATTTTTGAGGTTCACCCTTTACGACAAAGGACCAGAAATGGAACCCATTTCAAAATGTTTCAATTTCAGATATCTAAAAATATATTAAATGAATGATTACGTTAATTTTTCATACCATTCTTACAATTTTTTTGCTGGAAATCGCTCCAGACAAAGCATGAAGCCACTTGATGTAAGAAGCTAAAAAATATATACTACTTCAAGGTCAAACACTAGCCAACGATAAGTGTTAGATGGATAGATTCCAACCTAGAAAACAGCAATTCTTCCCTCTTTGTCAGAAACATCGCTCATAAAATGTGAGGACTAAAGGACAAAATACGAGAAGCGAGAGTAACGAGACTGCCGAAAGTAAATCCAAGATCCACTTTCTACTCTCTTAAGTACTTTTACATTCATATAAACTATTATGTCTTTGTTGTTATCTGGCCTTTTGCATTCATGGATTGAAGCATCTGGTTATTATTCAGACTTTAAATACTTTTGTCTTTAAAATGACAGCGTAGAGAGAAACTGTTTGAATGAGAAAGTTGTATAAAGATTAGTTTTAATTGGAATGCATTTGCTCTAAGAAAAAGGGATTAAAAGAAATGCGTGTGTTTACAGTTGAGACTGTTTTCAGGTATCCCGAAAATTATCCAATATGGAAAACAAAAATAGAGAGAACATCGGGGGAGGGAAACAGAAAACTTCCGTTGATTATGGGCTGAACATTTAGAACCCTGTGTTGCACATAACTGTCAATCTATCCATCTCATTAACCCTTATCCTCAAGTGTTTTTTTTTATCCTTAATAAGTTTCGACTCGTGAATAAAAAAAAGTTGTGGAGCAATTAAACCCATACATAATTATAATCAATCATTAAGGTATTACCGCATAATAATACAAGCGTTTTTGATTTGAAACGTGACACAGAAGACTAGTGGGGTGGGGTTGGTTGTTTAGAAATATGTAACTTGAAAAGAAAAAGAGATTGTGAGAGACGGAAGTGGGGTGGGAGGAGATGACAATGATGATGTTGATTAAATGACCAAACAAGATGCCAATGTGTCAACTAGTTTCAGAGTTAATTATTCCACCAGTTGGACTGATTGTTATCATTCGACTCGGCGACTAAAAGCGAACTTGAGTGCATTCTGATGCAAGCGATTGATTAACAAAGAGCTCAGACATAATCATTTTTAGATTAGTGAAGACAGATAAGCATCCAAACGAGAGTCAAGGGAGATAACTAAAACTTGAAAGGGAGAGGATCACGATTTTCATGAGCTTCGTCAATAAATAATTACAGTGCGCACTTCCTCTTTCCCTACTTTCCTTCGTTTTTTTTTTAATAATATTCTTTTTTTGTTTTCATTTCTGCCTTCCGTTTATTACCCGCCCGCCCCCCTCCCGCGCGCGCTCTCTAATGATGCGAGAGAGATGCAATCTATTACTTGAAATAAGTGATTCCTATTAGTTAGAAAGATATAAAGAGAATGATGTTCTAATCTAACGCTGGTATTGAGCTGTAAAATATATGGTTCAAAAAGATCTATAATGAATAAAAGCGGGAATAAAAACCTTTATATTTTTCGGAAATCAACCATAAAAAGATTTTGGTAAATGTACAGAATAGTTAACACCCGGGAACTTGTAACACATAAAAAAGACAATTTATATAAAACGCATTAGAATGAAATGCTCTACCGAATCCCCCTAGTTTTAACATGTGGAAACGATTTGTACGATTTTTTTTTTATTTCATACTTTTCTTCCTATAAAATCTGTCTTCAACAATGAAGGCTATAGTGCCGACATTTTTTTTTTAGGTTTACGAGTACTCTAGTGTTAACCATTCTTTTACCGTTAAAAACAAATCTTATAAATCGTCTCCACACGTAAAAACTAGGCGCGTTCTGTAGAGAATTTCATTTTAATGTTTTATTAAAATTATGTCATGTTATTTTTTTGGTTTACGAATAAAAATGACTTATGTAACCAAACTATTCTTTTATTATTTGAATTTCCTCCTGAAAATTATTAAAGGGGTTTTACTAAAAAAAAAAAAATTTTTTAAATAAATAAATAAATGAAATACTATTTGAAAGTTTCTTTGAAGTAACAAAAGATCCTTTTTGCTAAAATCAAAGTATAGTATAAGTTCTCATACTACATTTAATCTTTTGTGCCTTCGGTTAGTAAAGGAGAAATCCTTCTAGACTGAGGCAATTTTAATTTTTGTCTCAATCCACATTAAAAACCGATCTTGTGTTTAACTCTGCCCTCGTTGGGAGGCAAGTAAATTAGGGACAAACGATTTATTTCATCGATTTCTGTATGAACTTGCTCAAAGTGGCAAATTTTATTTTACAAGAACGTATATATTGAAGATGCGTACAGTCATTCCGTGCGTTTAGCAATGAAGATGCTGTTTCAAAGTGTGAAAGATGGACGAAGTGACAATGCCTCTTACAGAGATAAGGCGGACGAATGGAAACATGTCCACACTGTTATTATGGTAACCAGAAATGAGCTCCCATGAAGCCGACATTAAACAAGTCGTAAACAAGGAGAGAAAAAGTTGCATTTTGGTTGCAGTGGATGGACAAGTAGGGAGATGCATGCAGAGAAAGAGGGCGGATCAATTTGAAGGGAATGAAAATGTGTGTGTGTGTGTGCGTGCGTGAGTGAGAGAGAATGTATAAAAGTTCAGGAGATAGGTAAATATATATTGTATATAACTACTGAACAGACATTTAGAAAGATAAATATACATACACAATTAAGTTAATATATGTACACACAGATATACATATACGTATGAATATATATATATATATAGTAAGCAATGAAAATATATATGGCAATCAAGCTACACAGAGGCTCCCGTGTTTCATCCCCGGGGGGAATCGTCAGGCTAAATGCGTGTGTAGCTTGATTGCCATATATATTTTCATTGCTTACTACCTAGCTCTACTTACGTATCGAGCACTGTTGAAGTAAATACTGAAAACTGACACATAAAAAATTATATCTCCTTATAATATTTTACGTGGAAACATGAAGTACTAATATATATATATATATATATGGGAAGAGAAGGATGAAGTTAATTCGACGTAATGGGAAAATGAAAAAGGAAAACAAAAAAAGGGATGTTTTTTATGTGTACATCAACGTTTCGTCTTTATTTATAAGACTTCATCAGGATGATAATATAAAGAAAAATGTCCTGCAAGTACCTCACCAAGCACGGACGTCAACCCTACTGTTTTCTCCAGTAGTGGCTACTATTTTCTTCCTTTTTCCCCAATATGTCAACCCTATATGTGTTTGTACTTGCATGACATTTTTCTTTATATTATCATCCTGATGAAGTCTTATAAATAAAGACGAAACGTTGATGTACACATAAAAAACATCCATTTTTTGATTTTCCTTTTTCATATATATATATATATAAACACACACACACACTTAATGTGTACAAATTTATACACACATTACATGTATATGTACATACAAACAGTAAATGTGTGTGTGTGTGTATATATACATATATATATATATATATATATACACACATTAACTGTGTTTGTAGGGTAAGGTGCACATCTTTAAAAAAGGTTTTGTGTAGGTTTATCAATTAAAAAAAACAAAAATACTTTATTTTATTTCTTTGATATTTATTAATTAGTAAAACCATTTATATACATACATATATATATATATATATATATATATATACCCACATTAAATGTATATACATATATATATATATATATATATATATGTATAGACGCACATACACGTTAAATATATATATACACATACACATTAAATATAAATATATACATATACACATTACATATAAATATATACATATACACACTAAATGTATATATATATATATATACACCCATTAAATATATAAATGTACATTAAATGTATATATGTATGCACACACGCATTAAATATATATATACATACACATTAAATGTGTATATATATACACACATTAAATGTATATATATATACACACATTAAATGTATATATATATACACACATTAAATGTATATATATATATACACACATTAAATGTATATATATATATATATACACACATTAAATGTATATATATATATATATACACATTAAATGTATATATATATATATATACACATTAAATGTATATATATATATATACACATTAAATGTATATATATATATATATACACATTAAATGTATATATATACACATTAAATGTATATATATATATATACACATTAAATGTATATATATATATATACACATTAAATGTATATATATATATATATACACATTAAATGTATATATATACATACACACGTTAAATGTATATATATATACATTAAATGTATATATATATATACACACATTAAATGTATATATATATATATATATATATATACACATTAAATGTATATATATATATACACATTAAATGTATATATATATTACACATTAAATGTATATATATATATATATATACACACACATTAAATGTATATATATATATATACACATTAAATGTATATATATATACACATTAAATGTATATATATATATATACACACATTAAATGTATATATATATACATATATATACACATTAAATGTATATATATATGTATATATGTATATATATACACATTAAATGTGTATATATATATATATATATACACACATTAAATGTATATATATATACACATTAAGTATATATATATATACATTAATATATATATATATACACATTAAATATATATATATATATATACATTAAATATATATATATATACACATTAAATATATATATATATACACATTAAATATATATATATATACATTAAATATATATATATATACACATTAAATATATATATATATACATTAAATATATATATATATACACATTAAATATATATATATATACACATTAAATATATATATATATACACATTAAATATATATATATATATACATATATTAAATATATATATATATATACACACATTCAATATATATATATATATACATATATTAAATATATATATATATATACACACATTCAATATATATATATATATACATATATTAAATATATATATATATATACACACATTCAATATATATATATACATATATTAAATATATATATATATATACACACATTCAATATATATATATATACATATATTAAATATATATACACACATTCAATATATATATATATATACATATATTAAATATATATAATTATATATATATATACATTAAATATATATATATATACATTAAATATATATATATATATACATTAAAATATATATATATATATACATATATATATATATATACATTAAATATATATATATATATACAACATTAAATATATATATATATACACACATAACACATTAAATATATATATATATATATACATTAAAGTATATATATATATATACACATTAAATGTATATATATATATACACACATTAAATGTATATATATATATACACACATTAAATGTATATATATATATACACACATTAAATGTATATATATATATATACACACATTAAATGTATATATATATATACACACATTAAATGTATATATATATATACACACATTAAATATATATATATATATACAACATTAAATATATATATATATATACACACATTAAATGTATATATATATATACACACATTAAATGTATATATATATATACACACATTAAATATATATATATACAATTTAATGTGTGTATATATATATACATTTAATGTGTGTATATATATATACACATTTAATGTGTGTGTATATATATATTAAATGTGTGTATATATATATATATACACATTTAATGTGTATATGTATACATTTAATGTATATATATATACATTAAATGTATATATATATATATATACATAAAATGTATATATATATATATATATATATATACATTAAATGTATATATATATATATATATATATACATTTAAATGTATATATATATATATACATTAAATGTATATATATATATATATATATATATACATTAAATGTATATATATATATATATATACATTAAATGTATATATATATATATACATTAAATGTATATATATATATATATATATATATACATTAAATGTATATATATATATATATACATTAAATGTATATATATATATATATATATACATTAAATGTATATATATATATATATATACATTAAATGTATATATATATATATATATACATTAAATGTATATATATATATATATATACATTAAATGTATATATATATATATATATACATTAAATGTTATATATATATATATA
>OY744521.1:147367203-147469703 GCA_963556195.1 Sepiola atlantica | reverse complement strand
TCTTCCATGGGAAAGAAATTGGAAAAGTTCCTGTCACAGTTGTTCAACAGCTTCTAATACTGCAAACTCTCTCTTCTACCATTTTTCCTTTCCTTTCCTTTTCATTCCGAACCAATCACCTTCAGTTCACTCCCAACCCTGTCATTTTCCCCATGGTCTCTCCAGGGCGGAGGTGAGTCATAGCAGTTGGATGGTGATAACGCACACAACCAAATAGGTGAATGGAATCGGTAATAAAATTGACGCATGCAAGCAGTAGGTGCAAGGGAAAGTGACAAACTTCAGATTCCAGTTTTCGCTTTTCAGAAAAGAGTTTAGAATTTCATTTTTTTTTGAAGTGGCACTAAAATCTTCCTCATGGTTAACACAGAACTATATTTATTTATGCATCCATGTGCATCTTAATAAAACCTACACGAAAATTTTTTATATAAAAAAAATGCAATTATATTTTTTCAAATAAAATGAATAAACCAACACTTGCAAGTTCAACGAATATTTAAAATTTCCTTTAAAAGCAAATAATTATTTTCAAATATTATAGAAAACTGGTAATTTATATATATATATATATATAATTTTAAATGATGAAGTTGCTTTTTAAAGCTAAAACGAAATAGTTTTGAAAATACAATACATTTGTTCAAGTAATTAAAAAAATATATGGTTGCATGATTACAATAATAGTGAAATCAGTTTTTTTAATGACAAAATATATATATATATATATATATTATATATATATATATATATATATATATATATATATAGCACTAATCTCTATATTAATAAAAGTGTGTGATACTGTTTCGTGTCCGTGTATTTTTCTTTGTTGAGGTAAGTTTTAGAATTATACATTGACATTTTTCTTTCTTTATTATTAATAGAATATCTATTTATATCAACATCTAATTGCATAAAAACGAAATATACAAAATCCTATTTTAAAAAATTTAATCACAAAAAATCCACCAAAATGCATTTCATTTTATTTGTAAGCCAGTCATTTTAATCTTTTACTAATAGTTGAAAAAAATGAATGCCTTGCTTCGTGACACTTCGAAATTTGGAGGAATTTGAACGTATTTAAACTGTCGAATAAGAAATAATTTCTGACTTTAAAATTCTTAGCAAATTCTTATGTATCAAAAAGGTTTTGAAGCTATTTACATCAAATCATTTTATAACGAGATTAAAACAACTTTACCGTAACAAGAATTAGTTAAAGGTTTATAACAATCTGGTTCAATTAACAATATAATAATCAAACAATACTGTAATAGTTAAATGCAACTGCCAAAATCTTATCTAAAAAAAAATATTTTTGAAGTAGGTAAAAACAAAAAAAGAAACAAATAAAAAAGGATAGTTTAAAGAAAAAATGTGAAAACAAAAATGAAGACATTCTCGAGTAACACCGGATCGGTACAGCTCGCAAATAATAAATGTGGCTTATTTTAACATTTTACTGCAATTTCACGGTACGCCCAATCGTCAGAAATGTATTAATAAAATCCTTACAGTTTTTATGTTTGAATTCGTATTAAAATGTATAAAGAGCATCAGGATTTCATTAATTCACTTCTGACGATCGGATGTACAGTGAAACTGCAGTAAAGTGTTAAGATTAGCAAAATTTATTACTTAATATTGTTATAAAGCTCTCTGAAAATATATCGAATCCTTTGTGTGCACAGCTTCTGCTATTTTGAATCGGCTCTGTTCTGATTTTGATTAGTTGATTTTCATGTTATGGTTTATATATACCAGTATTCCTCAACCAGGGAGGAATCCCCCAACCCGGGGGGATTTAGGGAGGAAATTAGCACCACAGACTGGCAGACACAAACTGGATCCGGGGCCACAAAAAAACTGAAAGGTCATGTTGAATTTTCCCTCTGCTAGCGTTTGTATTAAATGTTATGTTAATTTTAGTTATTATTGTTAGTATGATCATATATTTTTAGTCAGAAAGGTGGAAAATATCATTCTAAGTAAAGTAAATTCGTATAAATCAGAATGGTACAACTTTGTTGACCGGGTTGATTCTGTTGTCGGCATTCTTGCAGGTGGACCATGTAATAATTGTCAACATCCCTAAGTGAAAGTGGTATTATGGAATCGACTGGATTCGAACTTGGCACACCCAGGTCGTCAGTCTGTGTCGTTATCCACTTAACCACCGTCACCTCATTCTGATGCATGATGAAAAGGTTCATGGCCTAAAAAAGGTTGGAAACCACTGTTATATACATATAAAATGAAGTTAGTCTATTTCTCAAAGTCTGTCATCGATACGCTCTCTCCTACAATATCAATATTTCATTTTGAATAGCCAATTCTTATATATATATATATATATATATAAATATATACTAGAGAATGGTAGTTTGCTTGAAGCATTGCTGGGTATAGTAGTAAGTTTTTGAAACCCGGAATTTGCATTGCCCACAGCCTTTCAAAAACTTACTACTATATATATATATATATATACACACACACACACATGTAAATAGACACCTGCTGTGAAAGGGTTCTGATCTACCTAGGTGAGATGATATTGATTATTTTTTCACTCTAGTGAATCAAACAATCACTTGGTAATCAGTGAAATGTGGAATCCGAGGTTTGCTGCAATTTGACACTAATTAAGTCCATGTTGAGACTGATCTATAATATGGCACCTCTGAAACTCTGATAATTCTAATGCTTTTTATTGGTGATATATTATAGTTATATTTATATCTGAAACACTAAAAATGTCAATTAATATAAAATATCGATCTTTCAAACTGTTATTGCTGCTTTGTACGGCTCCGAGTGATGGCCATCCCTGAAGGAAGCAGAAAGAAAACTATCGGTGATGGAGACAAAGACGCTGAATTGGACTTCCGGTTTGACTAGACTTAACTATATCCGAAGTTACGCTGATCTCAAACAAACTGAGAGGAAATCGTCTGCGCTGGCACGGCAGACATATAATGCACACAAACGAAGACACCATCGCAAAAATGAGATTCAAGATGGAGGCCCCTGGGAAAAGACTGAGAGGATGACTGAAACAAAGGTGGTTTGATAATAAGATATCAACACGTTTGGATTTCATCTTGACTAAGCCTTTGACCATGTATGGTGGAGAGAGAAACCAAGTGCGGACCCCACTTCGTGGGATAAACACAGAAAATGATAATCAATGTTTGAAGCTTTAAACATCTATGAAATATTTTGGGGGGTTGTCTATTAAGCACGGTCATGTCTGAGTATTTCTTTTTAATTCTTTTAATTAAAATATTTTTCAATTTCAATAAAGATGTTTTTGATAATGTTCTTTGTAAGCGTTATATTAAAAGAATCTCTCTACTTAGTAATTGATAGCGAATTTAGCTATTAACTACCTTTTTCACTCTAAATACTCATATTTGCATAATTCTCCTTGGGAAAAAATATTTTCTTTCTAATCGTATATAAAAAGAAAATTGATTTTTCTTTTAATGTGTTTTTTTCTATACCTGTACTTTGACAGTCTTTCTTTACCCTATTGTGCCCCTTTGTATGTCCAATTCAATTGATTTGTACTCCGTCAAAAAGTATTTGTATTTTCCATACCCCTACTCTCCTTCATCCAATCTAATTTACTGTATAACTGGGGGTGAACTATACTCTAATCTTGGTGCTATATTTTGGCTTCAAAGTTGGTGTCTATATCCTGTTCTAATGAAGTGACTCGATATCAATAAAAATACATATCGTCTCAGAAACGATCGTACACAAACTATTGTTGATGTTGAATTCTTGGAACGTAACTAAATGATTATGTCAATTAAGTTTACCTAAGATCTATATACACATATATACATATACATATATATATATATACATATATATATATATATGAGTAAACAATGGTATGTTAAATTCCAATGACCAAGTCTTTATTCATTTTTTCTTGCCGAAATTCAAAACAATTCAGTGTAACCTGACGACCGTTTCGTGCACAAACGAACAACTGGAAACATGTAATTACCAGGATCTTTTATTTGATGCAGCTCATCATAAGACCAAGGATCGCTCCCAGAAGATATCCCTCAAGCAAAAAAAATTCGCAAAAAAACCCTTTTAAATGCATCTTACATAGAACCCAATTCCTCAAAGGAAACAAAACTTTTATCATAGTCAATCGGTCATATGTTTACTTATATATACATAGTCTGTTGTTAAATGTTACCATTCATCAAGCTTTTACATTTAATAGTTATGGTCTATTTAAAAAAAATATGTATACATGAATATATATTTTCATATATATATATATATATATATATATATATGTGTGTGTGTGTATGCATCATAAATATATATGTGTGAATTTCTGCTTGTATATGTATATATTTTATCAATTAAGAATGCGTACAGATGATTTCACAAAAGCAAAAACAGTTTAAATATTTAACTATTTTTAATTGCAAAATATTAAAAATTATAATTCTCATCGTAAAATATTTAATCGTGAAATAAAAATTGATACATACAATTCCTTCTTTATTTTTAATCAGAAAAAAGTAGTTCTCATTTTTTTTTTGTAAAATAAAAATTGTAAATTTAATAAAGTCATTTTTTATTCACTTTTATAATCGAAAATTTCATAAAATGAAAACTACAATAAACTATTTTCTCTTTGATAATGCTAATAAAAAACTATTTAATTGTAAAATATTACTACTAGACATAAATAATAGTTAACCGTAACAAATAATCATTTACTCCCCCACATATGTAAGTTTTATATTTCCTAGCTTAAACATGACAATCTGACCAGCGGAGAGAGGTTTTTATTAAGAGACTTGGACGTATCTAAAACTAAAATAAGATGCTTCCATTCAATTTGATCAAAATATTATTTAATACTGAAGCGTTACAGACCAATGCCCATCCTCTAATGGAGATGTGTGGACGCAACTATTATAAAAATAAAAGCAGGCAGTTTCACTTACCTTTTAAAAATGACTATTTGTTTCATTCCCATACATCATAACCAAAGATGAAAATAGTACTTACCTGAAAGAAAAAAAGGAAAATTGTTAATAAACACATACATTATATATATATATATATATATATATATATATATATATATATATACAGGGTGGGCCAAAATAAGTGTCCTATCTTTAAATTTGAATAACTTGAATTTGAATAACTTCCACAAAATAAAAGTTAAACTCACCAAACTTTATGTGTGTGTAGACTGACCCTTCCGAGATTTTGTGAAATAAACAAAACAAATTTTAGCCGAAAAACACTTCTTAAAACTTACAAAAACTAAAGTTTTGTTTTTTACACTGTTTTGAGTTTTTTAAGCAAAAATAATGTTTTCTAAATGAGGGTACGTTCCTTAGGGCTAATACGGCTCATGCTTGCTTCGGAAGGGGTCCTTTACTTATTCTAAAAAAAAATCAAAAAAAAATCAATAAATAAAAAAGTTATGAATTTTTTAAAATAGGACCCTTATTTTTGCCCACCCTGTATATACATACATAGTCACACATATCTAACAGTGTTATACCTAGGCTATTGTCAGATTATAAATGTACAGGGTAAGATGTACATATTATACAATGCACGTATTAAAACGGTTTTAGAAAAAAGAAAAAAAAACTCATTTATGATAAAAGAAAGTCATTAAACTTGATGTATATACTACTAAAACATTAATGATTAATCGAATATTTATTGAAATAAAAAAATTGATGAAAAAAAACTAAACGAATTTGTTAAATTACTATTTAAAAAATCTTGTAAACATGACAATATTTGTAATTATTTTTTTCTCTCAGCCCTCCACCCGGCAACATGACTCCAGCTTGGCAACACTGGATAAATAATTCAAGTGGTTTATAATCATTGGATTTTTAACGATTAAAAAAGGTAAGACATTTCGATGGACTGGATCCTAGTTTGGGGTAAGGGTATGAACCCTTAGTTCCGTCACCGTCTTAATTTAATCATTTTAATCTTAGATTAGAAAATGCAGTCCAATCTAATTAGCAACGACTATAAAAGACTTTCCAATTAATTTGCTTATATTAAACTCATATGTCCCCCTTCTTCTTGCCTTCTACTCATTTCCTTGATGCTGAAAATTGCGATCAATTATACTACGATTAAATAATTTGATGGACCTCATTATTACTAAATTTATTTCCTGTCTTTTAAATTTTTACAACGAGTAATTAATTATTAATATAATCTAGTGATGGTGGTACAGCGCTTACCCTTGAAGGCTGTGGGCTTGGTGTACCATGTTACAACTCTATATCGGCTATGTGAATTACTTTCACTAATTTCCTTGGGAAAGGTATACGCCTCTGCCACCCAGCTATGGCTGAAATAGTAGGGTAGATTAGACTCAAGCCTTGGTAGCGCAACTATCCTCCAAGAAAGAACACTCGGGAATAACGTTAATGGTTTGGACATCCTGTTAGTTGAGTAGGGCAATCTTATACTGAGATTATTAAAATAAAAATTAATTAAAAAAAATTGTGTCACATTTAAATTATACAAAACATGCGATTCTCATGTACATTTATCTTGTATATAATACATTCTCATTTACAGGCCCATGCATTAATTTATTTTTACTTTGGTTGTACAATACCTATTGTAAATAATTGATAGTATACGATCAATTGAATACAAGTTGCTATTTTGCAAATAGCTTGTGAAGGAGTTGTAGGTTCATAGCTTTCTCACCAGTATTAATGTGTAAATGAATGCAATAGAGTTAGGTAGATTCGAACTCTGTATAGCCGATTTCAAAGTGTGCAACAGTATACAGTAGACCATTCACCCCATGAGAAAAAGAGTAAATAATAAAATGGTATAGCAGAGCAAATAAATTATGAGAAAAAAAAGAAACTTATAAGATAGCATTAAAAGTGACAAAAAGAGCAATAAAGAAAGATGAAAAGAGAAAGGAAAAAAATAAAAAAATAATGGCAAAGAAGAATGAATAAAAGAATGAAAAGGGAAGAAAAGGGAAAATAGCGAAAACAGCGGAAAGAATAGAGATAAGAGAAAATAAAAGAAAATAAAGAGAAAATAGAAAATAAGAAAAAGAGAAAAATAAAATACAATAGAAAATAAAAGAAAGAAAAAATATGAAAAAAGAAAAAAAACAAAAAGAAAAGAGAGGAAAGAAAAGAGAAAAGAACTAAAAAAAATGAAAATGGCTACAGAAAATAAATGATAAATATTTCTCATAATTATGTGTAGATATCGAGTAAAATAAATAAATAAAAATATGAAACCTGAAAGTAAAAACAGAAATGCGAAAGAAAACTTAATTTCTTGCTCAGATAGTTTTCTTTGGTCAAAAGACCTTAACAATGTACTTAAGACATAGTATTCAATAAAACATGTATTTCATAAAAAAACACAGCATTGCATAAAAACCCAATAGACAATTCACAGCATCAGATCTGTGATTAAACAAACAACAAATTAGGAATCTTATAGCCGTTTCTTATATACAAATAAAATCTTCAATAATTATTGCTCTATAACTAATCTGGTCCCAAGGCAGGAAACTTAAGCCTTTGTTTGGCACAATATGGCTGACTTTCTTCATAAGTTTGAATGATTCAATCCAAATAAAATAAAATGGATGACAAGATAGAAGTACAAGAAGAGTCAGTGCATGCACTTAGAAAGAACGGATGTCCGTTGGCTACAGTAGCAGACAATAGTTACACAGATTATGGAAACAATCCGTGAACGTTTCAATGTTTTACAGGACCTGAGAACTATGGAATTCTCTTGTTAAAATACGTTAGTCTGTTGAAAAATCCATACTCAGCAATGAGTGGCACAAGTTTTACACTATTTTCAAGTCATCTAAATTGCTAAAAGGAAACATGCAATATAAAGAGTAATGGTTTATCTTGATTCGACAAAACATTTCTTCTAGATGCATTGTAAATGACTACCCATTATGTATCTTGGAAGGTATATGCTGAGCAATTTGATCCTGCAACTTTTGACTAGTATTACAAATGTAGTCATTTAAAATGATAAATTACAGAGCTACAATGATATGGGGAGGCTTTACATATATATTTCATAAATTTTTATTTTATTTACGGGAGAAATGGGGAGATGTTCTTAAAATATAAAAAGAACTTAGAAATTAATCGGAAAAATTAAATAAAATATTACTTTTTCAATCCTCTTTTTTCCCACCTTTCAATTGTCTTTTCAGCTTAAGTTGTCACCTTTGAGAAAGAAATCAGAATTTGTTTCTACGATTTATGAACGTTCATACTCTCAGGAAATGTATTAACAGCATGAAAGAAAAAAGGAAATAAAAACGTGAAAATTGTGAAGAATAATTAAATAAAACTAAAATTATAGAATCATTTCAGATTATTTGATTGAATATAACATGAAACAAAAATCGCAATTGTCGAACTATGTGTAGTCAATCCATCCAGCGAGCAGATAATATTGGCATCCATGTTTAATCAAATAACTCGACTATTTGTTCAAAATGAGAAGCGATAATCTGTTGGGAATTGAATGGTTTACACCAGGATTTCTTTAGCCGGACGAGATTCAGACGTATGAATGCCATGCCACACATGTTATAAAAAGTCTGGATAATCAATTTTACATAATTATATTTCGACAAATCAATTTTAATCTAATACACTGCCATCATTTAGAAGAATAAACAAGTCATCAACCACCATTGAATTTTGAACTTCCAGTTGTGACAATGTCCAATGCCATTTGTTCTTAGCAGTCTTGATATATAACATCAATATATATATATATATATATATATATATATATACACACACATTTACTAGTTGGCTTTGCCGGCTCGCTATCGCTTTGCAAAATTCGCTACTCGAAATACTTGAAACATGATTTTAAACTAATAAACATTTCATTCATTACTGTTGTAAACACGAAATAAGTTTTCTCATTTATTCATATAGATAAACATTAACACTTTGATTTGATAATTCCGATACAAATCTGTTTATCTTTCGAATGCGGTCGTAAAGAAAGGAAAATAAATCGATTTGCCTTTTCATTTGCAATTTAGAAATAGATCACAACTTGTTGAAAATCAAGCCTCCAAAGTCAGGAACATTTGAACACAAATGATAAATATTTGTCCAGTAAATAAAACAATATTGCGAAATAGAAGGATTTGTTATATTAAACTCAAAACAATCATTGCATTATAAAACAATAACAAATAATAGTTAATCAATAAAATGTTCTTTTTCAAAACCAATATGCAAATTAGTTAAACTTGCGACTGATAACGTATATACATATATAAAAAAGATGGTGCGTCTAAACTGTAATGTTGAATTATCCTGTTCAGTCTCTCATTAACTTCGGTTGATTGAGAACGTCTGGATGGGGTAATACACGTCGAGGATTCGTTCTCGATAATCAGTCCGGCAGGAACTGGGCCATTTCGGTGCCCTTTTATCTGCCGGGCTGAGGTATACTGTCCTGGGTTGTCCTAGGAGATGCACCCTCCCAGGCCTTGCCTCCCCTCTTTGGGTGGAGTAAGTTTATCGCTTACTACCTGAGGCGCCCTGACCGGGGAATGCCGACGGGGCTGCCCAGGCTATTTTTGCCAGGCCAGAGTGCTGGTCCTTTAGGGGCGCTGGCTTGACTCTTCCCCCATTTTCCGACCTTGTGTCACATATTCCAGCGGTGGGAGGGGATTAAACACCTGAATTATAGGGCGTTTGACTTTACTGTTAGTGCAAGAAATGGGCCGAACGTTCGCATTTATTCAATTAGATATACTTACGTTCGCATTTATTCAATTAGATATACTTATATGTTGAATTATTTATTTGCTATAAAGTAAAAAATATATACATTGCAACAAATTAGGCACAAGGTCATCAAAAGTGTGGAATATCGGGGTCGTTGGTCGTCTAAAGCAATGAAATTGACTATCCTACTATTGGCTAGAATCATCTCAGTCATTACAATACCACATTTACTCTAGAGGCCATAGAGCTTATATAGTAAGGCAGCTATTAAGAAGCATATGTACAGTAATGGAGGGGACCAAACAGTTAGTTTACAGCTATGGTGTATATAGTAGCTTTGGGAAGTGAGAGATCTAAAGCATATTCATCATCATCATATTCGGTTTAACGTCCGTTTTACATGCTGACATGTGTTGGACAGCTTTTAAAAATTTACTTCTAAACTAACCTATCTCTAATCAGGTCTTTATCATTTTTTCTCTCAACTTCATTCTTATCAGTTCCTCCCAGATTAGTGACGATAATCGGGTTTCCATGTTGCCTACTTTTGTAATCAGCAAGAATAGGAATTTAAACTAGTCAATGGACCTCACCAGACATTAATTTTTTTGTATACTTATTTCTGTATAATAGGTTATTGTTAAAGAATAGATACGTGTGGAAATACTTGATTTATACAAGTTTGATGTAAACCATCTGGTAACGCTAAGGGGAAATAACGGAAAGGTTAATTTAATGTATAATTTTCGTAAATATTTATAAATATCTCCAATAATTTTCATTAACTTTTTTTTTTACTAATGAGTCACCGCTTATTAAGACCCAAAGGCCACTCGAGGATTAGGGTTAAACTGACTTTAACGCAGCGCTTCTGTCTTTTCCATTTAAATAGTGGGACTGTAACGGGATATCTGGCTATGTTCAAGTTTCGCTGCTGAAATTTAGTTCGGTTTCTGCTTCACAGACGGGAAAACGGTGACAAGGCAGAAAGTGTCCTCCCTTATAATTCACAGTTCTGTTTCGGAAACGTCAACCATAGATTTTACTGGCGTGACGTATGTAGAATGAATGCTACTAAATCGAGAAAGACGAAGCAAGTACGCCATTCCGAATGTTATTGAAGCCCTCCGCTCCCCATGTTAAGAATGGATTTTAAAAATCCGCCAGTAAAATCTATTGTTGACGATTACGAAACAGTACCTAATTCACATAAGAAAATCAAACGTTTTTAATTGAATTTTTACGGTATCTTTCATTTATTAAATTGTTAGTTGAAAGTACAGAATAGTTAACTAGACGCCCCTCCCCATGTTAAGAATGGGTTTCTAAATAATAAAATTATTATTTCAGCCCGATCCGTAAACTGCAGAAGTACTTTTTTTCTTTTATTTTTACAAATACTAATTTTTTTATTTTATTTTACAAAAACAGTTCATAATGAATTAATTTTATCAAAAATAGTCTACGAGTTTTACCATGCCTTCACATTATCGGAGAGGAAGATAATCAGAAGGGGCATTTTCTGCATTGTCAGCGTCTTCCTGTCTGCAAAGCAGCAACCAGAATTGAATTCCAGCAACCAATCTAGAACATTACCGATTATCTTCATTTCCTGTTTAAATGAAGGTTAGCCAGTATTCCTTTCTCAGCTTATTTCGGCATTGTTTCCAGTTATCCTGGACTTCTCCTTTCTACAGCATTAAAACAATACTGATTCAGGAGAAATACGCAATCCTTGCTTAACTATAACCCCCATGCAGGTACTCTTACAGGAGATATCCATTGTCTATCAAGACTGACTGAAGACCTTTTTATTTTTAGACAACATCTATGAAAACATACTTACACTAAACTAAAGGCTAGCTTAATTTACTACCAAATTGAAACATTAAAATAAAAATCATCCATTCTATAATAAAGACCAATGTGTATTTATTTGTATATTTTTATATAAATTAATATAATATATCTGTTTCAGAACACAAAGTTTAGTGAGTAAAAACGTGTCCTTTATAGTCTTCGAATGAAACTATTTCAAGAAGCGAAAAAGCAAATAGCAAGTCAGTCAACAACCATTCCATCAACTCTTATACTCGAGTGGCTCTTGGCTTTGATAAGTGATGACCCAATAGTCAAAAAAAAAAGAAAAAAAAGAAAAAAAAGAAAAAAAAGAAAAAAAAGAAAAAAAAGAAAGAAAAAAAAAGAAAAAAAAGTAAAATTTTGTTTCAGAATTTTTTAGATAAGGATTAATAATTTGGATTATTCAGACTATTAGTTTCCCAAGTTCGAGAAGATGCACCTGAAGAAGGTTGAAGGTTACATCGGCCGAAACGTTTTGAATAGTAATCCAAATAATCCAATATATCAAATTCATTATTTAATCAGACACGATAAGAGTTTAACGACATATTCAGTGAACCCGTGCCTGTATAGCCAAAAGCTCAATTTCCATATTACAAGAATATCTCATGCGTATTTGCTTGAAATGTTCACTAATCAGTAAGAATGAGAAGGATTCCTGAAATGGCAAGAAGAAGCAAACATCAGTAGAAGCACATGTTCTTTTTCAGACAAGATTTAATAAGCCGAGAAATATGGAGTACGACTCGTCAAATCCCAGTCGGGTTATGGTGCGAGCAATTGCAGAAAAAAAGTTTCACAGGGCAAAAATGACGAGATTAGATGACTTAGCGGGTAAAACTAGCAATGTTTTTGAGATTGACATGGCAGCTGAGACACTAGCCATAATTAATTATGTAATTGCTACCACAGCAACTAACTTGTCACCTAATCAGACCAGCCCTGGGTCTACAGTCTCCTGAGTCACATTCTTATCCTGTGTGTGTTAAAGCAGAAGGAGATAGACCTCTACCACCACCTGGGCTTACTTAGCACATTTAACCAACCAGTTCTTTTCCTATTCAGCAAAAATAGAAAATACTGGATAATCTTAGAAAGAATATCTTGAAAAGGAAATAAATAGTGTACATACTATATATAATAAAAATCATATTTACATATGGACGAGTATGTGCTGTAGCCCAGGTGCTTCAATACTAAGGGAGCACCAAAAGGTATTTTTAGCCTTGAGGCCTTCTGATAAATCTAAAAACAATAAAAGATATAAAAACAGATTTTCTTTTCATTTTACGATTTGATGGGGTTCTTTAAAACTAAAATTCTAAACTGTTTAGGCATTTTATAAGTCCTTATTGTAATTAGTTTTTCTTATTTATTTAGTAATGAGTCACCATTTATCAAGGCTAAACGCCACTCAAGGATAAGGGTTTATAAGAAATTTTATTTCCATTTCTAACTTTCATAATTTTCTGAAAAACTAGTTGAATTAACACCCTTAAAAAAAAAAGAAGAAAACAGATAAATAAACATAACGTATACGTTTATCACAGCACGTGACTTCCCAATATTCCAAACAGGAGTTCTCCGCGTTGACCGAGGTAGTTGGCGAGATTTGAACACTCGCTTAATTGTAAACATGGTATCATGTTGTTTTGATTATCTTCTGTAACACAATATATATATATATATATATATATATATATATATATTCAGCAAATGGAAAGGATCCACAAGGATATCCAAACATTAGTTGTCTATAATATTCAACAAAATTTGTATTACAGAGAAAATGCTGCCTATATATATATACATATATATATATAAATTATTTTTATTCATACAAACATGTAAAAAAAAGCCACTACACATTATATAAATATCTCTATTTACTATTGAGCACTTTTTTTATAAGCCCAGTTGAAATTATGTGAATTTTTATCATGTGAATGTCTACTTTACCTGGATTACTATAGATATATAGATATATATATATAGATATATATATAGATATATATATATATATATATATATATATATAGATATATATATATATATATATATATATATATAGATATATATATAGATATATATATAGATATATATATATATATATATAGATATATATATATATATATATATATATATATATATATAGATATATATATATATATATAGATATATATATAGATATATATATATATATATATATATATATATATAGATATATATATATATATATAGATATATATATAGATATATATATAGATATATATATATATATATATATATATATATATAGATATATATATATATATATAGATATATATATAGATATATATATAGATATATATATAGATATATATATATATATATATATATATATATATATATATATATATATATATATATATATATAGAGAGAGAGAGAGAGAGAGAGAGAGAGAGAGAGAGAGAGAGAGAGATATGAAGAATATTATAAAAGGATTAAAAATGATGAATGGAATAAACAAAATTTGATTTCTTATGAGAACGGTTTATACAAGTATTTATTGATAATTTGGAGACGACCATGCTATAGCCCGCAGTGAAGTAATCCCGTGGTAATGCGTCCCACAAATGGGAAGTTGGTTCACATGCATAGGCGCCACTTGCCATTTAAATTTTGATGTCGTTTTTCACATACAGATGTATTTTTCATGTAGCTTTTTACAGTTTTGTATAATTTTATTTACTTTGCTCACTTTCTGCTTAATTCGTTCAACACAGACATATCATAAGCTAAAAAATTGCTCCAAAATGTTATACTAAAAGAGCATCATCTATGTTTTCAGATACGAAAAAGATTTTTTTTTTGATTATGTGGATTATTCGGATAACGATTCTTATCTTGGTTATTATTTTCACAACGTTTCGGTCGATGTAACTTCCGACCTTCTTCAGATGCATCTTTTTGAACTTGGGACCCTTTCAGTCGAACTCTGGAACCGGGAAAGAATTTCGAATTGAATTCTTTATTTAATTCTTAAGGGGGTAGTTTGTTCTCGTTCCATCAGCCATGACCGGGTAGAAGTGTTAATTATTATGTTATTCTTACTTAATATCGTCTGTAGTAAGGATTGAACCTTTAATCTCCATAAGACTGTCATTTATTGCTTTTAATCAATGCCTTTAACTGTTGCAACACAGGTTCATTTGGACAATTTTGTTTAGATGTGTAATATTACTATATATATATATATAATTTATTTACTTTAGGTAAATTTAATATTTATTCATGAATGTTATTATAAAAGCCCCTTTAAGAAAATTGAAGTTGAGAACTGTTAGGAGATATTAAAAAATAGACATTCGTTTAAGCCACAAAGCAAGGCTCCGATTAAGTTCGTTGAGTCCTCTAGATTGTATTGATGTTCATAGCCCGCTGCATTTGGCATAAATATAACTTGATTTTTCCATATCACGTGATAATTTCCTATGGTCTAAAGGATAGAGCGGAAGCGTGCAGAGTCAAAGGTGACTGTGAACCAGGTTCGCTTCTTGTGATTGTCTGAAATTATCACCCCCTACACTGATAGGAGTATAAGCTCGAAACGACATCGTCTCTAGGTAAATATAATTTAATATTTATTCATGAATATTATTATATATATATATATATATATATAATATAGATCTAATGTAAACTTAATTACGACATGATCTTTTATATATGCTCCAAGAATTCAACATAAACAACAGTTTGTGTACGATCGTTTTTATTAAAATCAAGTCTCTGCATCGGCACAGGGTATAGACACCAACTTAGAAGTCAACATTCAGCATTACGACAATAGAGTTGTAAAATTAATGTTTTTAATAAATATTGTTTTTAATATCCAGACATGTTTCATGTTTATTAAGAATCATCAGTGTGGCTACATACAACTGTTCCATCAGTCGCATGATCCGAACCCTGGACCCCATTAACTATCAGGATCCAATGCTCCAACCAATGTGGCTGCCGTGATAACCGTATGAAAGGAGAGAGAAATAAATCCTATTTATCGTTACAAACACAAGTCTTCTATTTCCAAGGAGAAGAACTTTGCATTATTGCTTAGAAAGAAGCTTTTTCATATTTGTCTTATAGCGCTCGCCCCTTAAGGGAGCTATAGCATTATATATATATATATATATATATATATATATATATATATATATATTTATATTATATATATATTGCAGAGTGGTTGTTAAGTGTAGAGTTATAATAGTATTATTATTGTTATAATTAGTATTATTATTATTTGACATGCAAATTACCATATCACATTGTAGTCTTAAGGGAAATCTTTTATTATTATTATTTATTTACTTGTATATATATTAATAAAATAACCAAATTGTTCCTACATTTGGTTATTAGGGAAGTGATAGTTTGATCAGTACCACTAGAGAGACATGCATTTTATAACTGTTTTGTTTGTAAATCTGTTTGTAAACAGTTACATGATGATCCCGTTTCCTATTTCACAATTTACGTTAAGGTCAGCTGTTTATGGTCACTGTTATATACTTGAATCCCCTTTCGTATTTAGTAAATTTTCCAGTGGTAAGTCGGCTTATGTGAGTGCTTAGTCTGCGATAAGTTGGATTGGGTTAGTATCCCTGGGAATTCAAACTGCATTTTCTTACTTAGTTTAAAATGACTCAAAGCTTCTTTAGACTATATATACATATACATACACATATATATATATATATACATACATATTTATATATATACATACATATTTATATATATACATACATATATATTACACACACATTTTAAAATTTTGGTATGCTCTTCTATAATTCAATTCTGATATTAATTAAAGAAAATTATAAATAGCATTAACACATATTCATATGTCCTAATTAGTAATCTTTATTAATTGCTTCATTTTGGAAAAGACGTTATCAGTCTTCCAAGGCAGAGAGGGCTTCTGTCGAAAACTGACCTTTGCCCCATACTGATGAACTCTAGGGTCAAATTCATGTCTGTCCATTTGCTGCATGAGAAGATAATCCACTTTAGATGATGTGATTAGTTCTGCCTGTAATAAAGCAACTAATTTCTTCTATTTCAATTATCTGCTGATTGGTTGAGGGACATTCGTAGGGATTAACTCCCTATTTTGTTTCTATTGGGCTTCGTAACGTCCCTTGGATTTGGATTCAACCGGAGATTGGAAGGGGTTGTAGGTGGTAAAGAAATACATCAAATGGCACAGTTAGGCTCTTAATCCTTCTCTGACATGTCAGACTGATCCAGGAAAATGGGGCAGGACATGCCAAACTTTAAAAAAAATCACATATACAAAGCAACAAAAATGGGGCAAATCTTATTCTGCAATGGCCCATGAGCTGATTAGAGATCAAATAATTATGCATAAGGGAGACAAATTAGTGCAGATTGGAATTGTTTTGGCTTCATTAAGTTTCATTTGTTTAAATGAAAATAAACTAGGAAACAATACGAACATCTCGAAGGGCTTTTAAGCAGAAAGAAGTCGTTGAAGGTTACAAATTTATCCCTGTACAGGTTACATAGCCAGCTTTTTGTTTTACCATCCTTTCGTTTTATTTCTTAGTCGGATCTATTTTTTAATTTAGAAAGCATTATTTAATCTTGCTGGAGCCACAGATTTTATCAGTTTCGTTTTTTTTAGTTCCTTGTTCTGCTTTTGTAATCCTTTCACTTAATCCACAGGGATTTTATCTTATTTATCTATTACGTTTTTATTATAAATCATTCTTCATGAATTCACAGCAACAACAAAAAATCTATTCCTGGATTTCCATTAAAGGTGTTCCGATATAATTAAGAAAAAATATAAAATAAATATTAAAAATAAAAATAAAAACAAAAATAAACCTAAATTTGTAAGAAAACATCCTTTTAGAGAAATGGTATTGGAAAGCTCCTTTCCAATCCCAAAAACTCATCGGACTGACGCTTATCCCCGGATTTTGTAGAGCTAAGAAACCTTACTACCTCCGTGACAGGGGCCCTAGTCTGTCGCTCGTTTTACTCCCAGATAAGCTGCTAACCATGTATACACCTGGGCAGAGTGTTTGGTTATGGCACATGGTATTACCAAACTATCAACCATCCAAGTACTGAAGAGGCTGAACGTTGCTGAGGTTCAGTGATATGAGAACCAGTATTTACAAGAAATAGTATTTTTTATATCTATTGAAAGAAAACTTTTAAAATAAAACATAATTAAATGAATAACAACTTTATTAATTTAAATGAAAACATTCGACAAAAAATGTATTTAAATATATAAAATGTAATATGTGTACATATAATGATTGTTCATTTTTTGTGCATCTTACACTTTTCAGAGAGTGGAGGATGCAATTTGATCTCCGATTTGGGTGTGTCTGTTTAACAACATATCAAACATTTTTAGGTTATTTAATGTTAAAACGTAATACGTATTGAAAACGATTCATTTGATGCGATTAATTGAACACAAGTCATCTATTAATACTAATAGACTGGCCCGATAAGTAATCAAACATTGTCCATTCATCATTTTCAATACTCCCATGATTTTCGTCACTATTCACTGGAAATCAAACCATCTCATTAACCGTTATCCTTGAGTGACTTTTTTGCCTTGATAAGTGGTGTCTCCTTAATACAAAAAAAGTTGCTATTTATGCCATAGCTAACAGGAAGATTGGAATTTATATCTTTCCATATATTTATAAAGTTAGGCATGTGTATTATATATATATATTTACATGGTAAACAGCTGATGATCCCCGTGTTAATATTAGACACTTAAGGTCTCCTGTTTTTGTTTCACTCTTAGATACTTAACCCCCCTTTTTTTTTTCTTTTTTTTTTATTCACTTAAACTTTTTTTATTTATTAATTTTCCAACGAATGTTAAGTCTGCAATATCTTGGATTTAGTTTCTCTGGGAATTTAAACTGCATTTTACTTTTATTTATTTATTTTTTTAAAAAATTACTCAAAGCTTCTTTAGACTCTATATATATATATATATAATATATATATATATATATATAATATATATATATGTACAGGGTTATCTCTTAAACTAATGAATGGGTCATTATGAATTGGGAAATATATATATATATTCTAGGCAACACGGTGAGTAACATGGACACATTTGGTTTAACTTTACCATGTATATCTATTTTAGCCCATCCATCCATCCATCCATCCATCCATCATGCTTAAAGTTTAAAATATAAGTTTTAGATGCGTCCATAGATGTATCTTAAAATGCTATTACAAACGTAAGCACGGCTTCTGGAGATGCTTGGATGTTTCTAAAGTAAGACGCATCCATTCAACCTGCACATTTAGTGCGGAAAATTCTATTTAAAACTGAAGTGTGACAGACTGACCGACGGACAAAGCCGTAAACAGATGTGTGGACGCATCTAAACATTATGTCATTCGAATACAGTTTGTTAGTAATGAGTCTGTATTAGCACCAAAGTTTGTCCTTAAATCCTATTGTAGAATGATAACCACTTCTAGTCTGATTTCAATCTGAAGCGGGACAGACAAAACTTCTGGTAGAGATGTGTGGATGTATCTAAAAATACTATTTCGAACTTGAACATAACTGACAAACAGAGTTCCTTACCGCGATGCTTGGACGCATCTAAAATAAGATGCGTCCATTCAATCTGCACGTTTAATGTGGAAAATGCTTTTTTTAAACTAAAGCGTCACAGACCGACAGACAGACAAAGCCACTAATAGACAGATGTGGACATATCTAAGAGTTATCTTACTCGAATACTATTCGTTAATAATAGGTCTTTATTAGCATCGGTAGGTGACAGTGGCTGGGTGGTTAACGACAGAGACTGACGACCTGGGTGTACCATATTCGAATCCAGTTCGTTCCACCGAAACACTGACTTAGGATGTTGACAACATTCACGTGGTCTCTCCTGTAAGTATTCGATGTCTTTCTAGAAAGAATTCTAACTAGAAAGATATCGGGGGGGGGGCACAGTGGGCCAAAACAGGTTTTTGGAGGACATTTGGGCATAACTTTAGTTTTACTTGTCCATATAAGCTGTTTGAGGGCTCGTTAGAAGCGAAATTTCAAGAGCTTTTCGGAAAAATCAAAAAAATTCATAAAATCCATTTTTTGGGGGTCTGGGGCCGAATTTCCATATTTGAGCATAACGCCCCAAAATCACATTTTTGGCCATATCTTGGCACAAAATTGATCATAGAAGCTCAGTGAAGGCTCGTTAGAAGCGAAATTTCAAGAGCTTTTCGGAAAAATCAAAAAAATTCATAAAATCCATTTTTTGGGGGTCTGGGGCCGAATTTCCATATTTGGGCATAATGGCCCAAAATCACATTTTTGGCCATATCTTGGCACAAAATTGATCATAGAAGCTCAGTGAGGGCTCGTTAGAAGCGAAATCTGAGGGCCTTTCTAAAAAATCCCAAAAAATCTGGTAACATGTGACATGAAGTAGTATTTGACACACTTCTTTTCTTTCATTTGCACACCTGCTTTGACAGGAAATTAAAGTGTGTAAAAACACACTTTAATTTCCTGTCAAAGCATTTTACAGGAAATCACTACAGAATCTTCAAATCTTTGTTTTGTTTATTTAGATGGAGTTACTATCAAAAATGGAAGCGGTCAGCGATAACGCACTTTTCCAAGTGTTTACTGTAGAAGATGCAAAAACTAGAGATCCTCTATCCATCACCGCATGTGTTCGATTGCTGGAGCAAAAGTATCTCATCCAGTTAACAGAGGAGCAAAAAGACGAGGTCAAGAAGTCGCTCAAAAGATACCATTCGCTGAGAACCGACGATATACAGATAAACGGATTGCTGTTAACTGGGATGAGCTGAGCTCACTAGGTGAAGCTGAAAATGTTGTGTTCCGCTATTACAAGAACCCCTCGACGCAAACTGCATCCAGGAAAAGGCCCCTTGAAGAGTTGGGCAGCCTAAAACAGTTGTTGAGAAGAACCGATGATATCTGGGCGAAAATTCAGGCAGTGGCTGCAGAGGAGAAAGTGACTTCTTCCCAATTGATGGGGTTATTCCTTACTCGTTGCCCTGATCGGGAGTCGAGAGATTTTGGTAATGCTCTTTGGAGCAAGTCCACACGTGACACAAGCGAGAAACTTCCTGTTGACACGGCATTGGTTCTATATACGGACTGCAATTTGGGGAGAAACGCCTACACCACCCAAAAGAATGTTCTGAAATCAGCTGGGCATGACATCCTCCCAGCTTGGATACACTTGCGAACGAGACAAAGAGAGGTGACACCAGTGGTGATTCCCATACCTCAATATTATACTGGAGTGTTTTGGCACGGTATATATTTCAACTATGTGGATGCTTTGAAGTCTACCATCGCGAGAGTGTTGCAAACCATTCCTCCAATCAAAGAGGAGCATCTTGCCCTAAAATGTAAATTTGGGTTTGATGGAAGTGGAGGACACAGTATTTTCAACCAGGTCAACAATGATGAAACGAACAATTTGATATTGACTGTTGTGTGCCCACTTGAGCTGAAAGACCAGCATGGCGAAGTTGTTTGGACCGAGCCCTCTCCGAATTTACCCAGATCTCAAAGACCAATAATGATCCACATCGGCAAAGAATCATCTGAAACACTGCAGTCCCTTCAATTGTTCAACAACGACATCTCCAAAGTTTAAAGTGAAGGTTTTGTTGTTGAGATGCCGGAAAACAGAGCCGTGAATGTTAAGTCGACCAACGTTTCATACTGCCTGGACAGAAAAGCTTCCAACATATATCTTGGTCTAGGAAGTGCATATTGTGATCTGTGTCACCACTCGAAAGAGGATTGCCTAGACATCGAGTTCATTCAGAACGGCATCAATATCACACGTGACATCACTTCCCTGCATGCAATCTTCAATGATCTGGAACAAAAAGATGGTTCTCTCCTGAAACGCACTGACGATTATGATGTACGTGCTGGTGTCACTGCTCGACCCATTGCAAACAACCAAGTTGTTTCCATCCAAGTACTCCATGGTCTCATGCGTTCAGTTGACATGTTTATGAAAATTATCGTTCATCTTGTCGCTTGTGTGTTTGACTGGTCAGAGTCAAAGGCCAGCCATAATCATCGATTTTTGGAAAAGGCTCGAACAGATCTTCAGCAGAAAATCAAAGATGCCACTGGAATCAAATGGGATTATGCTGATGCGACTGGTCAAACTGGGACAACAACTACCGGAAACAACTGCCGACGACTCCTCCACGATGTTGCTGTTCGGAAATTGGTGACGGATTCAGTACCTGAGGCAAATCGATCTAAAATGGAAGTCCTTGGTCAGCGTTTCTCCATTATCCTCCGAGTGCTGTCGTCGAAAAGAAAAGTTGATGTCGAGAAGTATAAACAATACTGTATTGATACAAATCTCTTTCTCCTGACTCAATTTCCTCGCGTTATCTATAAGAATCTTCCAGGACCATGGATCAGTATTACACCATCGATACATAAAGTGTTGGCTCATTCTTGGGAGTTGATTCAGCATAATGATGGACATGGACTTGGAAATTTGGATGAATCAGGTCTCGAGGCGTGCAACAAAATTTTTTGTAACATCAGAAAAACATTGTCGCGGATGATTTCCCAAGATGCAAACCTGACGGACACTCTGAATCGGTTGTGGTTGGCATCTGATCCAGTAGTGAATGCTGAACGACTGAAAGCCAAACCGTTTTGTAAACTGTGCGAATTAAGAGGACACCACACACGGTACTGCCCAGAGAAAGTGCATTTCAGCGTCGAGAATGAAGAAGATACATTGTTTGCATCGTTGTGTTCTTGAATTTTCACCAAAAAATTTTTAAAAAACAAAAAAACTTTTGCCCCCTAATTCATTTTTATCAATTGTAGATCACATTTTCAGTTTTTTTTCGTTTTCAGTGTACTTGTGGAGGGGGACTACGGCTTGTTTTTTGAAAAATCCGGGATAGGGCACATAGATCTGCTTGGTTTTTCATAATCTATACCTCCATAGCTTTCAGAAACATATATGGTTTGGTATGTGCCCTATTCCGGTTTAAAAGTTATTTTCTGATGAATATAGAATTTTATCGCTAATTTGAGCCAAAAAAGAGGGAAATTTAACTCAAATTTTCCTAATTTCTTTCATAAAAAGAGCTAAAAATCAGCAAATTGGGTCCCAAAGTAGTCTATTTTTGCATTTTCACAAATGGTTATCAATAAAACAAAAAAACATGCAATAATAAGTAATTCCACACTGATTTTTGCAATTTAATCATGGAAATCTGAAAATTATAATTTTTTGGGGAAAAATCGTGGATGTTTCGCGTGAGCCGGAGAAAAATGTGAAATATCGCGAATTCAATGTTGCATATTTTTTCAACCGTTTAACGATTTGACTTACTTTTTTTTTTGTTGAATCAGGAATATAAAGTAGTTTATAAAAACACAAAACATCAGCAATTCCTCCGACATTCTTTTTTGCCTAATGTCCACCCCCCAGCCCACTGTGGGGGGGCAAATATATACAATGGAATCATCTTCGAAATGAATGAATGAATTAGTATTAACATTTGTTCACAAATCCTTATTGTAGAATGTAACTATTTTTCAGCTGTTATTTCAAACTGAAGCATCACATACCGATGGTCGGACAGACCAACGATGTTTTTTTTGTTGTTTTTTTTTATTGAAATTGCTCTAGACAAGGCATGAAGCCATTTGATGTAAACAGCTAAAAAAAAAGGTAAAACTATCTAACGATAAGGGCTAGATGAATATATTCCGACCCAGAAAACATAAATTCTTCCCCCTTTTTCAGAAACATTGCACATGAAGTGTTAGAAATTAAGGACAAAATAAGGAAAATGAGGGTTATGAGGCTGCCAAAAGTACACCAAGGTTCACTTTTTACTCTCCAAACGAAAGATATAGCGATGCGTCTATGACTGACCAACAAAGCCTTTCCTAATAATACCAGGACGCATCTTAAATAAACTATCGAATTAGGTAAAAAAAGAAAAAAAACAACAAAAATAAAACTTGGGGGTCTACAGAGCCGATGAATGCCTTGTGCGGAGACTACGTTCACTGGTGATTTGTTAAATTACAGTTATGAATCAGTATTGCATTCACTTATGAATATTTATGAACAGACATACCGTGTCAATTAACACTGCATTAAACGGATGATGATGACTAAGCAAAGAGTCTGTCCGTCGGTGTGTGTGCGCGCGTTAGCAGATGGCCAGTGCGTAATTGCATGGAGTACAAAAATGCTGCCTGGTTCAAGAACGGCACATGCCAATATCACCTAATCAGCGCAGATAATAAGATACCCCAACTGGGGGAGTGGTGGATGTGGCTGCATATATGAGGTGAGGGACATGAAGGTTTCAAGCCTGTCGATGTCTCAGGAAGAAATAAAAAGGAGTGTGGGGTGGAAACTTGTGTGTTCAGTGTTGTCAGCGACAACATATTAAAGTTTATTCCGGTGTGCATGTATATGTTTACAAGGTCCAGGGAATTGGAACATTCTCCACATATAATGGATGGTGGAGTTATGCTGCTACTTTTTGCAAACCAGTAAATCATCATCATCATCATCATCATCATCTTATTCGGTTTAACGTCCGTTTTACATGCTGACATGTGTTAGACGGCTTTAAGAAATTTACCTCGAAACTAACCTATCCCTGGCCAGCTCTTTATTTATCCCTCTTAAGTCCATTTTTATCACTTCCTCCCATGTTTTGACCCTCGCTTGTGAACTGAACCTGCTACATCAACTGTTCCACATCTACTGACCCAATAACTCTCATCTATTCTTTCAACATGGCCATACCATTCAAATCTCCTACTCTGCACACGTCTCCTTGTACTGGCAATATTGATTCTTCCTCTGAGGTTACCAGAACTAAGCCTGTCTTTAAGACTCACATCATACATTCATTGTATCATTTTCATACCATTTCTCTCCATGTAACGCATGTTCTCAAAAGAGGTGATTGCATAATTTTTAATCATACTCAAATTTGATCAACTTTTTGTAGCACTTTACGACATGTTTGCATGTGTATACACGTATGCATGTTTAAATTCATGATGGTAATGTTTAATATCCAAGAAGGAACACAGTTCTTCTACATATCAGTTTATGGTTACTATTTATTTTCGAATAATAAAACATAGAAAGTATATAAAGTAACAGATATGTATGTACCTTCTTCCTCTATGTGTTTGACGTTATAAAGTATTAACATATCCCCTTCTCGAGCTTGTCTCACTTATCCCCTCCCCCTCCCCCTACATCCCGGGCGCTATGCCTAAGGTCTGGTGAGTTCCCAAGGTTTGTAAAATCTCCATCTGTAGATAAAGATGGAGGTTGTCCGAGGGAATTCACCGGCCTAAATAACTTCTCGGCCTTTTGGCTAAGATCAAAGTGTAGTATCTGTTCCGATGGATACTGCACGCCTGTCCTGTGCAGTTCTAGGAGGTCCACCCTCCCAGGCTTCGCCTCCCCTCTTTGGGGAGGAGTAAGTTTATTGCTTACTGTCTGAGGCGCCCCTACCGGGGAATGCCGACGGGGCTGCCCAGGCAATTTTTAAATGGCCAGAGTGCTCACCTCTCGAGCGCTGGCTTTTAACCCCACTTACTCGACCCAAGCTGTGGTCATACCTTACTTATGGGAGTAAGATAAAACTGGCCTTGTGCCTAACTCCTAGCGAAGGAGTAAATAAATATCCCCTTTCTTAAGTTGGTACTTTGACGAATTTACACTGGCTTTTGAAAACACCCCATATTCAAGAGAAGAAACTTTTAATTAGATTTGTAGTTGGATGAGATATTCCTGTATAGTGATGAAGTGAAGTGAAATCCAAGCTTAGGTAAAAAAAATAATCCGGTCCTTACTCCATAGACAAATAGATTCACTAGTCTTCTCTCTATTTCCTCATCAGAAATGAAAAACGCAACTACTAGTTTTTTTATAAGCTAACTTTTGTTTCTTAAGAATAGAATACATAATAATATGACATACCTTTCACATTTTTTACCTGCTTATCATATTGTACCAGAGGACATTTTGAGGTTATTTTTAAGAGCTCATTCCCTGATATCTTTTCTGTCTCGTTACTGAGTTCATGTTTCGTAATGTGACAAAAACATGGGAGGCAACTCTTATGATCGACACCTGTTAAATTTAAAAACAAACATTTTTGTATTTATTATTTTTTTCTTTAAATTCTACATGGAAACTTATGCGTACAAACCATTTTAAAACATTTTGATTTGAACGTTGCAAGGTGAACTTTCGGTTCCTGTACGTCACAACAAATCACAAAGGTTACTGAAACATGAATTATGTGAAGACATAAGTCAGCATCAACAGATAAATATAGCTTTTCTGAGGATAGAAATACTTTCCTGTTGAGGATGTAAGGTTAATAGAGGCCTCTATTCGGTGTTGAGAGACAATGGATACTCTCTGTAAGGGTGCTTGCACGAGAAGTCTTGTGAAGCAAGAGTTATGCTAGAATAATAGAGATTTTTTACAAAATGGCGTCTATATTTACACATTTCAAACGTGTTTTTCTTTCAGATTACATGCGTGACACTAAATAGATTTTAACTCGAAATGGTTCCTCATGTAATAATATTAAAAAAAAAGTATATAAAACCATTTTTATCGCCTATACAAAATTTTTTTTATCGCATTCAGTTTAGGCATATGATCTCAGCATTTATTCCGAAGGACTGCTTCCTTGTTGATTACAACTTGATCGTCTTCAAATCCAATGCCAACAAATTCCTGTCCAATGTCCGCAAATTATTGTCATAATCCGCCTCATGAGTAATCAAACGCAGTTTATACGATAGATCAATGTGAGTATTAGCATAGTTTTTCTCATCTTTTGGCTTATAATCATTCCGTCATATTAACCCTTTTCCTTGAATTTCCCTTGGCCTTGATATGTGGTGATTTAATAGTAAAAAAAATAATCTCCTCCAATACTGATGATTGCATGTTTGGTCTGAAACACGTGTATATGGGTTAATTTGAAAAACATTATTATATATATATATTTCAATCGTTCAACTACTACGTATCGCATGCTGCAAAGCAACAGTCAAAATAAAGATATGTCACATTTGACTAAAATGTTACAGTAATTGAATCTAGCAAACAATCAGCTGACATAAGAAAAAATTAAATCCACATTAACCAGAAAGTTTAATAAGATCAGATAGACAGAAAAGGTTTCTACTTGATCGGAAAATACCAAATAAAGTACAAGGAATTCAGTCTCCTTTAAGGAAAGCAGTTAACAGAGCCTTTCGCTTTTTCCACTGGTCTTTCCGAATTTCCGAAGTGATTCATTTTACTTCAAATGCCACAACAATCCACCACGTTGGCATTACCATTACCGACAATGTAGTGAAATGCTAATGGATATGGTAACCAAACGAAAACCCCTTTTTCATTCTTTACAATTAAGAAAAAGATAAGTAGTTTCCAATGACTGGATTCTAGATTTAGTTCAGATGAAAACGACAGGGTTGTAAATTAGTTGATTCATTTTAACTTCTCAAAGTTAATCAGTGAACAGATCACAGGTCGACGTTCTTAATAGCTGTAATAAAGAACTCTTGTTTGACAAATTTGTTCCTTATTACTTGGTTAGTGACTCCTGATTTTGGAAAGGGCTAGCATTGGTAATTTAAGGTTTATAGTAAATTTGAGGAAACCGTATAGATATGTAGAAAACATTTTTGTTAATAATAGTTTTTTAAACGTTTCCCATTATAAACAAAAGCTTCAACATTTTGATGTCTTTGGCCTCCACTCAATCTATATAATACTAACATTTATTTTTGAATGTGATTGAACATAAAATGAAAATCTGTGTACTAAGATTGAACTCACAGCTTTCAGATAAGGAGACTTTTATGTTTCATACATCCCTTTCCACTTCTAGCCTCCCCCTATCTGATACATTTCATGTGCAAACAATAAACAAAGCAATATTATCAGTTTTGGTATTATATAGATACTCCTGAAAGTATTGATATAAGGAGTGTCCAAATTTTCATTTTTATTTTATTTGAAATAATAATGACTAGACGATTCTAGACATGACAATTCATGCTTTTTGTTAAGGATATCTGTAAAGAAGACGTCAATAGTTTCACATAAAATAATTTTAGAGGATAAACTTAGCAATTTAACATCAAAAAATAAACTTAGCAACTTAACATCAAAATAGTAGGTGATCGACTGAACTACAATCACTGGTCCCCCCCCCCCCCCCCTGTAAAACATTCATAGCAAGAACTCGTCTAACTACAACCACAGCAAATTTCCTTTCTCTCTCTGTAACAAAAATCAAACAGCACTTTCATAAACAAAGTTTCTTTCTTAGAAACTCCCATCTGTGTAACAAGATACAACGAATCTGCTTCCAAACCGACTACAGCATGGTCGTCTTCACGTCTAATTTAAACAAATACTTGTTTAGCCGTTTTCTCGGAAAAATCAAGTACTCTTGAGTAATCTTCTGACCATTCCACCCACCGTTTCCAATCCTCACGTGGTGGTGATCATCGTCCAGCCAACAATTCTTTTAACCTTTATCCTCGAGTTGCCTTGATTTGATAAGCTGTGGCTCATCATACTAAAAAATGCTCTCTAATAAATATGCCTGATATATTCAGTTATAATGAATATAATTCCACAATTTAATAAAAAAAGGGGAGATAATCGAAATCTATATTCACATTATGCTTGATAAAAGAGACGAGAGTAATTAAACTAAAGGCTTCTGTAAACTTTCCCTTTATGGAATCACCTTAACAAAACGAACACACACAAATACAGCGAATTCTCCCCATGATTTTATTTTTGTAAAACCATTTACAACTTCTAAAGAAACAATTTCCAAGTTTAGAGAAAGATTAACGATTGGAAAACAGCTTGTAAAAACTAAATAGATTGAAGAGTCTCATGTCGCCTAGAGTCAACCAAATGCAGTCAACATTTGGCATAAATTGCTGGAATTACATTTGGCAGTTGAAATGCAAGCATCAAATGTGTAGCGACATTTAACACTTGCATTTTCTTCATTTCTTACATAGTCCGATTGCAAAAAGGGTATGTGTACTCAAAGTCTAATGGACAACAGTTTGAATTAGAATTGCTTGGTGGCATGTTTGAGATAGGTGCCTTGATGGGTAGGGTAGAGGTTAGCAAATCACAAAACAAATTGTATTACAGTGTTTGCAAGGCTTGAGAGCATTTCTTGGCTTAAAGGTTTGTGCACAGAATTATCCAATTGTGATGTCAACACCTTTGGTTATAAAAGATTAAAACGCAAAAACTGGACCTACAAAGATGCACCACAAAGCTCCGGACTTGTTTGTTTAGAATTCAATGACAGGAAAAAAAGGAAAGGATGAAATATCGATAAAGGGATGGATTTGGTCAGATTTTCACGGGGGTGTTCATTTCTGCCCCTTAATCGTTTCAACATGAGATCGTCGATCGAAAGATTTTAGGAAACGGAGCAATTATTCAAGAGGTACAAATATTTACTTTCTTTTCTTTCCATCTTTAAGGGTCTGGAGGGTGGCGTGGTAGAAGTAGGACTTAAAATGCTCTTTTCTATTTCCCTTTTAGTATAACACAACAAATCAGTCAGCAACACTCACGTTACTTAGAAAAAACAGATCTGTCTTTAGAGTTGAAATTCTAAGTGAAAGTGGTAGAGACGTTGCCATCAGCAAACTGAAAGGTCCCCCTGGTCCCTTTAACTGTACTGCTCTAAGGGATGATGTCACCTAACTTCTTCAGAGAGAGAGAGAGAGCGTAACCACAGACTGACAAACAAAGTAATTCTCTTCTCCACACACGTGCCTCGTAATTTTCAGTGTTTGGTGAATTAGAACAAAGTGCCACATCAGCTGACAGCAGGCGTTAGATGTCAGGTTAGTGAAGATCACAGAATGGAGTTACTTTTGAACAGACAAATGATATATAAAGCACAATTCATCTGAATATCTTGTAAGAAAAGCTTCATTAGAAAAAAAAACTTTTATTTCTTATTTATACTATTTTCAAGGTGAAATGTAGTTTCATAAGTCCAGTGTTCAAAATCAATTTGGAAAATAACGATAGACTTTTCGGTAATGTCAGCTGAAGAAATATTTAACAATTCACTTAATTTAATCTTCATGTTAAAAATTTAAAGAGAAAATACCTAAAACAATCGAATCAATTTTTATTTTAATTATATATATATATAAATACATCCTTGATAAGTGGTGACTCATTAATAAAAAAAATAATAAACTCTTAGGTATTTATGGATTTTCACTATGACTTATTCTTAGCTATGCAAGAAGAATTTCTCAACAGATATATCACAGTTTACGAATTCTGAATAAAATCAAGCTGGATCAAATAGGAGTATTGATTATGACGAGTCATAAGTAGTCAAGTATCTTTTATTATACTGACGCTGAGTTAATGAACGTTTGTTTCCCTAAGGCCTTTTTCCTATATATTTTAATCACACAAAATACATGCTAAGATATTCCTTAACTTTAGGATTGATTTATTTATTTTTTTAAAATTAATTATCTCACTAAGTGACCCATATCTTACTAAGAGTCTGTCTATCACTCTCTTCCTCTCTCATTGTATCGTGTTTGACCACCCTGCTCTTTTTTCTACTGTATCTATCACTCTTGTTTCTCTTTCACTCTATTAACAGTCAAAAGGTAATAAAGAAAGGGGAAAATAAAAGATTGAAACAGTTCATTATAAACAAAAGGCAATTTCCCCACCGGTAGTAATATTATTTAATCTGTAGAGAGAGATCTGGAGGGGAAGAGATATAACGAGCAGAAAGAGATTAATTTAGGATTTTTTTTATATTTTTCATATGTAACTGGCTTTGCAAACTCACATTTTCTTGATTCAAACAATCTAACTAGAGCTTAATGAGTGACCCAACGATTCACATTTATTTCTACTATATATATATATATATATATATATATATATATATATATATATAAGAAATAGGTTCATTAATATAAAAACATATAATCCCAGTTGATAATTACATCTTTAAATTTAAAAAAATAATCTTCTACTATATTCAATAAAGACCAATATGTTTTTATTTGTATATATCCGTTCCGTAACACAAACGTATGCGAGTAAAAAAAACAAACTGCTGGACGAATTAATTTTAAGTGTTTAAGGGGGCATGAGAAAAGAAATAGCAAGTCAGACCCCTCCCCGCAGTTAAAAATGAATTTGGAAAGAAATCCACCATTCTATTTCCATAATGAGACTTTTCTTATTTCTTCTTTCTATACTGATTGATACGTTATTTCTTTTTCCTTTCTATACCGATTGATATTTTTTCTTTAAAACTTTACAGTTTGAGACGTTTTCTTTTTCTTTCTTAAACTTCACTGATTGCGACGTTATTTTATACAGATATTAATGCAAACAATGGCGAAGCATAATGTTTTTATCGTCATTTCTGACAGACTGCATACACTTGTAAAGCTATATAAACAAAACTAACAAAATACAGAAGAGTTTAGCTTCAGAATAGTGACCATGCATACATATACATTGCATTTATCTTGCATGAAACTTATTTATTAAGAACATAAATATGTTTGTGTAGCAAACAAGTTCTGCATATAACTCACAATATGGCTGCCTTCCTTTATGAGATGTTCAGTCATAGAAATTCCTCCTGTATTTTCTTCTTTTTTTCATTTCTCTCCAAAACTGAAGCCGAAACACTCTTTGCAGATAGCTCAGCAGACACCTGAGCTCTGCAGATTTTACCTGAACATTACCGGATTAGAAGAAAGCTGCTTTTCCTCTGGCATTCATCTTCTGGATCAAAGATAACGGGATCTTTGTCCGTATTGTAAAACAGAATGGAGCACGATGTGCACGAGCGCATTTAACCCCCAACTCATTCCCACCATTGTCGGAAAGACAAGTTCTTTCCTTTGTAAACCCATTTTGTCAGTTTCAAGAAAGATAACTGAACCATCGAAATTCTTGTTTTTTTCTGAAACCTTTTACCTTTTCGATTAGCGAATTGGCCAATGAGAAGTGAAATGTTTCGGATCCTGCTACCAATCTAATTTTAGGTTGGGTCTCCGCAGAGCAAATTAACGGATTACTGGGTTTCAGATCCAGTAGAGAGAAAGGCAGACAGATAATTTAGGCTTTATTGAGTTATCTTTTTCCTCGGGTTATTCCCTTAACGCCTCTTTTTGTTCGTTTTTAAAGGTGTATTAATCAACTGGGGTTCGATGCTTACTTGAAACTCCCAGGAGAAAAAAAAAGCTTATAGAGTATACAGGAAACTGAAAGGCATATCAGACAACTTTCATCTTTTCTCAGTTTTTACTCATGCAGAGTTCGTTACAGTTGATTAAAATCTAGAATTGTGGAGGAGGATGAAAAAACAATTTACAGTGGCCAAAAAATGTATTAGAATTTTTTGTAGAAGCGAATCTTTATCGATACTTTAATGAAACTTATATGGATTGAAAACTGACTTTTTTGTGCATTATTTTAACGATTCGGACTACTGTTCACATTTTGGATGTTATTCTCACAACGTTTCAGCCGATGTAACCTCCGACCTTCTTCAGGTGCGTCTCATTGAACTTCAGAATCTGTACGAAATTTCGAACAGAACCCTTTATTTAATCCTTATTTTGTCCTTTAGTCTTCACATTCCATGAGCGATGTTTCTGACAAAGAAGGAAGAATTGCTGTTTTCTATGTTGGAACCTATGCATCTAACACTTATCGTTGGCTAGTTTTTGACTTTGAAGTAGGATATTTTTTCTTAGCTCCTTACATCAAGTGGCTTCATGCCTTGTCTGGAGCGATTTCCATAAAATAGAAGAAAATCGCAGAGGTAGCTTGCTCTTGTTCCGTTAGCCATGGCCAGGTAAAAGCCTTAAGTAATTCCTAATAGCATTCTTAGTATCACCCGTACTAAGGATTGAACCTTCAGCCTCGAGAAGACTGTAACTTAGAATTGTTATTACTTAGCACTTATATCCGTTACACCATGGAGTCTTGCATACAGATTCCACAGTTCGACGAAATGCACTTGAAGGTCAGAGGTTACATCGGCTGTAACGTTGTGAGAATAATATCCAAGATGAGGACAATAATACGAATAATACAAATAATGCGAATTGTCAATACTCATCTGAAAAATCTCCGAGACTTTGTATGTTTGCTCAGAATAGGAATGAGTTTTACAAACTTTCACATATAAACTCGGTGCAAGACAGTCACTAATAAAACTGAGCATAGTATATATAAAGTTTTTTTTTAGTTTAAAAGAAATGGTTGAAGATGAGTGGTAGAGATACAGAAAGCAAAAGGTGATATGGAAATAAGACAAATATTCAAGGTGAGAAGAGAAGGTAGGGTGTGTAGAAATAATATAGAAAGGTAGAAATAATATAGAAAGGTAGAAATAATATAGAAAGGTAGAAATAATATAGAAAGGTAGAAATAATATAGAAAGGTAGAAATAATATAGAAAGGTAGAAATAATATAGAAAGGTAGAAATAATATAGAAAGGTAGAAAGAAGGTGAAGAGTGAAGAAGACGGGATGATGAAGGAGAATTATTTATAGGAAGGAAAAACGAGAAAAAAGATGCAGATGGAGAAGGCTATAAGATGATGTAGGGAGTAGAAGACAGGATGAGAATAGTTGGACGAACAGGATGCTGAAGGGGGAAAAAATTGAAAAGATCGGAAGACAAATGAAAGGAGGTGAAGTAGAGAATTCAGAAAGCGGGTTGACAGAAAAGATTGAACAGATAGAGTGACAGAAATGAAGCTGAAGAATGCATATTGAGGATCAAAATGAGATGGAATAGAGATAGGAAGAAAAGATAGATCATTCTAAGAGTAGAAAATGAGAGCGTGGACATTATGAAAGGGAAGAAGAAGAGAAAGCGGGAAAACAGATTAAGGTGAAATAAAAGTGCCGCACAAAGGTGATAACCTCTTTTCAATTGTTTAGCCATTTATTTGTCCAAAGTTAGTCCGCTAGTAAAGTTACCCCATCAGATGATCCCTGTATTTGCACTAATGAAGACAAGGTTGAGGTCGAAGGAGAAAACACCTCTTCGGAGTCAGAAAACACTATGAGAAATGAGATAATGGCAGAAAGGACAGAGAGGTGAATAAAAAAGTACAACCGTGAACCAACAGAACATTGAAAGGGATCCAAAAGAATAGATTCCAGACGATGGACTGCATGATGGGCACTCTTTTGTTTTGGGAGGAGGGAATATGGACTTCTCCATCTTTAATTTGAATTTTTTAACTCCAGCTGCATATACCGACTGGGAAAGTCATGGAAGAAAGTGTTGGCAGACAGTAAAAAGGGGTTCGATGAGAGATCCGCCTAAAGGTCATGTATATCGGTAACAAAAAAGGTTAATGTTTTTATATTTGTTTTCTTTCTTTTTTTATTACAAAATGATTACCATTTTTGGAGAGTAATATTTATAATCAGAATTCGGTTCTCATGTGTTAAGGTCCCTAATCCTAAAGGTTTTTGTTTTCAAACTATGCTATTAAAAATATATAATAAGCAACATTTGTAAGATTCAGTTTTCTTTAGAATGGGCACTTCTATTCTTTATATATCATCGTAGTCGAAAATGCTACTTCAAACTTAAGAGGAACAAACCGGCCAACGGACAGAACCTTGTAAAGACATGCTTAGACGCATCTAAAATACGATGTGTCTATTCATTCTGTACTTTGAGTGATGAACATACTATTAAAACTGAAGCTTGACAGACCAAACCCTCTCAGAGATGTAAAGATGCATCTAAATAACACAAAAAATACCTTTTTATCATGTTAGAAAGATTTGAAACAACATCAAGAATACCGTTTATAGCAAACTGAAAGCACTTGCTATTTGCATACATTTACTCCAGGTTCATATTCAACGAAATCTATGTTTTCATTTGGCATCATGGTTATAGCGTTTGCTAATGGGCCGAGAGATTGGGTGGGGGTGGAGTCAATCCTCAGTCGAGTCATGCCAAAGATTACAAAAATGGTGTTCTTGCTAAGCACTCAGCATTATAAGGTGAGAATAAAGGGCAAGTGGAGTAATCCATGGAAAGGAGTAGTGCCTTCCCCTACATCTCAGTGGAGTAATCCAGGGAAAGGAGTGGTGCCTTCCCCTACATCTCAGTGTAGTAGCCGACTGAAAGGAAGTCTTTGGATCACTTAACTACGGTTGATCTATTAATCTATTTTATAAGTATTCATCAAAAACTAAATAAAAGCTGAAATGTTTGGTGTGTTTCACGGCATATAAATCATTTTGGGGTTATTTAATGCATACACAAAATGGCTATTTTAATCGATTCATTACATAAGGTTAATTAAATACAATTTGGTAAAAGTACAGAATATTTAACACTCGATAACTCAAACCAAAAAAATACATTTATATCAAACGCATTAAAATGAAATTCTTTAACTTGCCAAAATTTAAAACACTGTATTTCACAATTTTCCTTCTATAAAATCCGTTTTCTCTACATTTAACGACGGCCTAGATCTGTAGGCATATTGTGACGACCTTTAAAGTTTGAGAAGACAGATTTTATAGAAGAAAAAGTGTCACATAAAGCGTTATAAACGTTAAAACTTGGCTAGTAAGGTAGAGAATTTCTATCTAATGCGTTTTATATAAATTATGTGCTCTTATTTTTTGCTTATGAGTTACCAAGTGTTCACTCATCTTAACTTTTACCCATAAGCTACTATTTTACCCATATATGAGGGGAGTATGGGTTTATACCTTTCTACGATGATGGATAAATGCAACAGATCCAATAAGATTTGAAATTTGAATAACCGACCCCATCGTCTGCAACTGCATCCATTAAACCACTCGCTCACTCCTGAAAGAACCATGTGTTGGGATAAACGAACTGCCAACTTCATTTGACATTTGAGAAATTGGAGAGATAATTCTTGAGAATGTCCAGTTCTAATCACTTCTTAAACAGAATCAGATTCTCGTGTCCTCGTTTTGCTTCATAAAAAAACTTCAACAGTAAAAGTGTTGGGTGGGGATCTTCCAAAAAAACAAAGAAAACCTGGTGAGAAAAATCCTACAAAAACATTATTTATAGCGAAACAAAAACAGGAAGATTAAACAGAATTCCACAAAGTCATCACTATTTCCTAAGTCCAGATGTCAAATCCCTCCTGTGGCACGACTTACTCGCTGTCTAAAAGGTTTTCAGTAGATCCACTTGCAAGTCACAGGCCAGACACGAATTTACTCCATTATATTTTAAATAGGACACACAAAAAGACTCGTTCCAGACAACCCAGTATACAACCTTGTTCTCTTTCAAGATTCTTACCAAAGAACTGACACTAAAAACATCATTCACACCCAAAGGCAGAACAAATGTTTTTCAGGAAAGAAAAAATCTGTTTCTTTTTTGCTATGAAATTATCTTTTGAACATTGCTTTTTTTTCAATTCAGATGGACTATCAATCAACAACCTTTCCAGTTTCTATATTTCCTCAATTTGACTTTAATAACATTCCCCCTCCCCCGAAAAAAAGCACCTCTTTAATAAAAAAAACTCCTCTAATAATCATCAATTTGACTTTAATAACATTCCCCCTCCCCCGAAAAAAAGCACCTCTTTAATAAAAAAAACTCCTCTAATAATCATTAAGCTCTAATAACCATTGATAAATATTGGAAATATTTTAAGTTTATTTAATTTCTGATTTTCAATGTATTTGACATTTTTTTTTATATAGATTCAAACGTATAGATTTAGTTACTCTTAAACCGTTGTTACCGGTTAAATAACGAACCAAAATAATCAAAAGACGAAGAATAACCTTTAACAGATTTATTTAACAACTTGCACGTTAAATGTAATGTAGGAGCCGCTTGATGTGTTATGATTAAAATATGTGATGCGAGGGACTTTTGTTTATCTCCCAAACTGTCATGGCTAACTTTTCACTGCAGGGGCAGATAACTCTCCTTTCTTCGGTGCACGGGAAATAACTCGGTATTATTTAATTTTATATTTAGCCTGCGCCTAACAGTTACCCAATAATATAAATTTTAAATGTCCCTTTGCGTTTAGACTAAAAATGCATCGGCTATGATATCAAAAAAATAATACAGTTTGTATCAGTGTCATACCTGCTCGGATATCAGTAGAATATCTCATAATAACAATATAGCGTGTGTATTGATAGATTTTCCATTACCAATTGCACACCATGAAAAACTTTTAAATGTTTGTTTTTATAGAAAGATATAATAGCAAAAAAAATTTTAATATAATACACTAAGGTATTTTGTGTTCGTACGTACGTTATCAACTTTCACAGACATTTAAAAAAATGAGATTGTACAATAGTGTTTGGTGATTAATCTAGTGTCGTTAAGGTTAAAAAATCCGACTTTACCCATTTAAGATAAATTCGTCCAAAATAGAATTCTGTCATACCATCCCCTAAAATACATTTAAAAGGGTAACAGTCGTTTTATTGATTTCCAGAATGCTTAGCTGACAATTATTTTTATGGTAAGAAAAAAGATTTGTTTTAAAAATAATTGATACAATTTTTAAGAAATAAAGAATATACATTTGTTTTGTTTTTTAGAATGATAATTATATATGGAAAAAGAAAGTCATTTTTGTCTTAATTGTTTTGACCAGGCCATACATTATTTCAATAGGAATATTATTATTAACAGTAAATTCTACAGATTGATAGAGAAAGCATTACGGAATTTCATCAGGGTCCAGCTAGTCTTTAGTATTATTCAGAACCAGACTTGTATATGTTAAGATCAAAATCAATGTCAAATGATCATATAAGAAATTACACCAGATAATCTCATTAAATGTGTAAATAGATATGCCTTAATTATTTATATGAAAAAAACAAACAATTTTTACTGAAAATGTAATCCTGTTCCTTTAACATTTACAAAACCAGTATAGAATCTGATTTGAAATATCTCAGGTTCCTGCAAATTGAAAGGTTGTACGCTATAGCATATGTAGCATATAGCTAAGTCCAGCTTCAGAATTATTGCATTGAGAAATATTTTAAAGATAGTAAATCAGCAAGAAAACTTGAGTAAAATTCTTCAAAATAACAAGAATATATTTTTGAGGAATTGTCTTTAGTTCTAATTAAGTATGTTTAATATCTTTTATTAGATAAGTTATGTTTTGTGATTATATTTCTCAAAGACTGGTCGAGTCAATAATGATAACAATCCAGCAGTGAAAAATTTAGTTGATAAAACTGGACAAGACTGTGCTATTCCTATTCTTCTACTCCAAACAAAAATATTTTTAAGAATTTTGATCACACATCTTTCATTCATTGGCAATTTTTAGAAAACTAATTAAATCGAGGAAAAAGCTAAACAAATGATTGCTTTGTTTTCAACCTCACATTTTGAAAAGAAAATAATTTATATAAAAGCTGAATAGAAAAAATGGACTATATTTTGTACAATAAAAACAACTGAACAAAATGTTTCAGTCGAAGCTGAAAATAACTAATCTTTTTAAACAAATATTAATTTGCATAAAAATTAAATTTATTTTTATTTCATATTTTTAACAATGAATAAATTATTCATATACTTGTTATTTTTGTTGATGAAAAATATGTTTTGTCACAATTTGGGAAGAATAATTACCCTTGTAATTGTAATAAATATGTTTTAAAAATTCCGTCTTTCAATGCATAGTATTCGTCAAACTAATTGAACCAACTTGTTACTTACTGTTAAAATAATATAATAAAATTGAACAAAATATTGGGAAGTTTTTTAATCATGAAAAAGGAGTGGTCGAAAGATTTGTATGGAAATATTAAAATATTGCAAAAAATATAAAACGAAAAAAAAATTTGAATAAATAAACAGGAAAACGATTGTAGAAATTAAATTATGAAAACATAATTTAAATTAAAAGGGGAAAAGTTGAGTAAAATCATGATCAGTTTTATTAATAATCTAAAATTATGAAACTCCAGCATGAATTGTAAAAGCTGTGAATCTGTTCAATTTTTTAAAATCATTTGATCTGTAGGGGGTAATTAGGAATGTTCAAAACTGTAAAAATATAAGAAATGTGGTACACTATACATGACATTCAAGACAAATAGGCATAAACAAACTTATCTTCATAAGTGTAGATAGATTGATACACAGCCAATCTGAAAATTTATAAAACTAGTTTCGCTATGTGAGCTATAGGAGAATGATAGCTAATAAGATTGTGCTATCATCTAACAAGAAATCTTGGGAGTAACTAATTGTAATCTTGACTTCCTCGAATCATTGCATTGTTTTTCACATGATTTTATTTACACCTTTTTAAGGTCTTTCAGCTATGGGACCTGAGGAACTTGCTCAAAAAACGTCCCTATTCACCTGACTTGGCTGTGTGTGACTTTCTTTTTCCAATCTCAAAGGGATAATTTTGAATGCAATCAAAAAACCCATAATAAAGGGAATAATTCTTACAGCAGTGTATAGAAGTCCTGCAGGGATATATGGAAAAGCAAATTGAACTCGATATACATTATATACACATTTACAAATTCAGAGGAATACATACACATTCAATGTATAATGTAGACACATTAATTCATAGATATGCTCACATATAAATGTTACATATGTATAAAGAACTGCTTAATGTTGTTATGACAATAAACTATTACAGCATGACTATATTGATGTTCACAGCAAGAAGACACAAGAAGCGGGCCCATCAAAACCATTTAAAGTGTAAGGACTTATATAAAATAGTATTAAGTCAACACCGTATTGTTTTCATTAGTAAGCCATTAAGCTTTTTGTGATTCAGTGAACCTAGATTTCATATTTGTTTATTTTAGGAAAACGTGTGTAAACCATCTGGAATACACTGAGCATTTCTTATGGTCCCTTGTTATGCTATTTTAATTACATTTAGAGGAAGCAAAAAATCATGTGCAAGAACACTAGAAGGGCTCATGGAAATTCCACAGTTAATTAAGGAAAACAGGTTTTAATTTTATAATCATTATCTCGATGATGTTTCCCTTCTTAAATGGCAAATCCTTAATATAAGATGTGACTTGTGTTGACACATGTGCACCCTCATCAACGGCAGAATTTCTTTTAATGGAAATCGCTCCAGACAAGGCATGAAGCCACTTGATGTAAAGAGCTAACAAAAACAAAAGATGATTATCGCACAGACAGGAGATGCCGATTGGCCTTTGTCTTGCAAAGATCAAGGCTATAGGTAGGAGGTAAACAGTCAGCAGAAATAGAGTTCCACAAGCCTGCAGTTCTTGGAAAAAAGCTGCTGAAATAGAAAACTGTATTACAATGAGGTATCAAAACAGTAATTGATGGAGACGAACGAGTCAAACGAGCTGAAACAAAGGAAGCAGGGAATAGATCAGAAAATTCTGACGAACACATGCCATAATAGTATTTATAGAAAAAACTGAGACTAGCAACATCACGTCGGTGAGAGAGAGGGTGCAGAGAAGAAGAAATTGCTCACAGAACCTGCATCAGTGGAGGGCCACAAGCGATCAAAATATGTCAGTCTTCTCAACAGATTCGTATTCAAACCGGTCACCATTCAGACAAGTAGAGTGATTGGTTCAACTACATGAGACTTCCTTAATAGCCTGAGTCTATCATTTCTCAGTCATATCCGGGACCATTGTGAGTTGACTTGACACTATGAGCACCTCCTTTTCATTGCTCTTATGTGAGGAAATGCTTTGAGCATGTTCTTGGCTTGCCAAAACAGCATAACATCCAATTAAATTTCCTTATGTTCTGAATATATCCACAAAGGCATTTTGAATTTGGCAGTTGAAAGAGATTATGTAGACTTTCTTATTTTGTTAATTAAATAGTTAAGAAAAGAAATTACTTCAATCGACATAGGGAAGGGAAAACTAGAAGAGAAATAACATTTTTTGAACTCTGAAAACAAACATTTTATTTAATACATTTTTCTGATCTGATAGACACATTATTGAAATACAAATGATATACATTTAGAAAGCCATCTCAATGCATATATTGAAAATAAAACCGGGTAACAAGTTGTTAAGAAAATATTATATTTTTTAATGATATTTCCGAGTAATACTCCTTTATCAAGTTAGTGAGGACAGGATCTTTTTTGTTACTTTTTCCTATTTTATTCTTTCCTTTGTATTTATTGTCTCTGCATACTCGGTAAGAATTCCACAATTTTTTGTCATTAACCGCCTCATAAGTAATCAAACAGGTTCATACATTTGATCAATGTAAGTACTACCATAGTGTTCCTCATCTCTCAGCTGGCAATCATTCAGTCTCATTAACCTTCATGCTCGAATAGCGCTTGGCTCTGATAAGTGGTGACCCAATAGTATATATATATATATATATATATATATACCACTATTGATTTCCATTACAAAATTTTACTCTAGAAAAATTGTATATTTGATTTTAGTACATGACTATTCTAAATTGCCTTGCCGGACAGACACAACAGACAGAGATATCACACATATAGTATAAGATTTTCAAAAACCAATATCTAACTAAAATCAGAATTGATAGCAGAGATAATGTTATTTTAAAAGATTAGCAGACCTCACTTGTTGGTACCTGTATTACTTTTAGAAGATAGCCGTGTTACTACTGCTAATTTTCAAGTATTTCCTTAAGGAAACGACTTAATTTCCTCAATTATCTTTCAGAAATTAAAGAATGAGTTAGGCTCAAATTCCCCATAAAACTGTCTATATATTTAAGTATTAATAACCAGTTCAATATGAGTGGATAACCTTGAGCAATACGAATCATTTCCCTATGTTCTTCAACGGATATATAGTGAAACATGCATGTCAAACCATGCAGGACTTGCAGAAGAACATTGTTTCAGTAAGATTTGCTCCAGGGAAGCAGAAACTTTGTAATGTCAGGATATGCATCGAACAAGAAAGGTCCTGGATATTGGATTTTATGTTCAGAAGGTTTGATGAAAATGTTACTGTTTCATGTCAAAACCATTCGCTGGAAAACATGCAAATTGTGGAACTCCATGTCTCTGAAAAATACATGTCCAAAGGAGCTGGCAAGGAATAATGGAAAACGAGAGACAGACGGAGGGGGGGGGGAGATGTAGAGCAACAATCTTATCTTCATATTGGATGTAATGGCTTCTTACTTTATTAATTGGGGGAGGGGAGAGTAGAATCTTCAGTATACTACCATTGGGTTATCTGTAAAATATTGTGATTTACAAGAAATATCCTGACAAGCGCCATTGCAAGTAATGAAAGAGTAGATGAAGTGTAATACAACTCATTCAATATAGTAAAAGAGATTCTATCACATTTTCCTGTTCTTCTAAAATGTAATAAGCTTTAAATAGCTGTTAGATTAAGGTCTGGAGAAAAGGCACAGGAGACAGAGACAAATAAAATTAAAAATACAAATAAAGAAATCTGCTTAATATTCTTAGAATAAGAAAATGCCCAAAACATAAATGATTATTTCAATATATTAAAACTCATTCTTTTCTCTATAATCTATTTTGAGCATATATATATATACTTTGTAAGATCAGTGAAAGAGATTGCTCGATTATTTATAAAAAATGAATAAATAAAAGCGTAATATTTATTTATATATGTATTACAGAAGATCAGAACAACATTGGTACCGTCAGTTTCAAATCCGACAAAGTGAAACAGAACATGATCGTCCTTTGTGGACTCTCTTCAGATTCTGTTGTGGTCTGTTACTTTGGAAAATGGCGAGTAAATAATGTATACATTATATGGTAGATTACGTGTGTTTTATTTATTTTGTTCTTAAATTTAATATGCATTTTTATGTGGAATTGAGTTTAATAATTAGTGATTTGTTTAAAGATTTTTTCTTGTCATTTGGTTCTGTTTTTAGTGGAATTTTAAACTTTTTGGATGTGTTTATTTTGTAATACACTTACGAAAATTCTGATTTGAAAAATTTGTTCCATGAGATTCAGCATTTTCACTTTTTATGATTCATTGTAGGACTTAAAATGAATGCTGACTTGAATCATTTGTTAGCAACCACAATACCTTGGTGTATGCTCTTTATTTGGAACTTGATTTGAAAAATGATGTTTTAAATCGTCAAAACTATATAAAAAATACCATTTAGGTACCATTCAAAATATTAATTAACATTTTAAATCGACATTTTAAGATAAATATTTAATATGTATGCACGTTTCTGAGATCCAGCTTTATTCATCATCAAAATTATATTTTTGTAAAATTTTTAATAGATAAAGAATCTTCATTAGTATATTAAACATTGTTTTGATCGAAATTCACAGTATATCATGAAAAGTATATGAATATTCTAAAAATTATTATAAAACTTTTTTTAAAAATAAAACTGTTTTGTCACATTTTCCCTTTTTTTAGTATATAGTATAAATAGCATTTTATTTTAATGGGGAATATATAACTTATTTATTATTATTATTATTATATGATTTTTATGTTATCTATCACAATATGTTTATAAGTTATTAACATTATTGTGGTGATAAAATTAATCATAATTATTAGGACCATCTTTCTTATTATGATTAATATCAGCATTTATTTTTTATTGTGATTTATTAGGATTAAGTATATTCTTTTGAAAAGTACAGGATGGCAGTGACAAGTCTTTTCATTTGGGACAGGCAGCCCCCCCCCCCACACACACACACAACACACGCACTAAAAAATTGTTCAGTTGAAAAAAAAATGCTTAAAAATGTTTTTAAAATAATAAATTAAAAAATACTTTACTAAAAAGTGACAGCTAATGGCCAGTCACAAATTTTCTGATCAGGAATTAACATGGAGGATGAGATGATAACACATTCTTTCCCCAGATTACAAAAGTTAATGAATGTTTCTTGTTACATTTTAAAGAAGAAAGAAAAGTTTATAATCAAGAAAGAAAGGGACTGAATCATTTCGAAAGAATAGAGTGTAGGCGGGGGGGGGGGGGGGGGGGGGCTACAAAATAAGGACATCTCTTGATTGGAATTTTTTTAATATCCTGTGGAATTATTCTGTATTTGACAATAAAATTCTCCACCTCTTCCTGTTCATTGATTTTTTTTTTAGTATGGAGGGGTAGGACTGGAAGTCTTTAAAGAAGCAATAAAAATAGTTATAATAAATTTGGTTTCCCCAACCTGAAGAAGCATTTTATAAATAGGACGATGAATATTTGTGCCCTCAAGTGTGCTTAAAAATACAAGTGATTAGTTGGTAATATTGCGCATCGACTCAGTGTCCTTTATTACAGATGTTTTTTTTCTTTTAATGAAAGCAAATATTCTAGGAGAGGAGGTAACTAGTTGAAAAATGTTTTTAAGTTTTAGCCCTGAACACAAAATAAAAGCAGGCTCTTCTTTTTTTTCTACACGATTTGATCCAGTGTTTAAATATTGAGTTGGGCAGATACAAAATGGTCCTAAAATAAACTCACAAATAAAGCAATCGGAATATGGCCAATGGCACTTTTCAATTTTTAATGAGATGCATTGTTGAAAAATAAATTTCAGAAAAGAATTACCCATGGGTATATCTGTGAGAGGCATGTTAAAAAGAGAGTTAAATTTGAATTCTGTTTTTAGATCCCTATCTTTATCAGATCTAAGGTTCAATCCCAATGAACGTATCATCGGTCATTTTGTTTTCTTCCATTCTCAAATACAAAGGTTTCCTGTCAGTATTTCTGTAATCTCTATATAAAGTTAGTTATGTGTGTATATATATATATATATATATATATATATATATATATATATACAGGATTAACTCCTAAACTAACTGGTTATTATGAATTTTGGAACACAGCTGCAAGGTGTAAGAGATAGTAATGTGGGCTATATTTAGTTTTAGTTTCATGCAAAAGGGGTCAAAGATGAGGTAGTTGCCTTCGTGAAAATTCAGATACCTCTGATGTTTGTGGAATTTAAACAATAGGTATTAGACATTAATTCATAAATATTGCTCAAATTTCAATTTCTTTGTAGAATTTTAAAAGGTTTTTAGGGGTATAATATTTGCCCAACCTACCATTTGAAAATATAACTATTTCAAATTAATATTAAATTTCATCCATAGTTCTTAGACACACATTTAATAAGATTACCTAAATTTCAATTTCTTCTTAAGACTCCCTAAGCTTAAGTTTAAAATTTTAGATATTTTCTAAAACAAAATCATGTAATGGATTTTGATAAAAATTGGAATAAGGATACTAGGCATAAGGTTTCGTAGTATCAGATGTTGATTTTAATCTTCATACGGGGACATTAAATTGCTGTACATTTGTTCCGTTTGGAGAATTCATTTTACATAATATAAATAAAACATAACATCTTTTTTTAACCAAGTGATTTTTGTATAATCCACAAAAAGTAGACAAGTATTGAGCATTAGTTCAAAGCGAATTATTTTTGCTTAAAACATAATTTCCAATGGGTTTTTTTCCAATAAAAACAATACGTAATTACATTACTCTCTTATGCAAATATTAAGTAACATATTTTTTTTTACACGTAATTTAAAATATTTTTCTTCGTACCAGCTGTAAAGTGCTAAAACCTAAATAAACATGGACATTGACATACTCAGATAGTGCACCAACATCGCTCAAAGAGCAGGTATGTTCTAGTAATTAAGAAAAGAAATGATCAAGCAGTTTTTATTGGTCTGTATTCTTCAAGAATAAATCAAAACAGCCAATTCCTTTAAGAACTATCATACAACTACAGTAAACCTTTCATAGAATCTTATACATTAAATATGGATCGTCTTAACGATTTACACTTCAAAGATAGATGTGCACATTTTAAGATGGATGGCAGGAAGTTCATGGGATGAAGGCCGGCAAGAATAAATAAGAGGAGGAGGAAGATGAGAAGGATGATGAGGATGAGGAGGAAGATGAGAAGGAGGAGGAGGAAGATGAGAAGGAGGAGGAGGAAGATGAGGAGGAGGAAGATGAGAAGGAGATGGATGAGAAGAAAGAGGAGGAGGAAGATGAGAAGAAAGAGGAGGAGGAAGATGAGAAGAAAGAGGAGGAGGAAGATGAGAAGAAAGAGGAGGAGGAAGATGAGAAGAAAGAGGAGGAGGAAGATGAGAAGAAAGAGGAGGAGGAAGATGAGAAGAAAGAGGAGGAGGAAGATGAGAAGAAAGAGGAGGAGGAAGATGAGAAGAAAGAGGAGGAGGAAGATGAGAAGAAAGAGGAGGAGGAAAATGAGAAGAAAGAGGAGGAGGAAGATGAGAAGAAAGAGGAGGAGGAAGATGAGAAGAAAGAGGAGGAGGAAGATGAGAAGAAAGAGGAGGAGGAAGATGAGAAGAAAGAGGAGGAGGAAGATGAGAAGGAAGAGGAGGAGGAAGATGAGAAGAAAGAGGAGGAGGAAGATGAGAAGAAAGAGGAGGAGGAAGATGAGAAGAAAGAGGAGAAGGAAGAGAAAAAGGAGGAGGAGGAAGATGAGAAGAAAGAGGAGGAGGAAGATGAGAAGAAAGAGGAGGGGGAGAAAGAGGAAAGGATGGAGAGAAGAATGGTGGGACGAGGAATTGTCAAAATGGAGAATGCAGAATTTCTTGATATTTATATGTAGAGCTTATATGACAGTGGACACGCCAGATTGGGCAACACTTGAATTTGACTTCATTTCCTGCCGTTGATGAAATCTACCTTGCCGAGGGACTTTTTTTTTTAAAACAAATGAAACCCTGTCGTCTGTTGATGGCACATCTCTTTACTGTATCCTGACAATCAACTGTTGAGTGTTTGCTTTGGCAGAAGCAATTTGACAACGAAATAGGTTTCAAAGTCTTGAAGGCATTTCCTTTTGTCTATGGTGCAGCTCTAAGCTTATGACACAAACGGTAGACATATACAGACATGTGGGCAGATTTTGTTTACAATATACAGATTGAAATAATACAAAGATGGATTCAATAATAGGAGATACAAGAAAGGAAATTGGAAGGCACAAGAGATAATTGGTAAAAGAACTACACACACGTGTATATGATATACACATACACTTTTAAAGATGGAATCCAGTTATTTAGATCTTTTTGTGTATAGAATTAGTTTATACAATGAAAAGCACAAAATTAATTTACGCTTGCTCTGTCTTGGTACCTGTTTGTTGGTTGTAGAAAAAGAAACGGTACTTGATACATTTCATTTAATGTTTTCAAGTATTGGCTTTTTCAAAACTATATTTTATTTCTTTATGAATTCCATTACTTTCAGGAACACTTATATAGTCTATAAATATTAGCACGTTTATAATTTTCTATATATATGCAAGGTTCAAATCATGCGACCGGTTTCAACAGTTATATCCACATTGAAGATTCCATTGGGATGAAAGATACGTATGTGGATAATAATTAAATACTTATTATTAAATACTTATTCATAGCCCCCTTCTTTCGGCCGGGCTCTTAAAAAGGAAATAATATAAGCCGTCTAATCTAAGCTAAAATGCAAGTTCTTATCTACGTGATTTGTTTAACATTTTTAAGATGTCTAACTATGTTGTCCGTTTAATTTGACATGATAGGATTTATTTCTCTACTTGCTGCATAACGGCTTGAATTGGCCTCATCCGTTAGAGTGTTCGGAATTGAGTTCAAGGGGACTCGTGTTCCGGGGTTCGAATCACGCAACCGGTTTGAACAGTTATCTCCACACTGACGATTCCATTAGGATGAAACGTATACGTATGTGGATAATATTTAGTATTATATATATATATATATATATATATTTGTATACTTAGTAAAAAATATTTCGTTGATGCATGTTTGATCAAACAACAGTGACAATTCCTGTTTGTTTCTTTTTTTTATCCATCTTTTCAAGTTGGCAAACTAACGATCTGATGTTCTGTTCAAGTGTGAATAAGAACTCGCGAAACTACAAACGTTTTCGACTGCCATGCGTCTTATTCAGTCAGGTGAGGAGTTACACCAATTACAATTGCTGAATTTATTAAGTCGATAAAAACAATTTTTAATTCTATTTTTAAAAATTTTTATTGAAAGCATTTTAGTATACTCTCTCCCCCTTCATATCGAGCTTAATTGATGGTAGGTTTGTTTGCTTGATGAGTAAGGCTTTGATTATGGGGAGGCGCACGTTGAAATTTGAGACTGCAAAGATGGCAGTGTTTTTTACGAATATGTTTCTGAAATTTGATTTGTGTAACTCCTTACGTGTCTGAAGAAGACTCATGGGAGTCGAAAACGTTTGTAGTTTCGCGAGTTCTTGTTCACACTTGAACAGAACATCAGATCGTTGGTACGCAATTTGAAAAGATGGATAAAAAAGAAACAAACATAAATTGTCACTGTTATTTAATAAAACATGCATATATATATATATATATATATATATATATATATATATATATAAAGCAAAGTTTTTTTGTATGCATGCGTTTGTCGCGGCATCACAGTTAAACGGTTGATCCAAAAGCCAAACTAACCGCAGATTTGGAATTAGCACTCTGCTCTGTGTCAAGCCTTTCATGTATCACTTTATTTGGCCATTTCAAATACAACAATGATAAAGATGTGTATTTTGTTCTATGGATGTAAACCGGTTACTTTAGATGTACAACCTAATTTTTATATAATTAATGATAATAGAATGTACTTAGCTTAAACACTTTATTGCAGTTTCACGATATAAATTATCATTAGAATAGTCTTCAACTAGTATCAACTTTTTCGATTGATACCAGTTGGAGACATTTCATGCTCGATGATACTATGAAACTGCAGTAAAGTGTTAAAGCTAAGTACATTATATTATTATTTATTATTCACCTATGTCTATTCAATAGGATATCGAACATTTTATTTATTCAGAGTTTGCTGTTTTGCTTAGCTTCTGTTATGATTTTGTAGAGGTTGATTTTCTTGTTTGTAATATATATATATATATATATATAAAACATCATGTAAACCTTAGTTACTCAAAGAAACAACATTCCATATATCCTTCAAAAACACTTATTCACAAACAATTCTTTCTAACCATTTCAAGAACATGATATACAAAATATCACTAAAAATAAAAATGTTTTTGAAGGAATGTTACTGAGTAATTCAAGTTCACATGATGTTAAATAAATAGCTGTAGTCATACACTATTGAGCTACAACATAAACGTGTGTTTACTTAAAGAAATTTATATAAAATGTATATAATATATATATAATATTATGTCTTATAGGACAAATGATCAAAGTGCTCAATTACGTATATATATTTTTATTTCAAACAGTACTATATATTAGCTAGTTCATCTATCGATATCTGCGTTTTCATGAAAATACTAGAAATCTAGCCCGTGAATTAAAAAATACGCAGCGTTACCGTTCTTTAGTCGACGGTTTAAAAAAAAATATTATATATATAACGTCATGATAAAAAATTATATATACAAATGTTTCGCATGAAATCAATGGAAAACTCTGACATGTACCTTTGCCACATCACTAGTATATAGACTTGTTTTCATTGAGTTTGGTACGGTAAAAATGTCTCATCATAATGCACCGTTTAGAAATGTCACATTGTTAATATTTCATATTTTTCATTCCAATTCTAAGTACACATTTATGTACCGAGTTGGAGCTTTTAGCTAAATATTTCATCATAGCTAAAACAAAAAACATCTACATTCGGCATAGAAACTTTCTACAATAAATTAATATTTGATCAGTGCCAAAAGCTTTTCTTGGATAAATATTACAAACAGAGTGTCTTGCGATTGAAACCTGCGTTATCAGAATACTTACTTTACTTACTTAGCCTCTGGTTTATTCATTCAAACAACATACTTTTCGTACACATTAATACCGGTATTATATATATATATATATATATATATATATATATATATATGCGTGTGTATATATAAATGTACAAAGATATAAACACCCATACAAGAATAGATAGACATTTACATGTAAAAACAACTATGCATTCACTCAACCATGCACAAAGATAAATACAATTTACAGTTCGACATAACAGAGAAATTACTGAAATGTCTGTGAGCAAGGATTAATAAGGTTATGTAAATAGGCTGGGGAAGATAAGTAGGTACAATAAAAATTATATATATATATATATATATACATAGAGTTTGAATGGTTGCTGGTTCATAGATGTTAATCCAATGACGCTACAGTGTTTATAAGATAGTGCTAAATAATATGTAGAGCTGTATTTTAGTATAGATTTTTATTTATACAAACATTTTTGCCTACCTATGTGCATACATGTTTCAATTACGGCTTTATTTAAAGTTCAGCGTCCTCAGGCCACAATAAATATACTGAAAAGACAGATGAATTCAATGCAAGCAGAAAATTTTAGTTGGAGTTGATGTGGGGGGTGTTCGTAAAGGAAGAAAAGGAAGATATCCAATCTCATCTTATACTTATGCATACGTATACATAATATATAAGATCATCCACATATATCTATACACAGAAAGGTTCAACTAGCAAATTATTAATGTGTGTATGAATGTATATATTGTGTACACGTATGCATAGATATAAAAGGAGATTGAATATCTTCCCTTTCTCTCTTTACGAATTCTCTCTCACATCAACTCCAACTAAAACTTTCTGCTTGCTTTTCAGTATATTTACTGTGGCCCGAGGAAGCTGGACCTCGAATAAAGTTGCATCTTAAACATGTATTCACATATGTAGCCAAAAATGTTTGTAAAAATAAAAATGTATACTATATATATATATATAGATATATATAGTTATCAACAGACACGTTGAGATTTTAGAAGCACACAAATAAGTACTTAGAATTTTCGACTGATGTATCTGGTATATCGAAAAGTTGAGTTGGAGAAAAACACATTTAAAACTGTTTAATTTTCTGAATACTAATTTTTGGAAATAGAAAGTTTAATTTCATTGTGTTGTTTTTTGTTTGGTTGTGCCATACAGAAGGTCACCAAGTTCATCCCACTATGCGCAATAGACTTGCAGGTAAATTTGCGATCTGGTAATGGCCATCTACTAAATAGGAAAATATCAATGATTAGCTCTATTCATTGACGGTACTTGTGAGGGTAGCCAATTAAAATGCGTCTGTCTAAAGCAGAAGGGGGGTAGCTTGTTAAAGACTGTTTTGAATTTGAAATTCAGACAAAATATATCAGTCCTTACAGATGGCCAGAAGTGTTCCAGAATTCTTAAGAATCCTGGTTGTTATTATGTAGAAGTATCCACTGAAACTTTGCGTTAAAGGTGCAGGTTGGAATTAATACAAGAAAGAGTTTTCCATATTCGTAACTAGAAGGAACTAAAAATCCAATACATTTACTTAGCTTTGTATTTTTCACTTGGGAATGCTTTAATAAAACAATTATAAAAAGACTAAAGATGAAATGTGGTCAATTTCTAATGTCAAATGTAAGATCACTGGCATGCAGAGGGGGGGGGGTAGTGGTGGCCTCGGGAATCCTAATTGGAAGAGAGGCATCCAATAATATTCAAAGTCTCTTCCTTTTCTCATAATATTTCTTAATACTAGGACTTATACTTGAGTGTTTGGTAGATACAATCAAGGAGTTGGCCCTGAGAATCATCAGACCTCTGCATACCACTGCTTAAGATCAAATCTCGCTCATTTTATGGGTGACTTGTTTATTATATATCCAATATGTAAATGAGAAGGATTTCTTTGTTGCTTATGTAAAATTTCTTTCTCTTTACAAAAATATAAGCTTTAGTAGTGTAATGTTTAAACCATTTATTATATAAAGGGCAGTTGTATGTATGCATGTATGTATGACTATGCTAAAAGTAAAAAAACTACAAAAAAAAAAACACCCACAAAGTTGATATATTCTTGATTAGCATTTTCTTGGTTGAATAATATCTAAAGTTTAGAAAAAGTTATTCATTCTTTGGCTTTAAACTGGCGCAGATTTCGTTAGAGGGGACAGTTTTTTAGCTGTTTTATTTGCTACAGCAAAAAAACTAATTTTTTTTTTATCAAAGAGTTACTTCCATTATGCCGACTCATTTCTCGAGGAATCTATATAAAAGAAAGTAGTCTGTTAGTATGTGTGTATGTTCAGAGAAAGAGGGAGTTGGAAGAGGGAAAGGAAAGCGGGGGAGGTTGGGAGAGAGAAAAGGAAAGCGGGGGAGGTTGAGAGAGAGAAAAGGAAAGCGGGGAGAAAGAAAAGAAAAGCGGGGAGAGAGAAAAGAAAAGCGGGGAGAGAGAAAAAAAAAGCGGGGAGAGAGAAAAAAAAAGCGGGGAGAGAGAAAAAAAAAGCGGGGAGAGAGAAAAAAAAAGCGGGGAGAGAGAAAAAAAAAGCGGGGAGAGAGAAAAGAAAAGCGGGGAGAGAGAAAAGAAAAGCGGGGAGAAAGAAAGGAGCGTGGGGAGGGGAGGAGAGAAAGGAAAGCAGAGGAGGAGGAGGAGAGAGAAAGGAAAGCAGAGGAGGAGGAGGAGAGAGAAAGGAAAGCAGAAGAGGAGGAGGAGAGAGAAAGGAAAGCAGAAGAGGAGGAGGAGAGAGAAAGGAAAGCAGAAGAGGAGGAGGAGAGAGAAAGGAAAGCAGTGGAGGAGGAGGAGAGAGAAAGGAAAGCGGAGGAGGAGGAGAGAGAAAGGAAATCAGAGGAGGAGGAGGAGAGAGAAAGGAAATCAGAGGAGGAGGAGGAGAGAGAAAGGAAAGCAGAGGAGGAGAGAGAAAGGAAAGTAGAGGAGGAGAGAGAAAGGAAAGTAGAGGAGGAGGAGGAAAGAGAAAGGAAAGCAGAGGAGGAGGAGGAGAGAGAAAGGAAAGCAGAGGAGGAGGAGAGAGAAATAAAGATAGACGGATAGAGAGAGGTAAGGAGATAGAAGTTTTAATAGAAATATGTTACACTTTTGGTATTCGGAGACAAATTTTTTTTTCTTGTCTCAGCACCCAAGAACGCGCAGCCTAGCAAAAATAGACGACCGTTAGGGAGTCTATTTTCGCTAGGCTAGCAAAAATAGACGATCGTTAGGGAGTCTATTTTCGCTAGTCTATTATATAAAGGAAAGCCGTAGTTCTGTCTATGTAAAACTCAGATACTACAAACAGATACACTTAGAAATTCTACATATTCCAATTCAGTAGGAATCAGAGTAGGTTAAGGTAAAAAAATACTGTAATATGCAGGTCATCATGTATCAAGTTTATAAATTTCTAATTAAGTAAATATTTCTTTCACTGTTATTGGTAAATGTTCGGAAAAAAAACACCGACTACTATATTGAACCAGTTGCTAAAGTTTTCACACGAAAATGAGAGAGAGAGAGAGGGGAAGGGCAGTTGAAGAGATAGAAGTGTTTAAAAATTAATATGACCGAGGATAGAGAGAAAGAGAGAGAGACGTTTCAAAATAAAATTGTTACAAACATTTTTTCACTTTTTTACACCGGGCAACGTCGGTTAACCCTGCTAATCTATTTTAGATATTTATTTGAACTTTGTTTTTTTTAAATTTCAAACTGACTCGTTTTCAAAATTAAGTAACAATCTATCAGTTTAAATGTCCCCGAGTTCTCCTGATGCCAGTTTCAATCTATAAAAACACAAAAGATCAAAATAATATCTTTAGATGGAACGCATAAAAAGGGAAAATTTCAGCTTGTTCATGATGTCTGAGACGTCGATTAAACAGCTTACAAAGATGAATACTAATCTCTTTAAGTATATGATTGGCCCATAAAATGAGTTTATGGTAATATTTTGATGCCAGAGGCCCGGCGCTTGACAGAGAATAGACTTAAGTTATTGTGGCTACGACGGCTGTCACAATTCTTACAGTCATTGTTGCTTCTACATTTGTGTCACATGATCTGTAAGTGAAAGAAACTAAAAGTGCCTTAGATAAAAAGTTAGAATTTCTAAAAGTAGCTTAACTCTGAAAATTTTGGCTTTTTTCATAGCATTGTTTCCTAGAAGACATTTAGTTTTTCAACTGCTGTATAATATTTGCACCATTTTGTGCGTTCCATTGCAAAAGAGGACTCACAAAGAGGATTTGTTTTTATCTTGAAGAAAATAATTGCCGGTTGATTTTCTTTATATTTACGATCTATTAACCCATTTTGGGGTTTAATGTCAAAATACAATCCTGTGTAATGGTTTAATCGAAAACAAACTGCTATTTTCACCATGGCTGGTAGGAAATGGGAGTTCATACCGTTTCTATTCGTATTATTATTTACAGGAATTTTGTAGATCAGTCCTAATAGTTAGTAACTATTATGTCACCTATGCAAACCCTACTGTCCTGGAACCCCTGTTTGTTGTGATTGGTCATTGATGATGGAGAACAATCACACTGTGTTTCTGTGTTTACTAGCAATTATGAAGCTGCATGACATAATCGATGCATCAGAAGGAATTTTTCAGAGATGAGACCTTTACCTCTCTCCAGCTTATTTACATTTTCCAAATCGTCTGAAAATATGTTGAAAGTTTCTTTGCGAAAGGTGAGTGAGTTTCGTAATTGCGCAGAGTGACAGGTGCTGGTTTTGAATGTTCGTTACTTAAGTGTACAGATTTTGGATGCAAGACAGAGACAGATAAATGTAGAAAACAAAATTTGGAGATAAGACAGAAATAGATTAGAATATTCCCATTCATCATCATCGATGTTGTCTGCTCGAAGACAATATCCTTTTGAGTTCCATCTTGTTCATTATGGTTGAAAAGCAACGATTGAAAATTAAAATTCCTTATGATTTGAAAGATGTTAAAAGAGTATTGACAACACTGGCTATGGACAGTGATACTATTTACCATAAACGAGCTGCTCTAAAAAGGCTTAAGAGTCTAGTCTACACTACTATTTAACCCATATCTAGAAGAAGGAGAGATGGATTCATACTTTTCCCAAGGGTATTAGCGCTAAGTCTCTAGGACTGAAATGGAAGACTTACCTAAAATCTTTTGCTAATTTCACTAGAAAGAAATAGTTGGATCTTCTACCGCTTCAGAAAGTACTTCACTCTTGACGCAATCGTCTACCTATAAAAGAGTCAGATACGGGGAGGTGCTGCTTAGAGCACTCTTTCTTGTGTTGACAGAGTACAAAACCGACTTTGCAATCTAGTGGAGATGATATCTTCTCTTCCCAACAGCCTCTTTCACACAGAAAAATGTTGATAGTCGCTCCAACTCTATAGTTATGTTTATGGTAGGTGCCCGACTGAACTCCAATACCTGGTCTTCCCCTGTAAAACATTCACAGCAAGAACTCTTCTAGCTACAACAATAGCAAAGAACTATTCTTTCTCTTTCTCTCTGGCAAAAACCAAACAGAACTTCCATGAACAAAGTTTCTTAGAATATCCCATCTGTGAAACAAAATACAAGGTTTTTTCCCAACCGACTACAACATGATCATCTTCAAGTTTAATGCAAACAAATACTTGTTGAGCCGTCCTCTTGGATAATCTATTCCTCTTAAGTAATCTTCTGCCCATTCCACACATTGTTTCCAATCCTCTCGTAGTCGTGATCATCGTCCAACGGACAATCGCTTTAACTCTTATTGGCGAGTGCCCCCCCCCCTACCTCCGACCTTGATAAGCGGCGACTCATTAGTAAAATAGAAAGACAGGACATGGCCCACAAAGTCAATAAGCCATGCAAGTAACCACTGTGACACAACTTCCTTGTACGATAAATAAAGACCTTGTAAAACACAAACGATTGACAGAGATAGCAGGAATCTTGAGAAAGAGAAACGAGACAGATAGACAGAGATTAGAGTGAGGTACAAAAAGACAGAGTTACTTCCCTTGTATATAGATAGAGGTTTCAGAATTATGCTTCGGAATTTTTTAGATGAGGATTAATAATTTGGATCATTTGGATTATTCAGACTACTGTTCTCATCTTGGATGTTATTTTCCCAACGTTTCGGCCGATGTAACCTTCGACCTTTTTTAGATGAGATTTGTTGACCTCGAGAGTTGGTACGAAATTTCAAATGAAACCTTTTATTTAATTAACAGGGGTAGCTTGTTCTCGGTACGTCAGTCATGACCAAGTTTGACAAGACGCATCTGAAGGTCGAAGGTTACATCGACTGAAACGTCGTGAGAATAACATCCAAAATGAGAATAGTAGTCCGAATAATCCAAACAATACAAAAGGTTTGTTGAAAAATGCAGAAATTATTGTAAAAAAAAACAAAAATGCAAATAATTAAGAGAGACAAAGTTAAGATCAATTTAAAAAAAGAGGAGATTTCAAAAGCGAGAGTAAGAAGTGAGTGAGCGAAAAACAGAGCTGAAAGGAAGAAAACCAGAACTGAAAGTATATCTCATTCCTTGACTGAATTGAACAATGTCTCTGAACAGGAAAACTATTTTAAATACTTCTCAGAGTAAAAAAAAATATAAGCAGACAAGATTTTTTCCTCATCTTTCCTTTAGACTTAAAATAAAGCATACAATAAAAAACATCTTTAAAATCTACCTAAGGTTTTACGGAAAATAAAAACAGAAAATGCTATAAAAAAGGATAATAAAGCCTATTGAACTTTGGAAATATTTCTGATTTTTTTTTTATTATCGTACAAAAATGATTTTAAAAAATGTACTTGCTTCCCATGAACAGAAATGAACTTACCTGAAGCTTCTGGTGTATTGTGTGGTACCACTTGAATCTTTCAACTACAATGAATACACTTAATATGTTGTGGTGTTATATTATATGTTGTCAAGGCTAATCTCTCTTCACTGCATATTGATTTGAGGTCGAAATGAAGTGTTTAATCAGAAATGAACCAGAAATAAAGTTGTGAAAAGCAAACTTCCGGTCAACATCCGGTTGTGTTTCTAAAAAGGAGTGGTGACCGGCAAGCAGACCACAATGACACCGGAAGTCTCATCAATTTAAAGCTTAAATATGATCAGATTTTCTGAAAAGATTTGATACAACTCCCAAGTTTGAGATATAGATATTATACTTTTAGCAATAATAATTGCATATATCTGAAAATATAGGTTATGTCAAGAAATTCTAAATAAATAATTCTCTCCAAATATTTTAATTAAAAAAATTATATTATTGACTTATTGAAATAAATTTTTGAGATCAGGTATAATCACACTTTTCATTAGTTTATGAGTTCTGGCCATGATGAAGTGGATGCCGAGGTGGATTTACCCTTTTTTGTTATTTTACTAAAAAGTCACTGCTTATCAAGGCCAGAAGGCCACTCGGGGATAAGGGTTAATCAGTTTATCAGGTGGGCGGTGAGATAACATTGTGATGATTTGTGACGATAGTTGAAATTAGTCAGAATTTGATTATTTAAGATGGCTCAACAAGAATGTGTTTACATTGGGCTGTAACACAACTATGTTGTATTCAGCTGGGAAACAGCCCTGCGGTATTGTAGTCCACAGACAGGTAGTTCTAGGAAAAAACTATGTTTATGGAAGCTCCATTTAGTTTTAGGTACACAGAAGGAGAAAGGGAAATTATTAACAGTGGTTGTAGCTAGACGAGGTTTTATTGCGATTTATTTACAACGAGGAACCATAAAATGGAGATCAGTCGAGCACCTACCAATAACGATAAAATAGAGAAAGACTAGCAACATCGCTTCTGTGTGAAAGTGGTTTTAGGGAAAAGAAGACGGCATCACCCACTAGATTTTGAAATTGGTTTTGTACTCTATCAAGGCAGGAAGGGTGCTCTGAGCGGCACCTCCCCAGATGTGGCAACAGTACTCTATTTTAGATATGTCAAGTTCGAATCCATAGAACCACTTTTATTATAGATGTTGGCCACCCTCACGTGGTCCCTCCTGTAAGTATCTGAGTCTAAAAAGAAACCAAGGCCAATAACAGGATCGAGCCGAGTTGTATGATACTTCTTCATACGAATTTATATTTTTCATTAGGTTTGATCAGCTGCTTTGGTACAATATATTAAAGAATCCATTAAAATTTAAAACCTTCATTAACATTATTTCGATTGTTGTTCAATATTTGTGTATAATTTATTTGACAGAAAATAGAAAAGTGCAACAAGCCATGTAAAGAGACAGGTAGAAGTTATTTACATCCACATATAGTCTGGATGTTTGGCCAAGGTCGTTTTAAACATGGATATGGTAGTCATCGTCATGACCTCCTGTGGTAGGTTGTTCCAAGGAGCAGAAACACGGTCAGAGAACACTGTCTTTTTCCTATTGAGCCAAAAACGACCGTACAACTTTTGCAGGTGCCTGTGGAGACCACGACATGGCGCTATAGTGAAAAAAAGGTAGATTTAAATTCTAGTTGATCATGTTATACACCTAAATCAAGTCTCTTCGTATCCTCCGCTGCTCAAGTAAGAGTAGATTTAGTCTTTGGAGCCGCTCTTTGTAGATAAGCATGGAGAGTCCTGTCACCATTCTGGTTGCCAACCCTTGAACACGCTTTCAAATATACACAAACATTATCTTCAATAAGTTCACAATCAGTATCCATTGTAATTGATAAAAAGTAAAGTGGTTAACCGTAGTCCAAGGCGATCTGAGGGCTCTTTTAATTGGCCACATCAGAGATGTAGGGGAGAGCACCACGCCTTTTACGGGATTACTCTACTTACCACCTTATAATGCTGAGTCTTTAGCAATGGGGCACCAAGCAACATTTTTTTTATCTTTGGTATGACTCGACCAATGATCGAGTCTCCCAACTCATAGTGAACAATAACCATTATGCCATATGGGCCGTCGACTATATCATAATAAACTGACCTTGTGTCAAACTTTATTCTTTTGTGGATGTAAATAAATGCTTACAAAGTGCATTTAGATCATTTCAAAATTGCAATTCATTTTAATTGGATATTTTTGAATGAATCTATCTGGCATGTGTACACAGTGTGATGATGTATGGAAGTGAAACCGTTGCTGATGAGAATTGAGGACATGCATTGCATAGAGAGATATGATACGAGAATGATACGATGGATGTGTAATGTGAATCTTAAAGACAGGCTTAGATCTGATGACCTCAGAGAAAGATTACAGTATCGGAAGATGTGTGGAAAACAGGTGAGTTTGAAGCTTTGGCTATATTGAAAGAATGAATGAAAATGTTTCAGTTGGTAGATGTAGAACAGTTGGGCATCACAGGCAGTTGGCGGTGCAAGATCAAGAAACACATGGGAGGAAGGGATAAAAATGGACTTGAGAGAAAGAAGGATAAACGGGCTTCTGAAGGACTTTTTTGGCTAGCCTGTTTGGAGTTAAGAGAATTGAACGCTGTGGTGGTAGTTTTGTTTTACGGCATATCAACCCTTTTGGGGTTATTTAATGCCGAATCTGGTCATTATAGTAAAAGTTTTTATGCTTCAAGTTCTTTATATCTTCAAATGTTTAATCATCGTTTTTGGTTTGGTAGTTTTGTTTTACGGCATATCAACCCTTTTTGGGTTATTTAATGCCGAATCTGGTCATTATAGTAAAAGTTTTTATGCTTCAAGTTCTTTATATCTTCAAATGTTTAATCATCGTTTTTGGTTCGGTAGTTTTGTTTTACGGCATATCAACCCTTTTTGGGTTATTTAATGCCGAATCTGGTCATTATAGTAAAAGATTTATGCTTCAAGTTCTAAAATAAAATAAAAAAGGGGAGGGAGAAAGGGGGAGAGGCTGTTGTTTTTGTTTTTGGTTTTGTAGAACATAATTAAGTTTTACAAAAAAAAAAAAAACAAAAAAAAAAAAACGTCAATGTAGGTGAATTTCGTCTCAGGGAGCCACAGGGCAGCCTGATCTGGTATCACCAGGAACGCTGTGGTGAGGTCTCCTTCAGGCTTAGTTTGTCTTGAAGTGATTCTACCTTCCTCTCCCTTTTTATTATTATGATTAGCTCCTTACATCAAGTGGCTTCATGCCTTGTCTGAGGCGACTTCCATTAAAATAAAAAATTAAAAAACAAATAAAATAAAGCCGTCGGCAGAGAGAGGTTAGTTTGGAAGTCAATTTCTAAAAGCTGTCCAATACATACCAGCATGTAAAACGTACGTTAAACCAAATATGATAATTTGTCATTCTTCAATTTGAAATAAAATTTTCATCACTTAACGCACAGATTGAATGGATGCATATTAATCTGCGTTCTTGTTTATTTCATCTTTTCCATTTTTTACTTTATATTTTTACCCCGTTGATCAACATTCTAGAAACTTTATTCCAAAAAAATATCTGCCAATCATTGATTCTGAGAGCTTGACTCTGAAGAGATTTCAACCAATCAGTTTGAAAGACTTGTCACTAATAAAAATGTGATCAAAATTTACACAGGACAGTTGCACAAGAAGCGGACAGAAAATCTATCAACACATGTTTGCTTCTCACTAGCTGATATGAATATAAAAAAAATTGTTCACTGATCTTTTTATTATTTGTAATATTTTTGTATTTTCTCTTTTACCATTCTATGTACTGCATTTTAGAAAAAACGGAACACGCGTATGACCGCATATAAATAACATTTTGTTCAATGTAATTTTCCTTACATGCCAGATTCTTTCCTAAGCACACATTATTATATGGACCTATTGGCATATTTTTGCGTTTTTTCTGCTTCTAAATTGATTAATATTCTTCAGTTTTTCTAGATTGATTGATAAATAAATTAGGAAAATAAGATAAAAATACGTTCTTAGATTCAGTTTTGTTGCTTTGTTTTACAGTATACCAACCCTTTTGTGGTCATTCAATGCAAAGTTCAGTCATTTTGGTAAAACTTTGTATGCTTCAAGTTCTTTATTGTTATGGGACATAAATAGAAATTAAGAGAAAAATAGTACAAAATACAGTCATGTCTACGAATTAAAAAAAATATGATTTAAAAAGTTTTTAGTCTTCAATATTTTTTGCTTTCGATAAATATTCATTAATAGTTTAAAAAGTAATTCAACATGTATTTATCAAAGTTCAATATAGGTGAGAATCACACACACACACACACACAGATACACGATAGTTTATCTCATAGTTTTATTAATATAGAGGTTATACTTAGCTTTGTAGGGCTAACAATTAAATGTTGATAAAAAGATTCCAATGGTCAAGTGTTAAAGTACAGCAACATGGTCGTTGGGAAGATAGAAATCCTTGATTTTACCATGCAATTCTATTAAAAATTTTATTTGAGATAGGAAAAATGGGAAAAAGGGAGAGGAGACGAGAATAGAGGGAGTGAAGAGACGAGAAGAGGAAAAGGTCAAGGAGAGAAGAGGGGAGAAGAAAAGGTCGAGGACAGGGGAGAGGAGAGGAGAGGAGAGAGGAGGGGAGAGGAAAGGGTCGAGGGGAAAGGAAAGGGCCGAGGGAAGGGTCGAGGGGAGAAGAGGGGAGAGGAAAGGGAGAAAAAGGGGTCGAGGAGAGAAGAAAGGGTCGAAAAGAGAGGAGGGGAGAGGAAAGGGTCGAGGAGAGAGGAGGGGAGAGGAAAGGGTCGAGGAGAGAGGAGGGGAGAGGAAAGGGTCGAGGAGAGAGGAGGGGAGAGGAAAGGGTAGAGGAGAGAGGAGGGGAGAGGAAAGGGTAGAGGAGAGAGGAGGGGAGAGGAAAGGGTAGAGGAGAGAGGAGGGGAGAGGAAAGGGTAGAGGAGAGAGGAGGGGAGAGGAAAGGGTCGAGGAGAGAGGAGTGGAGAGGAAAGGGTCGAGGAGAGAGGAGGGAAGAGAGGAGAGAGTCGAGGAGGGGGAGAGAGGAGAGAGTCGAGGAGAGAGGAGGGTCGAGGAGAGGAGAGGGTCGAGGAGAGGAGAGGGTCGAGGAGAGAGGAGGGGAGAGGAGAGAGGAGGGGAGAGGAAAGGGCAGAGGAGAGAGGAAGGGAGAGGAAAGGGTAGAAGAGAGAGGAGGGGGGAGGAAAGGGCCGAGGAGAGAGGAGGGGGGAGGAAAGGGCCGAGGAGAAATGAAGAGAGAGATGAAAGTGAGGGCAAAGATAAAAGAGAGGGCAGAGATGAAAGAGAAGACAGAGATGAAAGAGAGGACAGAGATGAAAGAGAGGAGAGGAGAGAGATAAAAAGAGAAAGCAAAAAAAAAGAAAAAAAGAGAAAGAAAAAAGAGAAAGAAAAAAAGAGAAAGAAAAAAGAGAAAGAAAAAAGAGAAGACAGAGGATACAGATTGAGATAAAAAGACAAGATAGAGGAAACTAGAAGATAGAGGAAACTAGAGGATATAAAAAAGAGATGGTACAAAAACAGAGAGGATACAAAAACTAGAGAATAGAGGAAAAGAGCGGATAGAGGAAAAGAGCGGATAGAGGAACAGAGAGTAATGGTAGAGGAAAGTGAAAGATGAAATACGGAGGAAAGAGACGGAGGAAAAACGGAGGAAAGAGAGAGATGAAAGACGGAGGAAAGATAAAAGACGGATAAAAGATGAAAGAAGGAGGAAAGATGAAAGACGGAGGAAAGATTAAAAGAAGGAGGAAAGATTAAAGAAGGATGGAAATAGAAGAAATGTGGGAAGGAGACAGAAGGGAGGAAAGGATGGAAGGAAGGGAGAAAAGGAGAGAGAGAGGTGTAGGGAAAAGAGAGAGGGGAGGAAAAGAGAGAGAGCGGGGTGAGGATATGAGAGAGAGCGGGGTGAGGATATGAGATAGAGAGCGGGGTGAGGATAGGAGATAGAGAGGGGTGAGGAAAGGAGAGAGAGGGTGAGGAAAGAAGAGAGAGAGGGTGAGGAAAGGAGAGAGAGAGGGTGAGGAAAGGAGAGAGAGAGGGTGAGGAAAGGAGAGAGAGAGGGTGAGGAAAGGAGAGAGAGAGGGTGAGGAAAGGAGAGAGAGAGAGGGGTGAGGAAAGGAGAGAGAGAGAGGGGTGATGGAAAGGAGAGAGAGAGAGGGGTGATGGAAAGGAGAGAGAGAGAGGGGTGAGGAAAAGAAGAGAGAGAGAGAGGGGTGAGGAAAAGAAGAGAGAGAGAGAGGGGTGAGGAAAGGAGAGAGAGAGAGGGGTGAGGAAAAGAAACGAGAGAGAGAGAGGGGTGAGGAAAGGAGAGAGAGAGAGAGAGGGGTGAGGAAAAGAAGAGAGAGAGAGAGGGGTGAGGAAAGGAGAGAGAGAGAGAGGGGTGAGGAAAGGAGAGAGAGAGAGGGGTGAGGAAAAGAAACGAGAGAGAGAGAGGGGTAAGGAAAGGAGAGAGAGAGAGAGGGGGGTTAGGAAAGGAGAGAGAGAGAGAGAGGGGTGAGGAAAGGAGAGAGAGAGAGGGGTGAGGAAGGAGAGAGAGAGGGGAGAAGGAGAGAGAGAGAGGGGTGAGGAAAGGAGAGAGAGAGAGAGGGGTGAGGAAAGGAGAGAGAGAGAGAGAGGGGTGAGGAAAGGAGAGAGAGAGAGAGAGGGGTGAGGAAAGGAGAGAGAGAGAGAGAGGGGTGAGGAAAGGAGAGAGAGAGAGAGAGGGGTGAGGAAAGGAGAGAGAGAGAGAGAGGGGTGAGGAAAGGAGAGAGAGAGAGAGAGGGGTGAGGAAAGGAGAGAGAGAGAGAGAGGGGTGAGGAAAGGAGAGAGAGAGAGGGGTGAGGAAAGGAGAGAGAGAGAGGGGTGAGGAAAGGAGAGAGAGAGAGGGGTGAGGAAAGGAGAGAGAGAGAGGGGTGAGGAAAGGAGAGAGAGAGAGATGGGAGGAAAGTAGAGAGAGAGAGGGGAGGAAAGTAGAGAGAGAGAGGGGAGGAAAGTAGAGAGAGAGAGAGAGGGGAGGAAAGTAGAGAGAGAGAGAGGGGAGGAAAGTAGAGAGAGAGAGAGGGGAGGAAAGTAGAGAGAGAGAGAGGGGAGGAAAGTAGAGAGAGAGAGAGGGGAGGAAAGTAGAGAGAGAGAGAGGGGAGGAGAGAGGGAGAGGGGAGGAAAGGAGGGAGAGGGGAGGAAAGGAGAGAGAGTGGAGGAAAGGAGAGAGAGAGTGAAGGAAAGGAGAGAGAGAGTGAAGGAAAGGAGAGAGAGAGTGAAGGAAAGGAGAGAGAGAGTGAAGGAAAGGAGAGAGAGAGTGAAGGAAGGAGAGAGAGTGTGAAGGAAAGGAGAGAGAGAGTGAAGGAAAGGAGAGAGAGAGTGAAGGAAAGGAGAGAGAGAGTGAAGGAAAGGAGAGAGAGAGTGGAGGAAAGGAGAGAGAGAGTGGAGGAAAGGAGAGAGAGAGTGGAGGAAAGGAGAGAGAGAGTGGAGGAAAGGAGAGAGAGAGGGGAGGAAAGGAGAGAGAGAGGGGAGGAAAGGAGAGAGAGAGGGGAGGGAGGAAAGGAGAGAGAGAGGGGAGGAAAGGAGAGAGAGAGGGGAGGAAAGGAGAGAGAGTGGGGAGGAAAGGAGAGAGAGTGGGGAGGAAAGGAGAGAGAGAGGGGAGGAAAGGAGAGAGAGAGGGGAGGAAAGGAGAGAGAGAGGGGAGGAAAGGAGAGAGAGAGGGGAGGAAAGGAGAGAGAGAGGGGAGGAAAGGAGAGAGAGGGGAGGAAAGGAGAGAGAGAGGGGAGGAAAGGAGAGAGAGAGGGGAGGAAAGGAGAGAGAGGGGAGGAAAGGAGAGAGAGAGGGGAGGAAAGGAGAGAGAGAGGGGAGGAAAGGAGAGAGAGGAGGAGGAAAGGAGAGAGAGAGGGGAGGAAAGGAGAGAGAGAGGGGAGGAAAGGAGAGAGAGAGGGAGGAAAGGAGAGAGAGAGGGGAGGAAAGGAGAGAGAGAGGAGGAAAGGAGAGAGAGAGAGGAAGGCTTGGATCGGAGAGAGAGCGATGAGTGCCTGTTGCGTGCTGTCGGAGGAGAGGAGAGAGAGAGAGAGGGAGGAATGAGAGCGAGAGGGAGTGAAATGAGAGAGAGAGGGAGGAATGAGAGCGAGGGGAGGAAATGAGAGAGAGAGAGAGAGGGGAGGAAATGAGAGAGAGAGAGATGGGAGGAAAGGAGAGAGAGATAAAAGATATGGGTATATAGAAAATTTGAAGACTTTTCCTTTCTCATAAAACTGAAAAAATAATCACTTTTCACTATTCTATTTCTATCTACACTGAAGAAGAAACTTTACAGGGGATAATCCATGAAGAACCAATGGATTGAATTAAACTAAAATGCCATAGATTATTCCAGACTTTCGATCTGACTAAAAATCTCAAATTGAGTGCACAAATTAATAGTTTATTGACTCGTGACTAATCCTTTATTTTGGTTGAGATTTTTCTGAATGCACTTTTAGGGGTCAACTAATTAAATTAAATTATTGAATCAGGCAAAGGACAAATTAACATTGAATCGAAAAGATGTGAGCAATTCATTTGCAATGCTCCCCTTCACATACACATGGAAACGGAAATCATTAAACAGAAAACAGATTCTGTTTATTTGTCAAATTGTGCAATTCTCGTGTTTCACCATTGTTACCAGATATTATGCATGCATTTCAAAATCACCCTTCCAAGACAAAAATATAATTTTTTAATTTGTGTGTGTGTGTTATCAAAATTCTAAATATTATTTTAATTGAACACCAGTCATTATATCTAACTAGCACGACTACCTGGCGTTGTCCGGGAACATGGATAAGAAAAGAGAAGAGTTAAATGAAATTGTGTATAGCATATTTCTTTTAAATCTTCTTACTCTACACATCCTCAGTAACGTGATGTTTTAATATACTTTTCTCTCCCTCTGACTGCCTCGGTAATTCATGCACAAACTTTGGCAATTGGTTCAATATAATATAAATGAAAAAAAAGGCAAGAAAGCAATGAAGTCATCACCATCCGAATGTTTAACTTATTTTCAGTGTTAGTTTTTGAACATTTACCATGAAAGAAAAGTAAAGGAAATATGCAGGAAAAAAGGGAACAAGGAGGAACAAAAGAAGAGGATAGGGGAGAAGAAAGCGAAGATGGAGGAAAGAAAGAAAGGGGAGGATGGGGGAAAGAAAGAAAGGGGAGGATGGGGGAAAGAAAGAAAGGGAAGGATGGGGGAAAGAAAGAAAGGGAAGGATGGGGGAAAGAAAGAAAGGGGAGGATAGAGGAAAGAAAGAAAGGGGAGGATAGAGGAAAGAAAGAAAGGGGAGGATAGAAGAAAGAAAGAAAGGGGAGGATAGAAGAACTAAAGGGAAGGATGGGGAAAAAAGAAAGGAAAGGATGGGGAAAAAAGAAAGGAAAGGATGGGGAAGGAAAGAAAGGGGAGAATGAGGGAAAGAAAGAAAGGGGAGAATGGGGGGGAAAGAAAGAAAGGGGAGGATGGGTGAAAGAAAGAAAGGGAATGATGGGGAAAGAAAAACAGGGAAGGATGCTCGGCAGAAAATCAAAGGGAAGGATGGACGCAAAGAAAATCAAAGGGAAGGATGGACACAAAGAAAATCAAAGGGAAGGATGGTCGCAAAGAAAATCAAAGGGAAGGATGGACGCAAAGAAAATCAAAGGGAAGGATGGCCGCAAAGAAAATCAAAGGGAAGAATGGGGGGAAATTAAAAGTAAGAATGGGGGAGAAAATGAAATATGGATGAAAAAAAGACAAAGAAAATATGGATGAAAAAAAGACAAAGACAATATGGATGAAAAAAAGACAAAGAAAATATGGATGAAAAAAAGACAAAGAAAAGGGGAAGAAAAAAAGACAAAGAAAAAAGAAAGGAAAAAAACAAGGAAAAGAGAAAGGAAAAAAACAAAGAAAAGATGGACCGGAGAAAGAAAAGTAAAGATGGACCGGAGAAAGAAAAGTAAAGATGGACCGGAGAAAGAAAAGTAAAGATGGACCGGAGAAAGAAAAGTAAAGATGGACCGGAGAAAGAAAAGTAAAGATGGACCGGAGAAAGAAAAGTAAAGATGGACCGGAGAAAGAAAAGTAAAGATGGACCGGAGAAAGAAAAGTAAAGATGGACCGGAGAAAGAAAAGTAAAGATGGACCGGAGAAAGAAAAGTAAAGATGGACCGGAGAAAGAAAAGTAAAGATGGACCGGAGAAAGAAAAGTAAAGATGGACCGGAGAAAGAAAAGTAAAGATGGACCGGAGAAAGAAAAGTAAAGATGGACCGGAGAAAGAAAAGTAAAGATGGACCGGAGAAAGAAAAGTAAAGATGGACCGGAGAAAGAAAAGTAAAGATGGACCGGAGAAAGAAAAGTAAAGATGGACCGGAGAAAGAAAAGTAAAGATGGACCGGAGAAAGAAAAGTAAAGATGGACCGGAGAAAGAAAAGTAAAGATGGACCGGAGAAAGAAAAGTAAAGATGGACCGGAGAAAGAAAAGTAAAGATGGACCGGAGAAAGAAAAGTAAAGATGGACCGGAGAAAGAAAAGTAAAGATGGACCGGAGAAAGAAAAGTAAAGATGGACCGGAGAAAGAAAAGTAAAGATGGACCGGAGAAAGAAAAGTAAAGATGGACCGGAGAAAGAAAAGTAAAGATGGACCGGAGAAAGAAAAGTAAAGATGGACCGGAGAAAGAAAAGTAAAGATGGACCGGAGAAAGAAAAGTAAAGATGGACCGGAGAAAGAAAAGTAAAGATGGACCGGAGAAAGAAAAGTAAAGATGGACCGGAGAAAGAAAAGTAAAGATGGACCGGAGAAAGAAAAGTAAAGATGGACCGGAGAAAGAAAAGTAAAGATGGACCGGAGAAAGAAAAGTAAAGATGGACCGAAGAAAGAAAAGTAAAGATGGACCGAAGAAAGAAAAATAAAGATGGTCCGAAGAAAGAAAAGTAAAGATAGACCAAAGAAAGAAAAGTAAAGATGGACAAAGAGAAAAAATGCAAGAAAATGAAGGAGAAAAGACAGGGAAGAAAAAGAGAAAAGACAGCAGAGAAAAAGAGGAAGGACAGCAGAGAAAAAGAGGAAGGACAGCAGAGAAAAAGAGGAAAGACAGCAGAGAAAAAGAGGAAAGACAGCAGAGAAAAAGAGGAAAGACAGCAGAGAAAAAGAGGAAAGGCAGCAGAGAAAAAGAGGAAAGGCAGCAGAGAAAAAGAGGAAAGGCAGCAGAGAAAAAGAGAAAAGACAGGGGAGAAAAGGAGGAAAGACAGGGGAGAAAAGGAGGAAAGACAGGGGAGAAAAGGAGGAAAGACAGGGGAGAAAAGGAGGAAAGACAGGGGAGAAAAGGAGGAAAGACAGGGGAGAAAAGGAGGAAAGACAGGGGAGAAAAGGAGGAAAGACAGGGGAGAAAAGGAGGAAAGACAGCAGAGAACAGGAGGAAAGACAGCAGAGAAAAGGAGGAAAGACAGGGGAGAAAAGGAGGAAAGACAGGGGAGAAAAGGAGGAAAGACAGGGGAGAAAAGGAGGAAAGACAGGGAAGAAAAAGAGGAAAGACAGGGGAGAAAAAGAGGAAAGACAGGGGAGAAAAAGAGGAAAGACAGGGGAGAAAAAGAGGAAAGACAGGGGAGAAAAAGAGGAAAGACAGGGGAGAAAAAGAGGAAAGAAAGGGAGAAAAAGACGAAAAAAAGGGGAAAAAGAGGAAAGAAAGGAAAGAAGGACATCTTGGAAGTTCTATTATCCATAAAACTTGTAGACTCAAATTGTCACCGGCATAAAGGGCTCCAAATAGTTGATAGCAAGAATTTTGATTGAATGAAGTAATATTTATATAATAGATTATCCACTCAAAGACTAATATCCTAGTAGAACCCAGCGAATAGATGTTGACATCTAAGCATAATGGAATACCTCAGCCTGCTTATAAACCAATCTCTGGGATTCTTTCAGTTTATTTAGTTCTAACTCATGTTACAATACAGCTGAGCATTGACTACTAAATTTAAAAAAATTGATGGTAAATATTCATATTAAAACTACTGGAGTGACAAAGTCAAGCAGAAATAGACAAAAAAGATTTATTCGACGAAAATCGAGATTTAAAAAAGCATTGTCCTAAAAATCTTAAGAGGAAACAGAATTTCAATTTGAAACATCCTAGATCTGACACTAGGTGTTGCTGCCTATCGTATGAAAAACGGCCATCTTATATTTTAAGATATTTCTCACTATTCAAAGAGAAATGTGTAAAATGCATCAAATGACATCGTGACTATGTATATATGAAAGAGGAATATCCGTCCCAAAACGGGAAAATCCAATTCCCTGAACAAAGATATTTTGCACCACTTCTATGTCCACTTAACATATGATACTAAACCTTATATCTATAATCCTTATTCTAATCAAAATTTATTATATGCTTTTGATTCTAGAAAATGTCTCAAATTTAAAGAAATTGAAATTCAGGGAATCTTGCTTAATTGGTGTTTAATAACTATGGATCAAATGTAATGCAAATCTGAAATATTTGGATTTTCAAATGGAAGGTTATGTTCATATTATGCCCCCTAAACTGAAATTTGGGGAATATTTATTAATTGATGTGTATTACCTATTGTTAAAAATTCAACAAAAATCGCAGGTATCTGAATTTTCACTAACGCCTTGCAGCTGTGTTCTAAAATATTAATAATGATCGTTAATTTGTTTAGGAGTGAATCATGTACATAAAAATATAAACATATACGCATATGTAACTTTATATAAATAGGAGATATTTATTTTTTAAGATCAGTCTTTTATTATTTATTAGCCATCTTGTTACAACACATAAATGCAATAAAAAGTTAAAACCTAAACAGTTAACCTCTAATTTTCCAAATCGTAGAATCTTACACATGGAATACAATAAAATAGAATCTCTGCGAAAAGAGGTTGAAGTGTACACTCAGTATGAACCACTTAGTCTCATGGCGCTTCTCTGTAGGGAGTGCATTGAGGGGTGCAGCAATAAGTGGCTATGATAGTCACACACCATTCACTATAAGTAGGGGGAAAATATCAGAAACAAATATTATCTTCTGTATACGCATTTGTTAGTCTGTTTCTCTTTTTTTCCAAATTTACTGCCCCAACAGTTTGTACCAGAGACTCGACCCAGCTACCCGGAGAGATCAAATAATCATTATAAAATGGATACTTAACAAGTTCATTTCTTCGTCTGTTTTTTCATTACAATAGAAAAGATGAGATATCTATATATTAATACAGAAACCATTATATTTATGCTGGCTTCCGTGTTTTACCTACTGGTTGCTTATGAGAGTCAAAATAAATTAAAATAAAAGGAGGGAAAGGAGAAAAATGGAGAGGTGAAATAGAAAGAGGGAAAGGAAAATAGTGGCAAAGGAAGAAGGGAAGAGTGGTAAAGGAAGAGTGGCAAAGGAAGGGAGAGAGAGAAAGGAAGGGAGAGAGAGAAAGGAAAGGAGAGAGAGAAAGGAAAGGAGAGAGAGAAAGGAAAGGAGAGAGAGAAAGGAAAGGAGAGAGAGGAAGGAAAGGAGAGAGAGAACGGGAAGGAAAGGAGAGAGAGGAAGGAAAGGAGAGAGAGAACGGGAAGGAAAGGAGAGAGAGAACGGGAAGGAAAGGAGAGAGAGAACGGGAAGGAAAGGAGAGAGAGAACGGGAAGGAAAGGAGAGAGAGAACGGGAAGGAAAGGAGAGAGAGAACGGGAAGGAAAGGAGAGAGAGAACGGGAAGGAAAGGAGAGAGAGAACGGGAAGGAAAGGAGAGAGAGAACGGGAAGGAAAGGAGAGAGCGAAAGGAGAGAGCGAAAGGAGAGAGCGAAAGGAGAGAGCGAGAAAGCGGAAAGGAGAAAGCGAGAAAGCGGAAAGGAGAGAGAGAGAAAGCGGAAAGGAGAGAGAGAGAGAGAAAGCGGAAAGGAGAGAGAGACAGCGGAAAGGAGAGAGAGACAGTGGAAAGGAGAGAGAGACAGTGGAAAGGAGAGAGAGAAAGGAGAGTAAGAAAGCGAAAGAAAGGAGACAAAGAAAGCGAAAGAAAGGAGAGTAAGAAAGCGAAAGAAAGGAGAGTAAGAAAGCGAAAGAAAGGAGAGAAAGAAAGCGAAAGAAAGGAGAGAAAGAAAGCGAAAGAAAGGAGAGAAAGAAAGCGAAAGAAAGGAGAGAAAGAAAGCGAAAGAAAGGAGAGAAAGAAAGGAAATAAAGAAAGCGAAATAAAGAAAGGGGAAGGAAGAGAAAGGAAAATGAAGAGAAAAGAAGAAAAGGAAGCGATAGGAAGAGAGAACGACCGATCAATGAAAATAGAAATAAAATAAGATACACATTATTGATTCGATCATCTATTTCTAAATGGAATAAAGGCAAAAGAAACCAAATGAAAACTATGAAAAAGAGAAATATACCAATCGAAGATCGTGAAATAGTTAACATCTGAGATTCTATCGTCCGTATCTCAATCATTGAATGTGAAAGAAATAGGAGAGAAAAAGAAGCAAATTATACAGATGCACGGATGTGTCTTAAAAGCATGACAGACCAATGAAAATACTATTTCAAACTTAAGCATGACAGTCCAATGGAAACGCTATTTCAAGCTTAAGCATATCAGACTGACCGAGTAACAGCCAAAGCCTCATATAGGTATGTTTGGATATTTAAAATAAAGTACATCCTTTCAATCTGCAGGTTCAACAAAGAAAATGCTATCACGAACTGAAGCGTGACAAACTAACAGACATCGCTGTTTGCAGAGATGCGTGAACAAAACAAAAACAACAACAAAATTCACAAAAGAATTTTATGCCAACAAAACTAACAATTAATTTCAACTTGAAAGTTCTGACAAGTAAATCATTTCAAATTTTCTTAAACTCTTTAACTGCTATTTTTTTAAAATTCTGTATCAATTTTATAACAATCTAGAATACAATAAATAACATTTGAAAATTATGAATAGCATTAATATTCATTGATTTTAATTTTATAGATTTAAATGCAAAATTTTAGGAAATGTGTTTGTGGGAAGGACAGATGTTTATCCAAAATATTTATGGAAGAAAAGCAAAAAGCAAAAAAATATATTATTTTAGAATTAAATTTAAACCCTTATTATAAGGACGAAAAGTAAAGAAAAAAAAAAGCTGCAAAATCATTTATTCTGAAATGAAATGCAAATATATTTTACTCGGATATTTATTTGAATTTATTTCCCATATTTTGCATCGGATTGAATAAATCGAAAATCTTAAATTCAGCATGAAATATATTGAAGGAATGGAATTAAGCAACCTTTTCTAGAATCTGTACGGAACCTTCAAGTCCAAAACTGGACTCTCACGTTTACTATTTTTAAAATCACATTTTTCAATTCGATTTTACGACATTAATGATAATATTTATTTATATAAAGTTAAGTATGTGTATATGTCTATATGTAAAGGATTCACATCTAAACTAATTAACCGATCATTATAAATGTTGGAACACCGCTGGCAGGCGTAAGGGGTCCAAATGTGGGCTATATTAAGTTTAATTTAGCTTATGCAAAGGGGACAAAGACGGGGAGGGAGGCCCTTCTTGAAAATTCAGATACCTCGGATTTTTGTGAAATTCTAACAATAGGTATTAGACATCAATTAATAGACATAACATTTTAGACTTGGGTGGAATTTGCGAACTGAGTCTTTTGTTTAATAGACGGGGGCAGCTTTTTCTAATTTCATCAGCCATGACCGGATAAGTGTTAATTTCTATTATTCTTAACAGGTTGGACTACAAAGCTTGGGAAACTTATATTCTCAAAAAGATAAGAATGTGTGTTTAGTGTGAGTATTAATGAATATGTAAGTTTCCATCGGTCTATAAAGTTAGTTATGTGTATATATTTTTATAGATTTTACGTACAAGATTCACTTCTGAACGAATTAACCGATCATCATAAATTTTGGAACATTTTTGTGAAATTTTAACAATAGGCATCAATTAATATTCCCCAAATTTTTGGGGGTATTTTAAAAGGTTAAATTTGGGCACAACCTCCCATTTGAAAATTCCAATATTTCAGATTTGCATTAAATTTGATCGATAGTCGTTGGACACCAATTAAGCAAGATTCCCTGAATTTTAATCTCATCTTAAGACCTTTTAGGCTTAAAATTTTAGACATTTTCTAAAATCAAAATCATGTAATGGATTGAGATTAAAATTTGATTAAGGATTCTAGACATAAGGTTAGTATTAATATATCTTGATTTGAAACATTTTCTTTAGAATAAAAATCATTTAATGAATTCAAATCAAAATTGGAACAAGTGTTCTACACATTAGATTTAGTAGCATATTTATCTTAATTAGTGTAAAGACACATCAAAGTGGTGCAAAACCGTTCTGTTCAGTGATTTAATTTCATTATGAACTAGTCACATTTTTTTCTTCCATTCTTTCTCCTCTTCTCTCTCTAATATTTTGACGGTTTATTTTTCTAAGTTCTTATTCTTTTTTTCCCCTCTTTTCCTTACTTCTCATTTTCTCCCTGTGTAATATCTTTTTCTTTTGTGTTTTTATCAACAATATCCTTCCATACAATGTTTTCTGTTCATTTGTCTATAACTAATAGACATTCGTCAAAGAGATCTATACTAGATTCCAGCAATTATCTACGCCCCTCCACACCCCCACCTTCAACAGTGTCGTTCTTTGTTTGTTCTCTAACAAGCCAAGCATTAAACTAAGTTATAGAATTATGGTCAGCTTTTTAAAACTGGAAATACACTGGAAACAATTTACGAAACGATTCAAATGTTATTTCCCTGGTCTGTGTTTGACCTTGTTCGTCTATCTCAAAATTCTTTTATTAAATGGTTGTGTTATAACCAGAGCAAAGATTCGCATTGGAAAAAATATATACAAATAAAAATAGAGAATATATTTCAATTTTCTAATAATTTACAATAGCCAATCTTTATGCTGGGTCTTGTCTGAAAAACAAAATGCATATGTTGAAAGTCATATAGCTCTGTCTCTACCACCATTTCACACCGAAAAGTGCAAACTATACAGACGGAAGTTTGTCTTCATCTCTCTCTGTTTATTTACCCTGTGCAGGAGATTGAGTTAGTGTCATGATTAAGCCTTACAAAAGCGCATTCACTGCCTATCAGACAATTTAAATAAATAATCATGTTATTTCCATGACGATGCACATATGTTTGAACATTAAGAGAAATACATATTGATTTGGACAAAAATCAATTTTCTCTGAGGAGTCTAGTTTTGGAAAACAGCCATTCGTTTCATTATTATTAATGTTTAATTTCTACTTTCATCACCATAACCTGCATTTTCTGTCTTTATTTTATCATTTTGCAACACTTATGTTCCCTTACAAAAATTCAAATCAAGATATAATGCTATTTAACCTTATATGTCTAAGATCATTATTTCAATTCTGATCAAAATTCATTAAATAATCTTCATTTTTTTAAATGTATAAAATTTAAAGCTTACGTTTAAGGGGTCTTAAATTGAAATTCAGAGGATCTTGCTTATTTCATGTCTAATGGCGGGATAAAATTCTGAAATATTTGAATTTTCAACTTGGAGGTTGTGTCCATAGTATGTCTCCTAACAACTCTTTAAAATACTCCAAAGAAACTGAAATTTGGAGAATATTTATAAATTGATGTCTAAATGCCTTATTGTTAAAATTTTACAAAAAATGATATCTGAATTTTCATAAATGGCTTTCAGACCCTCTTTGCATCAAATTAAATATAACCCACATTAATCATGCCTAGTCGCAGTGTTCCAAAATTCATAAAGATCGGTTAATTAGTTTTGGAGTTAACCTCACACAAACGGCAACGGACAAACAAGAATTGGTGTCATACACTATTTCATATATATATATATATATATATATATAGAAATATTGTGAAAATATATTTTAGCATATACTTTCAATACTTTATATTTACCAACCTATTCCAATTTTAGCTCGATGAATGTTAACCAGTATCAACAGAGCATATATAAATAATTACACACATATATATATATTAGAGAGAGAAAGAGAGAATAAATAAATATACACCGTAGAAAAATGTCTGACTATAAATGTTGACCTTATTATAAGTGGCAGTGGTGCAGTGATTAGCAGCAAAGATCGTGAACCTAGCATGCCATGTTCTAATTCAGAAGGTGTATTTCATCACTTTCACTAATAAACATGATGAATGATATAAAAAAAACATTTTTCTCCCTCCAGAAATGGATTACATTGTATGATAGCAGAAGATTCTTGAGCCTAAAACTGGCTGGTTCCGACCAGCTTTTTCATATCAGTCAGGATTCGTCTTGGAAATCATTCCGAAAACCAAGGAACTGTCCTGAAAAACCAAAGTTTCTTTGTTGGAATGAGGTATAGTCCGGTTCGGTCTTAGGTGTACCCTCCCATGTATTACCTCCTCCTTCAGGAACGAAGTGGTGTTGTTTTTGCGGATTGCCTGAGATGACGGGGAATTCGGTCATGTTCGTTCATGGCTATTTTTGTACCTAACCAGATTTCCCCTATGCGGAGCTGGTTTTCGCCACCTTCCCGTCTTATGATATATCTTACTGTTGTGAGAAGCAAGTAGACGCATATTCAGTTTAATGTCCGTTTCACATGCTGTTGGATGGCTTCGAGAAATTGGCTTCTAAACTAACCTGTCTCTGGTCAGAACTTTATTTATCCCTCTTTCATTCAAGTTCATCCTTATCATTTCATCCCATATTTTCCTTGGCCTTTTCCTGCCCAATGACCCTGCTCCCTTAACTGTTCTACATCTACTAACTAAATAACTCATCTATTCTTTCAATGTGGCCATACCATTGAAGTCTCCTGTTCTGCAAACATCTCCCTATACTGTCCAGAGTTGATCTTCCTCCGAGGTGATCAGATCTAAGTCTGTCTAAGACCAACATTACAAATCGTACCATCATCTTTCCTCTCTATGCAACGCATGTCCTCAAGCCTCAGTGGCCAGGTTTCACTTCCATGCATAATCACACTGCATACGCAGTCTTGATAGACTCATCCTTTCAATGGTAACACTCTGCAGGTTAATAATGGCAGAAGTCCTCGGAACTTACTCCATTCACTCCTTATTTTTACAATCACATTAGGACCTGCTCCTCGCTGTACTCCAAAACTTCTGAACAACCTCAATAACTTCACTATATAAATGTATTTTCTCCACTCGTCTAAAAGAAAAGAAAACTCTGAAATAACTTATCACCCTCCTTTAAAAACTGTTATGCAAAGATATACAATAGCTTGGAGATTGAATAGATATGATTGTCAACTTTCAATTGTGAATTTCTTTTTTTCTTTACTAATTGGTTGCCTCTTATCAAGGTCCGGGACCACTCGAGGATAAAGGTTAAAGAGATCGACAGCTGGACGATGATTGCCTCCATGAGAGGACAAAAACAATGGGTGGGATGAGCAGAATATTACTTAAAAGGAATTGATTATCCAAGAGTACGGCTAAACAAGTATTTGTTCACATTAGTTGAATGACGACCATGCTGTAGTCGGTTGAAAAGCAGACTGATGGTATCTTGTTCAACAGATAAGGTGTTCTAGGAATTAAACTGATTATTGAAGTTCCGTCTGGTTCTATATATATATATAAGGGAGGGCCTGTGGACGAGTGGTTATAGCACTTGTCTTTGGGCTCGATCCCACTCACGGCATGCAAATTTTCGGGTCTGAAAACTCCCTGTCCACCCAGCAGTAAATGGGTACCTGACTAAAACTCAGGGAAGGTTCAAGGCAGCGGAAGGAGAGGGATGGGCTCCGCCTTCCATATGTTGTGCCCTAGACATGGTGATTCTTAACAAATCACTGCCGCTACGGCCATGGGCAGTGTGCGATGTCAGCAATGACACTCGTGCGCGTCCAGGCTATGCGACCTTTACCTTTTTTTTTACCTATATAGACAGATAGAGATATATACATATATAGAGAGATAGTTCTTTGTTGTGGTTGTAACTAGACGAGTTCTTGCAGTGAATGTTTTACTAAAAAGAAACTTCATCTTATAACTTCAGATAAAAACTAAATGTCTGTATGATAATTTAAATTGTATAATAATTGTTGATAATTAAAAACGAAATTTTTTTAAGAGGTTTAATCTTCTTAAAAAAATGTTATAAAAAAGTTATGTTTTCGTATTCCCTGTCGTAAGATGAGATAATGATTTTCTATGAATCAAATTGAAAAACAAATTTAAATTAAACAAAAAGCAAAAAAAAATAAAATCCAAAAAACTGGTTTTACTGATGAAAATGTTTTGTCTTGAGGCTAAAAGTGATTTTATTTTAAAAATAAGCATTTAAGTGATTTTAGCTGAGTGGCAAATTTAGAACATTTCTTGGTGCAAATAAATTGCAAAACCTAAAGAAAGAAAAATAATTAGCTGGCTACTTTGGCAAAGCCAGCTTAAAGCGAAATTTAAATACTGTTTTTTGTTTGGTTTGTAAATTTCTGTCTCTTTAAAATGGTTATTCTTACCCCTGTCTCACTGAACCTTCTTCATAGGCAGAAAATAATAATCATGAATTTTAAATTATGCATAATATAAATATTGATTTTGTTTTTCTCATTTTTTTTTTTAATTTCCTTTTTCCTTCTTAGATGCATCTTCTATGGGAGTTCGTTCAGTCACAACTCAGATTTTTAAAATCGCTTTTTCATTGCTTAACGTGCAGGTACAATGGATGCATCATGTTTTAGATGTGCATAAGCATCTCTGGAAAAAAGTTCTGTCGTTAGTTGAACAGCCTATTAAGCTTCAGTTTCAAATAGCATTTTCTGTTGGTCTTGAGGATTGGTAACAATGGTTGAAACTGGGCAGAATTTGATTATTTAAGAAGACGATTTAACAAGAATTTGTTAAAATTGGACTTAAAAACGACCATGTTGTAATCATCTGGGAAGCAGCCCCATGGTATTGTGTTCCACAGACGGGTAGTTCTTGAAAAGAAACTTTGCTCTTGGCAGTTCCGGTTAGTTTTAGGTACGCAGAGGAAACAAAGATTATTTACAGTGGGTGTAACTAGACGAGTTCTTGTTGTGAATGTTTTACAGGCGGAGGGGACCATAGATTAGAGTTCAGTCAAGCACTTTCCATAGAAATAAAGATAGAGTAGAGAAAGACTAGCAACATATCTTCTGTGATAATGAGGCTGTAGGGAAGAAAAGGGGACACTCCAACTAAATTTCAAAATCTAGTTTGTATTCAGTCAAGACAGGAAAGAATACTCTGGATGGCACCTTTCTAGATGTGGCAACAATTCTCCATCTTAAGACGTATTTGATTAGTATACATTCCTATCTGTGGAACGCAATACCAGGGAGCTACTTCCTTACTGACTACAACATGGTCTTCTTTAAGTTCAATGTCAACAAATACTAATCGACTGTCCTTAAATGATCAAATTCTGCCCTTTTTACGCATCATATTTCAATTGTTAGTATTGATCATAACACACAATGACAATCCTATTAACACTTATCCTCGAGTGGCTTTTGACTTTGGTAAGTGATGACTCATGAGTAGATAAACAAAAATACCTGCATCACTACTAGTCTGATGCATTTGTGGAATATCTCCTGGAAGAGCTAATCAATCTCGAAAATAAAGTCCATGCATCATGTAACGGAGATTTAAAATGTAATTTTTGCATTCACACTATCTCTTCTGGTAGGTGATGTCACATTTTCTCTTAAGAAAAGTAGTTCGAACATTAAGGTGCACTTTCTACAGACAGTAATGTATCTTTCATTCCTCATTTAATCTACAGCCATTGACATTTTTATTTTATAGCCTGAAAAGAGATATAAAAGTTGATTGGTCACAATTACTGGACATCAGATTAGTTGGAAGTGATCTGTTTCAAAATCATGAGGAAGAAGGAGGAGAGAAGAGGAAAGAACAGAGAGAAGGAGAGAAGAGGAAAGAACAGTAATGAGGAGAAGCAGTGTGGAAATAGTTCTAGCTATTGGACACCCTTACTACTATGGCCAAGGTAGAAACATTTATTACCTGTATTCATTCTGAAGCAATAGCTTCACTAAAAAGCTTCCAATTTTAATTACATGTGAAACAAATAATAAAATGATCCCAGTGTTTTAGGGAGGTGCCAAGATTGTGGCTATATAAAGGAAATAAAGACAAGAAGAGAAAAGGTAGCGAGGGAGGCAGAAGGGTGTATTTTCTTAATTGCTACTGTATTCAAGGAGTTAGATTAAGCACTCAAAACTGAAATTATACATCTGAAGGTGTTAGACAAAAAAGTTGAAGAAAATTAAAGATTTAAGAAAGAAATTTTGCTTTTTTCATAAAAGAGTGGAAAACCCTCTCTGGCGGATGATAATTACTATAGACATTTATGCATCAATTTCGAGCACTTTAAAAACTCCCATGTCTTGTATATTTGGTATGCTTACATATGTGTCAGATAGAAGAGGAAAAAGGAATGGAGAGTTTGTATGCAAATATATTACTTAATATTTCCTATATCCATATATGTATATGACAAGTACGAAAATACGCACATTTTTAGATACCACACCGTTGGCTCTGTACGGTGTGACGTCAGTCACATGATTATCTTTCTTTCTCTCTCTCATACACACGAATGCTTGAAGCAAAATGACGAACATTCGCCATCTTTTTTCTATAATTTCTTTTGGCCTGACAAGATGTGAGATTTCATACGTCCTAGGGAGATGGATACTCTACCCATTTCTATCGACACTCCCTACATATCCCTTCTATTACACACACACATATATATATATATATATATATATACACACATCTTCAGTAGAAATTCTTAACAATTAAGTTCAAAACTAATAACATGCTACATATAGAGGAATGATATGAATGAGAGTGCATATCTGCATTTACTAATGCTTTATATATATATATATATATATATATATATATATATATATGAATAGATTTTTGTAGGTACAAAGTTTTAATAAACAGTGAAATAATGTTAGACGCACTGCCATTATTATCTATAGTGAGGATTATTTTCATGATTTATATTATAAGAGAGGAATAAAGAACCACGAGAAGGGGAACAACGATGAATCACTTCGTAACTTTTTTCTTTCTCTATGAGAAAGTTTTTTTGTTTTTTTATAAACGAGTATTGAGAAAAAAAGGTAAAAAATATATATATATATACATATACATATATATGTGTGTGTGTGTGTGTGTGTGTGTGTGTAAGGTTGTTCGTTCATAGGTGTTAATCCTGTAAAGCAACTTATTTATAAGATAGTGCTCAATAACAAGTAGAGCTGTATTTAGTATAAACGTTAGTTTATACAAATATTTTTGGCTACATATGTGTATACATGTTTCAGCTACGACCTTATTTAAAATCAAGCTTCCTCAGGTTATGGCGAATATACTGAAAAACCTGGAGCTGAAACAGCTGTTATTTAAAACATGTATGCACATATGAAGCCAAAAATGTTTGTATGAATAACATTTTTTACTATGTACATACATACATATATATATATATATATATATATATATTACACAGAATAAATACTTTTATTTATACAAACAATATTGGCTACATATTTGGATACATGTTTTAGCTGCTATTTCTTTCGAAATAGAGCTTAACATTTTTTATGTGACCTGAGGAAGCTCTATTTCGAAAGAAATGGCAGCTGAACTATGTATGCACATGTGTAGCCAATAATGTTTGTATAAATAAAATTTATACTATAATACAGCTCTACTTTTTATTGAGCACTAATGTATAAACACTGGAGTTTCATTGGATTAACATCTAGGAAACATCAATAAAATCACTAATATATATATATATTGGATAAAAAATCTGACAGTTTATGATTATTTATAAAAAAAAGATAGCCATACCAAATGTTAAAACTACTATAATGGCTAATATGACCTACGTTTCGGCCAGTAAAACCTTCTTCAGGGTAAAGTGTCTGAAATGGAGTGAGTGACTAGTGATCAAATATAAAAGTTAATTCTAAAAATTAATTTTCTGACTCATGTTAATACCGAACTATTTGGTAAAAGCACCCCCCCTACAAATAAAGACACATACATGTCATAAATATAAAGACACACACACATCTCGTGAACACGCACAAACCTTATGTCCATGCACACACTGTGTATCCATATTTATCTTTTACATATGCACACGATGATTCCAAAGTATATTGTTCAATTTTTTTAAAAGAATTTCTAAGAGAAAAAGGACACGTTGTGATATTTACTGTATTAATTCACAAAAGAATTGGCTGCAGTATATTTACTTTTGTTTATGTTTATCTTATTCTGCTAAAATTTCCTTTTTTAAAGGGTCGAGTTGAGCAAAAGAATCTTAAGTAATTATGAAAAAGAAGAAAACAAATCATTTTGTTTGTAGTTCTTGTTTATTTTACAGCATTGCTACATTGTCTACATTATTAATTCACAAAGAAATAACTACAACCTCCATTTTATTTGGTTGTTTTTTTTTGCAGTCGAAAAACATGTTAAGGTACAAGAATTTTAAGTAAGTATTTCTTGGAATATAAATAAAAACAAACTGAAAAAGCGTTAACACTTTTGTATATCTTGTATATTTGTCTTCATTGAATCAACTGAAGTCTCAGTTCACTGTGAAAAGAACTATTTTAGGTGCATTGAGTTAGCTGTGTCAAAAATCATAAATGCACAATAGTGTTTTTCAATGGGCATTAATAAAAACAAAGAAACAATAGATTAAAAGATACACAATGAGTGTTTTAGAAGAGAAACGAGTTTGTTACGTGAAAAGATGAATATACAAATATTGTGGTGTTATTTCTTCATTATTTGTTGTGTTAGGTTCATTAGATTTGTCATCTGTTCTCTGACAGGATAAAGATGTTACCTAAGGTCAAATATTTTTGGAATAATTGTTTCTGCAGTTCAACATTGATATACACTTTGAGGCATTCATTATATAACAACTGTGTTATGTTTTTTTTAATTCAAAAATAATATCTTCAAATAATACACAATGCATCACATATATATATCGTTTGAATGAGAGTTTGAATTACCTATTAGACACCATCCTCGAGTGTTTTCGGTCTCTCTGTACAAGGGTTTGTCAGAACAACCTGACATGAGAATACTTCTTCTTACAAATAAACCCTGACCAAATATTCAAAATACCAGTATTCAAATTCCAAATAAGATACCCTCGACACGGCTATACACTAGCTCATACGAGGAATGGTGCACCACCTAGTAATGTTACTTCAAGTAACAGCATTTACCTGGATACTCCATCAGACTAGAGGAATTCTTGTCCTGGAATCCGGTAAGATCAAAAGAAAGATACCTTTATATATATATATATATATATATATATATATATATATATATATATATATGTTACAGAAGTTCAGATCAAAATGGTACCTTAGGTTTCAAGTTGGTAAAAATACTGTGTTTTCTTGAGTTTTAATTATAAACCGCTCACTGACATTCGTCAGCCATATTTTGATCTGTGGGATTTCTTATAAAATAAGTCGATCCGCTCCCCTATCTTGGAACATAAGGTACTATGTTGATCTGAACTTCTCTAACATAATAAATATTATGCCGTTATTAATATATAATCGAGCACTTTATTAGATTTCTTTCTACCCAAATGAACCACCTTTCTATCCTCTCTCTGATTTAAGACACATTCTAGTTAATAACACTAAAATTATACATTCCGAAACCAATTGAAATATTTAAAAATACTTGAAGCTATCTACATAAAAACACAACCTAAAATTAACATAACATAACATATGAAACAAGTGGTAACATTTTAAAATGCTTAACGATTTTGTTTTGTGATGCCATCCAACGTTGCTGAATTTAAATCGTCAACGACTTCCTGGAACAATGCGACAACCGTTCTATTCTCTTTCTCTAGCTTTTTTGTTCATTTGCTTTTGACACCTGAGGATGATTCGACGAAGAATCGACAACGTTCGTGAAACCTGTGAAACCTCTGAAACATTTATTAATTTTTTAAAATTTAAATACAAAAAAGACCATCAGAAAAATTGAAATAATAAAAATAGGTATAATTGAACAGACGAATTTTGTTATTTTTAACAATGTTTATATATATATATATATATATATATATATATATATGATAAGGATTTTATAGCTTGCTTGAAGCATTGTACGTAGTGTGTAAGGAGTTCTGTTTGAAATCTATGACAATGCAGTTTGGTAGAAAAACACAGTTGGGATACGATACAAGGTAAACAGAATAAAAGACAATATTGGAAGATTTCAATAATTTTCGATTAACTATTTATTTACCAACGTAATGTGCTGAACCAGGGTGGTATCGGTAATGTTATGTTATTAAAATTTACGAGGTAAATCGCATCTTTAGAAAAGGAGCAAAACTGCATTATCATAGCCTTCAAACTGCTTATATATTTTGAAAAAATTCAAAATTACGTATTAGTGGGTTCCCCCACGTGTGAGTTTGCTCTTTTTCCTTTGTTTTTGTTTGTTTTTAACCCAAAATTAACCACTGTATAGTGTAGGTTTTTTCAAGACACTTTAATCCAAGAACCTTTTACTCTTTGTGAATTTTTTCTGATGATTTTGTAGTGTTGCAGAGACGATATTGACATACAAATGTTTTTTGGCACAAGACAAATGAAACAGACCGTAAAATATATCTAACAGAAATGTTATGTTTTTTGGAAATGTGAAAAAATAAAAATAAAATAAAACCATGGTTATTGAAATATAATATGAACTGACATATATATATATATATATATATATATATATATATATATATATTATATTGTATATATTATATATACGCTTAGATTCAAGGTGTCTCTGTGACCGTCTGAGATTGTCATTTCCCTCCACTGATGAGAGCCAAAAGCTCGAAACGACGTACTACGTAAATAAAATATAAAACAAATATAATTTTATATATATATATATATATATATATATATATATATATATATATATATACGGACAAACTCAGAACAGAACAGAATTAAGTCAACAAGTCTTTCACAAATAAAGAGTGCGATATCTTATTGAATAGAACTATGTCAATAATAAATAATAATGAGTCACCCCCTCACCAAGGCCCAAAACCCACTCGAGGATAAGGGTTAATGAGATTGTCAATTAAATGATGAACAATACTATGATAGGATTGGGAACGTTGGGTGAACGGGCAGAATTTCATTACGTAACAGACAGCTTGACAAGTATTTTTTTTACATTGGACTTGAAGACGACTGTATTGTAATCAGCAAGGAAGCAGTGCCTTGATATTGTGTTCTACAGATGGGAAGATCTTGGAAATTCCGTTTTGTTTTAGGTACACAGAGGAAGAAAGGAAAATTCTTTGCAATGGTGGTAATAAAATGAGTTCTTGCTGTAAAAATGTATTCTTAAGTGATTTACATTACATTTGCTATTTTTATCCAGATTCGGAAATTTTTTTAAAAAGTATATTGCTCTAATAGAAAAAAAATAAAATTGTGTGGTAGATTTAGTTTCGTAAATTTTGTCAATACATTTTCAGTATAAGAAGAAATATCCAATACGTGTACTCCATATTTATAAGATTGGCTAAGATCAAAGTGTAGTATCTGTTCCGATGGATACTGCACCCCATAGACTGGTATTGTCTTGGCCTTCGGGGCTTGATTTACGCCGATCTATGGGTCTGTCCTGTGCAGTTCTATGAGGTCCACCCTCCCAGGCTTCGCCTTCCCTCTTTGGGGAGGAGTAAGTTTATTGCTTACTGCCTGAGGCGCCCCTACCGGGGAATGCTGACGGGGCTGTCCAGGCAATTTTTAAACCCCACTTTCCCGACCCGACCTTGGGTCACATCTTACTTGTGGGAGTAAGATAAAAACTGGCCTTGTGCCTAACTCCTGGAGAGGAGTAAATCAATACTCCATATTTATAAGCCTGATTTCTTTTTAAGATTTCAACTAAGTCATTCTTTCATTTTTCTCTCTAGTAAAGTAGTTAAACCTAACGATTCCAACCTATTTGTATAATTGAGATTTGAACATCAAATGTTGAAAAGTAGTACGTTCTGGAGTTAACTTTCTTTGTAAGACTGTTCAGCTTAATTCAATTATACTATTCACATATTGTATGTCGACACTTAAAACAGTGACCAATGAGATGGCATTTAAGAGCAAATGAAGAAAAAGATCTGTGCAATAAAATGAATAAAAGACGCCGTATGCAACATCAATTAAGCAGCGGCATTAAAGAGATTGACAAAGAAAAGCGAATAGATGGTGTTCTGAGTGGGCAATCACAGACTACATGATGAGGTACAAGTTTTTCATTAGACACTCATCAAAAGAATTGTGATTTGCTCTGCTCTGACATGCTTGTTTTGCAAATAGCTACCAGGCTGATTTTTTCTATCTCTATTTACTGTGGTGAAAAGATTGTTGCAAAGGTCAGTGACCGTGTGCAGAGCAGGCCATGCAAAACACGTGCAATGAAAGTGTCTACATACTAGTAAAACTGAAGATCTAACTTGCTTGACACCGTTCACACTTTATATCTTTACATGAATGTTGTAGGTGGTGGGAGGAATGCAGAATGAAATTAATAAAGGGAAAATGATCAGAAGAAGTGGCAAGAAGGGAAAGACGTAAATAATTAAAAGAGAAAGGGAGAGAAAATGGAGAAAGGGGATGGGGAGGAGAGAGAATAAGGAGCGAGGAAAGACAAAGAGAGCGGGGAAAGACTAGGAGAGAGAAAGAGAGAGCGGGTGGGAAGACATAGAGAGAGAAAGAGAGAGCGGGTGGGAAGACAGAGAGAGAGAAAGAGAGCGGGTGGGAAGACAGAGAAAGAAAAAGAGAGCGGGTGAGAAGACAAAAAGAGAGAGAAAGAGAGCGGGTGGGAAGACAAAGAGAGAGAAAGAGAGAGCGGGTGGGAAGACAAAGAGAGAGAAAGAGAGAGAGCGGGTGGGAAGACAAAGAGAGAGAAAGAGAGAGAGCGGGTGGGAAGACAAAAAGAGAGAAAGAGAGAGAGCGGGTGGGAAGACAAAAAGAGAGAAAGAGAGCGGGTGGGAAGACAAAGAGAGAGAAAGATAGAGAGCGGGTGGGAAGACAAAGAGAGAGAAAAAGAGAGCGGGTGGGAAGACAAAGAGAGAGAAAGAGAGAGAGCGGGTGGGAAGACAAAGAGAGAGAAAGAGAGAGAGCGGGTGGGAAGACAAAGAGAGAGAAAGAGAGAGAGCGGGTGGGAAGACAAAGAGAGAGAAAGAGAGAGAGCGGGTGGGAAGACAAAGAGAGAGAAAGAGAGAGCGGGTGGGAAGACAAAAGAGAGAGAAAGAGAGCGGGTGGGAAGACAAAAGAGAGAGAAAGAGAGCGGGTGGGAAGACAAAAGAGAGAAAAAGAGAGCGGGTGGGAAGACAAAAGAGAGAGAAAAAGAGAGCGGGTGGGAAGACAAAGAGAGAGAAAGAGAGCGGGTGGGAAGACAAATGAGAGAGAAAGAGAGCGTTTTAATAAATATTATATTTGTACAACTTTTATTTCCATCACTCATTTTCTGAATTTAATGATCTATCCAATATATTGAGCTTTCTATTATCACGATAGATTAAGGAATTAAGGATACATAATTTATTTTTAAATTCTTATTCAACGTATATATATATATATATATATATATATATATATATATATATGACTATAGGGTAACTTTACCAACACATACCAGACAATAATAATAGTTTTTCTTGTTTATATTTTTCACTTTGTCAAATTATTTTTATGTACGTCTTCCTAGACACGTTGTCCATTGCCCTGCGATTTTTTAAGGATTCTCAAGATCAAAAGGTTTGTTTTGTACGAGTTCCTTGTTTATTTCTATATCTGAACATTGAAATTGAAAATAAATTGCAACGAGGAAGGCAATATTTTTTTCATTATGTTATCTTTATTGTTATACTGGGTTTTTTTTTCATCTCGTTGTTGTCTTATTGAGCCCTGGAGAGGCAAAAACTGCTTGGCTCGCCAGGTAAATAATTAAAAAAATAAGCTATTTTTCATAGAAATAGAAATTAGAGAACATTTTTTTGGAACTTGTTATTATAAGCTATGTCCAAAAAGTATCCAGCAAAGTCCACTTGAAAATCATAAACCTCGTCTCGCTACAACCACTGTAAAGAACTTTCCTTTTCTTCTTTGTACCTAAAACCAAACGGAACTTCCATGAACAGTTTTTTTGTCAAGGACTTCCCATCTGTTAAACAATACTGCGGGGCTGCTTCCTAGCTGAATACAACATGGTTTTCAAATGCAATGTCAATAAATACTCGTCAAGCAGCCCTCTTTAGTAATCAATTTTTTTTTCTACTTCACCCATCGTTTCTAACCATCTTATAACATTGTTCATTATCCTGAAGTGACCTTTAGCCTTGGTAGGTGGTGATTCATTAATATAAAAAAATCTCTGGATATCAAACAATGCAAAATACTTTTTACATTTTAAACTACTTTTTCGCAATTATCAGTGGCCATCTTATATCCTTGCCCATGTTGTTCATGGTGTTTCTATAACAATGTTTGCTTTGAGAACAGCCATACATTAGCATAAACTAAATCTACATTGTCAGGGAACGATAGTCATTTTAGTTACTGTAGCATGATAACAATTACTGTAGTATGATAACAATTACTGTAGCATGATAACAATTACCGTAGTATGATAACAATTACTGTAGTATGATAACAATTACTATAGTATAACAATTACCGTAGTATGATAACAATTACTGTAGTATGATAACAAACATTAAACCTGTATACATTTAAGCACTATCTTGCAACATATTTTGCACCTCGTGAATGCGTGTCCATCTTGAATTTTTAAATAACCATGTCTTCATTAATAACATTTATATTAGTAGAGCATGCCGGCCCCGTGGATTAAATAAAAGGTTCCGTTCGAAATTCTGTCCAAATTCGCGAGTTTGACAGAAATATTCCCAAGTTCGAAGAGATACACCTGAAGAAAGCCGAAGGTTACAGCGGCCGAAACGTTGTGATGATAACACTCAAGATGAGAAATGTAGTCTGAAGGACCAAAATCATTCATATATTGTCTAAATATTTACAACATATTTTCAAATATCCCAGTTTGCCTTAATAAATATTTAAATCCTGAAACAGATTCATATTGGTCCCTCGATTTATAAAATCGGGGGACCTATGTTTTGAGGCATTTCCGTCCGTCCGGAATTTTCTCCGCAACCATCCATTGAATTTCTCTGAAATTTTGCATGAAGTTGTAACTTTGGTCAGGTTAGAAAGTGACATTCTCCGATTTTTGAAAAAAAATCTGGTTAGCCCCCCAGGGGCTCAAAAGGCCCCGAAATGGCAAAAAAATGACATTTTTTGCCCCATAACTTTTCAATTTCTCTGAAACTTGGCCAAAATGTGGAGGCAATTGTTCTTAATAGAAAATAAGTATCGCTGACCTTGGAAAAAATCTGGTTCGCGCCCCCAGGTGGTCAAAATCCCCTCAAATTTCAAAAAATGACCCTTTTCTCCCATAACGTTTGATCCATCCATTCAGTTTTTCTGAAACTTAGCCAAAATGTAGATGCAATTGTTCTGGATATAAAATGAGCATCCTTGACCTCAAAAAAATTCTGGTTCGCGCCCCCAGGGGGTCAAAAATGACCCAAATTGCCCAGATTTATTGCATTTTACACTTGCCACATCGAGTTACATACAGAGGGGGACCACGCATGCGCGGCTTGTTATTATTAAAAATAGAAAGCTAAGCTTCTGAGTTAAAGACGTAACAAACAGAAATCGGAGCTTCTGAGTTAAGGACGTAAAAATTGGTTAAAGACGTAATAACTGGAAATTGGAGTTTCTTGGTTAAAGACGTAATAACTGGAAATCGGAGTTTCTTGGTTAAAGACGTAATAACTGGAAATCGGAGTTTCTTGGTTAAAGACGTAATAACTGGAAATCGGAGTTTCTTGGTTAAAGACGTAATAACTGGAAATCGGAGTTTCTTGGTTAAAGACGTAATAACTGGAAATCGGAGTTTCTTGGTTAAAGACGTAATAACTGGAAATCGGAGTTTCTTGGTTAAAGACGTAATAACTGGAAATCGGAGTTTCTTGGTTAAAGACGTAATAACTGGAAATCGGAGTTTCTTGGTTAAAGACGTAATAACTGGAAATCGGAGTTTCTTGGTTAAAGACGTAATAACTGGAAATCGGAGTTTCTTGGTTAAAGACGTAATAACTGGAAATCGGAGTTTCTTGGTTAAAGACTTAAACACTGGAAATCGGAGTTTCTTGGTTAAAGACGTAATAACTGGAAATCGAAGTTTCTTGGTTAAAGACGTAATAATTGGAAATCGGAGTTTCTTGGTTAAAGACGTAAAAACTGGAAATCGGAGTTTCTTGGTTAAAGACGTAAACACTGAAAATCTGAGTTTCTTAAAACAGATGTAGGAAGTAATGTGCAGAAAAATGTTTTAATGGGAAGGATTTTTCCTTTTTAAGATAGAAATATGAAAAGATTAAAAAAACAAGAAAATAATGAAGCGATGTTCTAATTATGGTAGTCAATATTTACGGAGAAGATATCCAATTTGATTTGCGCTTGAAGGTGATCAACAAGTTTAGAAGGTAGAAAAACAAACAAGACAAGATATGTGTGTGCGCTAAAAGAGAATGAATAAAGTGGACAAATAGAGATAAGAAAAAGTGTATACAATAGTAGGGGTCAGTTAGTCCATGAATCTTTTTTTAAGTAGTAGAGAGTAAGCTTATGAAGTGAGAAAGAAACAAAATGAAGATATGGATGACTGTAAGAAGCGTTCAGAAATAAATCGATATAGAATTAAGGAATAAAAGGAACCAGAACGGCCATTCTTAAGTTACGTCCAATTAATAAGCATGCTTATCGAAAAGAATGCGATTTCAAACGCCAGTGTGACGGACCAGCCGATGGATAGTCTCTTGGAAGCATCGGAAAGAAAAGAGACACCAGTGCAAAGATAAAAACGATATATAAAAGAGAGAACAAGATGGAGGGGAAATAGATGTAGTGTAATGAAGGTGTGCAGAAAGAAATATAATGATTTTATTTTTATTATGGCATATCAACTGTTTTGAGATAATTTAATATCGAACAACTAAGTATGTATCAATAAATTATACATATACTAGCAGGAACACCCGACGTTGCTCAGGATTGAATGATGATCACTACTAGGACGGCACGCGGCAGTGCAAATTGTACTAACAAATGTTGTCCTTGTTTTAGAAAGCATTGTTTATATGGAAATATTAATTATTAAAAATAATTTTCGAAGATGTACTTCATCATCAGAATTTCTGAATTTCAAAATAAAGATATATTAAATTCCTTCTTTTTTTTTCTTCCTCTCGTTATTGGTGTTATCGATTCGGTGTTGGTGAAACGAATATGGGATGAAGGACAATATTTCTTATTACAATTTGCACTGCCACGTGCCGTCCTTAACAAAAGAGACTCTCATCCCATATTCGTTTCACCAACACCGAATCGATAACACCAAAAAACGAGATGAAGAAAAGAAAAAAAAGGTATTTAATATATCTTTATTTTGAAATTCAGAAATTCTGATAATGAAGTATATCTTCGAAAATTAAATTGGAAAATAAAAGTTAATAAAACTAAAATGCATTGTATGGCGTTCTAATTGCTCATTATTATTTTTAATAATTAATATTACCATATAAACAATGCTTTCTAAAACAAGGGCAACATTTCTTATATAAATATATATATATAAATATTATATATATAAATTATATAAATATATAATATAAATATATATATATATACATTATATAAATATATATAATATAAATATATATATATATATATATATATATACATTATATAAATATATATAATATAAATATATATATATATATATATATATACACATTATATAAATATATATAATATAAATATATATATATATATACATTATACAAATATATATATTATACAAATATATATATATACATTATACAAATATATACATTATACAAATATATATATTATACAAATATATATAGCGTATTTTAAATTATTTAGTATCATTTAATTAATTAAAACTAAGGTGGTTTGATATAAATATAGTTCAGATAAATGGAAAATCGTTCGCATTTATTCATTTAGATATATATTGGTGAAAATAAATAGATGCTGCAGCAGTTTTCACAGCATCTGTAAACAAGCCACCACTTGGAGATAATGAAAAGAAAGGGAGGTTGAGCCATGTGTACAAGGAAAAGACTAGAAGAGTTTGATAGGGAAAGAGGTGAGATAGGGAAAGAGGTGAGATAGGGAAAGAGGTGAGATAGGGAAAGAGGTGAGATAGGGAAAGAGGTGAGATAGGGAAAGAGGTGAGATAGGGAAAGAGGGGAGATAGGGAAAGAGGGGAGATAGGGAAAGAGGGGAGATAGGGAAAGAGGGGAGATAGGGAAAGAGGGGAGATAGGGAAAGAGGGGAGATAGGGAAAGAGGGGAGATAGGGAAAGAGGGGAGATAGGGAAAGAGGGGAGATAGGGAAAGAGGGGAGATAGGGAAAGAGGGGAGATAGGGAAATACGATGGATAGGGAAAGAGGAAGGAAAGAAGGATATGTAAAACAGTGAAAACAAAGAAAAAGTATTTTTATGGACAAATTTTTTAGCCAAATGTATTATCCTGGATCCAAAAATGGGAACATGTTTTTTCTCAAATTAAAAAATTAATTATTAGAAGATCATCACAAACAAACAATCATAGATATTCTTACGATGAATCTATTGAATTTGCTTACTTAAAAATTGAAATACTATTTCAAACTCAAGCATGGCCGACCGACTGAACCTCTCAGGGACATCATAGGCGCATCTAAAATAATATGTGTCCATTCACCCTAGGAATGGTATTTCAAGAAGAAGCGTACCAAACCTCTTGAAGTGATGCGGCCATATTTTTAATGAAAACGATCTGATAACCATGCCCCTATTTACTTGCCTCCCCACGAGGACAGAGTTAGACACAAGGTTGGTTTTTAATGTGGGGGAGGGGAATCCAACTGCCTAAAAAGGGGCGCTCTGGATTATTACAAAAATTAAAATTGCCTCAATCTAGAAGGATTTCTCCTTCACTGACAGAGGACAGAAAAGATGAAGTGTAGTATCAGAACAGATACATTTTGAATTATTTATTTGCAAAAATATAAAGGTTACATTTTTAACAAGTTAGGCAGAAGGCCATCGAAAGTGTGTGGAAAATGGGGGTCGTTGGTCATCCTTTGTCTATAACATATTTGTTTATCCTACTGTTAGCTAGAAGCATTGCAGTTAACAAAATACCACATTTACCCTAAGAGGCCATGTAGCTAAAAATAACTCAGTGTCGAGAAATTTTAATTTTATTCATAAATACATTCCATTTGATTCTGCGAATTATGGATACTTCTTTCAAATAAAATCAACAATGGTGAATTTTAAGATTTGAAGCAAGGTCAGAATTCCTTATCTATATAGCTTTGGTTTTTCACAGTACTTGTTCTTCCGACATAAAAAAGAATTACAATATTCACAAAGGAGAACCTTGTTTATTGACTCGTGTATCGTGAAACCGTGTAGAAGCATGGGAAAATCGAACATAAAGAGAATAGGATTTTTTTCTAGCGATTGTAATAGTCATTTCAAAATAGTCATTTCAAAAATGAATGGGGAATAAAAAAAGAGAAAGGAAAAGGGAAAAAAGTGAATGAATGTAACATTAAAACAGTTTAAGGCCAAGTTATATAAAAACAAAACTTGAAATGATTTAGTTAAATGACATTACAAAATCTTGTATTATGTTTTATACATTTTTCCCTGAGAAAGTATGTCAATTGAGAATAACTCAAAAAGTATGATTATATATATACACTAAAAGAATACTCGTCCCAGGATGGGTAAAATTAATTCTAAGAACAGTTTTGGACCACTATTACGCTCCCCTCCCACAAAGATTAAAACAACAGATAATGCTACTAAAGCTTATGTCTAGAATCCTTTTTGATCAAAACCCGTTGCACAATTTTGATTCTAGAAAATGTCTAAAATTAAGGGGTCTTTACAAGAAATTAAAATTCAAAGAATCTTGGTTAACAGATGTCTAATGCCTATATATCAAATTTAATGCAAATTTGGAATACTTTCATTTTTAAATAGGGGTTTTGCCTATATGATGTCCCTTAAACCCATTGAAATACTCCAAAGAACCTGAAATTGGAGGAATATTTTTGAATTGATTTCAAATACTTATTGTCACCTCCCTTTGCATCAAACTAAATTAAACTAAATCTAGCCACATTAACAATCTTTTCGCTTAGCAGCTATACTCCAAAATTCATAAAAATCGATTAATTAGTTTAGGAGTGAATCCTGTGCATATAAATATATATACATATTCAACTTTATATGAATAGAGTTATATACATACAGTTTTATACCTACATGTATATACACACCTGTATGTGCATATATATATATGTCTGTGTGTATATAAATGCATGTCTACAAATATATGTGTGGTTACATTATATATATGGATTTGTTTGCATGCACACACACACACACACACACACATATATCTATGCAAAATAAAAATGGATTTGAGGATAAGCGAATCAACAAACTAACATAAATATAAACTCAAACACATAAAAGCTCTACCAAGATTTCTAACCGAGGATGGTTGCTTTCTAGCAACTAAAATATCTTGGTAGAGCTTTTATGTGTTTGAGTTTATATTTTTGTTAGTTTGTTGATTTGCTTATCCGCAATTCCATTTTTATTTTGCATTTTGTCTGAATCATTGTTTCTATTTTTCCTCACATATATATATATATATATTAGTACTTCATGTATCCACATAAAATATTATAAGGAGATATAATTTTTTATGTGTCAGTTTTCAGTATTTACTTCAACAGTGCTCGATACGTAAGTAGAGCTAGGTAGTAAGCAATGAAAATATATATGGCAATCAAGCTACACATAGGCTCCCGTGTTTCATCCCCGGGGGGAATTGTCAGGCTAAATGCATTTAGCCTGACGATTCCCCCCGGGGATGAAACACGGGAGCCTATGTGTAGCTTGATTGCCATATATATTTTCATTGCTTACTATATATATATATATATATATATATATAAAATACACTCCTATCTGTATGTGTGAATGAAATAAAACAGACCCACAAATAAGGTATGGAAAAATGTTATAACAAAAATATATAAGAGAAAAAAACGGGCGAAAAAATTCTCCAAATTTGATTATTATTGCTGTAATAAATTGTGTGAATCAAAAACAGAATTGAGGAAGAGAAAATATATGAAAACAAGGCATAATTTCGGATAACTTTGTTGTTTTCCGGTTTCATTATCCGAGGGAAAGCTGGAGAAGAAAAAAATAAAAAGGTGAAGGAAACTCTTCATAAGTTTGGGAGAAAATGGTACACTTCCGGCCAATGTACTCCTTGGCATTGAGAAATGTTTGTCACTTTTTCTCCTCACAAAGCTAAAGATCTCTTATATGGCTGCCAATATACAAATATAAATTTGATTACAAAGGAAGTCGCCAGGAAGATGAGAAGGCGTGACAGAAATTACCTTTTTTCCCTGCCTTTTTGTTTTTCCATTTTATTTCTGCTTTTGTTTTTCTGTTTTTATCTGGCATTCCAAGTGGTCACCATTTTTCTTGCTATATCTTCATTGACTATATAGCTGAATTTGGAAAAATTCTGATGTGTGAATTCATATGGTATAGAAGAGGACCACTCACAAAGGATTGCTTGATTTGTTTTACGGCATATCAACCCTTTTGGGTGATTTAATGCTGACTCCATTTTGGTAAAAGGTTTTTGTATTTGAGGTTCTTAATATTTTCAAATATTTAATAGATTCTATTTTCTACATAAATCATTTATAGCTTTATTTCTTTCGCGTATGCATATTTTGTAAATAAACAGTCCGCAGTCGACACAATAGGGAATTTGGTTTGGTATATTGGGCTTATAGATATTAGAATTTTGGATATAAGCCCATTGTCTTCAAAAAAGAGACTATAAGTTTCATCCTGACGTCATCAAATAATTCCTTTATGGTGCCAACATTGTAGTATCTTTGCCGCATGAGAAGACAAGTCAAAACATTATATCATAAAATGTCCTAGTGTGTATTGGACATGATAAATCGTGCACCATGGTGGCTCCTTCTGTTCAAGCAGAAATGAATAGGTAACATTTGTATAGAAGAGGAACACACGAAGAGGAAAAGAGAACTCAATTTGAATACATCTGATGCAAAGTCTTCTTTTATAATTGTATATTTAGAAAAAGTAGTTAATTGACACACATAGCCATTAACATTTCTGCTCGGAAAAAAAATAGAAAAAGTAAAAATATTACCAGATTGACAAAAATTTTAATGATTTATAATATACGAGTGTACATCCTCCGTTAAAACTTACGGTAAAAAATTATGCTTCGGCAGTGTTCACACCAATATTCATATAAAATAACGTCTCAATCAGTTTAGTTAAAATATGATAAAAGAAAGAAAATGTCTCAAACTGGAAGGTTTTGAAAAAGAAAAAACGTATCCATAAGTATAGAAAGAAAAGAAAAGAAAAAACGAAAACTTCTCATTATGGAAATAGAGTGAAAGATTTCTTTCCGAATTCATTTTAGACAGCAGGGGTTGTCTGACTTGCTATTTGCTTTCTCCCTTCCTTTAAACACTTGAAATAGTTTCGCTCGGCACGATTCTTACTAGAGTGACGGAAGGGAAGTACATATATGTATTACCTCCTCTTTCAGTTGTCATGAAACCATCCTTTCAGGCATTACCTCTTCCTTTTGAAAGGGTAGGGTACGTCAGCAAGAAATTATCACAATCGGTTGTTCATTAAAAAAACTTAAAACTTACATCATATATACTAGCAAAAAAATATTCCCCCTCCGATCACATATTTTTTGCTAGTTTATTTAATGAATTAAGTTCTGTAAAATTAAGGTTTATGAAGATAAAACTATGCAGTTGTGCCAGAACTGTCAAAAAAAGAAAACCAAACTTAAGAAATGTATCTTAAAAACTCATAAATAACGTCTCAAATATTTATAGGTTGATCTTAGGTAATTACAATAAACACATATTCAATGATACATATTAAAAGCCCCATTTTTTCTATTTGTAATAGAAAAAATCTCAAGAAAACCAAAGCTATATCCTTAAAGGAGACATTCTGTTATTATGAGATCACCATGACTGCATCATTTTGTGAAAAAAAAGAGATTCAAATAACACTTCAGTTATGAATTAATGAAATGGAAAGAAGGGTTTAAAAAAAATAGAGAGACTGTGTCATAATACGTGAAGAAAAATGTTTTATTTATGAACATTTTGGGTTATGTCAAAGCTAACTGATGTAACAGGCTTCACTTGCTGTAATTATCCAGCAGGCAGGCCATATCTTAGATATAATAAAAACTGAATATTTATAAGGTTTCAAATCCAATTATCCACTGTTTCCTCCCTGAGTGTTTGCATCTCTTGTCATGAACGACTTCATTTAGGTTGGCTGTACACGTTTCAAACGTCTTACATAAATCGTGCTCAAACAATGTAATATACCCCTTATTGCACTATCAACTCCAACCCCAACTAAGTACTGCTTTTTTTATCGTTATTGTCTATGTTTGTACAGCATGATCTGAAAATCTTGTTGCAAAAATGTAAGCATGCTTTTGTCTACTTATTCTAACATTCATTTATTCAAATAGTAACCGTCTGGCAATATATAATAGAGAAACAAATAATACTGCAATAAAAACATGTCCTTGATTCAGTTTATTCACTTTAAAACAAGAAAACAACACTAGAACAATAGAAGGACAAGTAATATAGTAATAGAAGAGAACCTGTGATGGATTAAGTTTATTCACTTTCATTGACACTGTTACACATCGATAAGATTTACATTGTACAAAATGATGCATCGCCATAACCTGTGTGATATTTCACAAAGCTGTACGTTCGTGATTGTAGTTGCTTCTTGGTAACAAGTTCTTTGGACTACTCTGTATATTATGTTATATGGAGAAAAATGTGTTTTTTTTTATGTAAAACAAATTAATGAGTAATGTGAAAGAAAATATATTTATAAAAAAGAATTTGGAAAAATATCAACGGAAAAAATCCCTTTCCTGTTATTGGCAGAAAGAAAATGAATTCAAAATTGAAACTCCTATAAAAAGATATGTTTGTTACATGTTTTAAAAGTAGGTTGTTGGTCATATATTATATATATATATATATTTAAGAAACTATAAGAGTGCAGGAAGAAATAATTAAAATTTGCATAGTGAATTTACATATGCAAATTAGTTGTTCCTATCTCACAGCGGTAACTCAACTCCAGATGGTGAAACAAAAGAGATGATCATGCAATATTGTTCGGCGCACATGCAATCCAAAGATTAAACCAATAACAGCGCCCCCCCCCCCCGTCAACAGCAATAAAATGTATCAATACAGAATAACTGATGAATGTTTAATTACATTTTACATTTTTCCCAGACAAAAGAAAAAAATAGATAAAAATATTATTTCTTTTGGTTGGAAGATTTGAAATAAAATAAGTTTATTTCAATTGCTAACCTTGGTATGCACTCATAACAAACTTGAATCGACTTCCTAAAAATGTGCTGCCAACAAATAATGCCCTTTTACCAGACTTTATATAAGATTCCTCAATTCTGAAAGTGAATGACTCATTTGGCAAATAATCTTTCCATTCCACAATATTGACTTTTATTTTGTTAGTTGTACACTTCATGGTGAGACTTTTATCAATGCTCTGTGTATTGTGTTTACGCCTTAACTCGACGAAATCCGTATCAGAAGTGCTTTTGTTTCTTATCTTTGGAAAAGATAAGGTTCTGCTAATTCTTCTCCAATCTGACCAATAATATATGATGGCAGTCGCCTCCAAATGTTGTTGCTTTTCATGGCATTAAAGACACAACATTCTTTGTTTCATAAAAGAAATAAGATTTAAATTAATTAAAATGATAATAAAATTTGGAAAAAAAAATTCTTTTCAACTTGGAGAAAGTAGACACTTTTAGGATTTTAAGACGGATTCGATTCAGATAGCAAACAGAATATTTATGTTTCGGCATTTTATTTTTAGATAAAGATTGATAATTTGTGGTATTTGATTATTCGGACCAGTGTTCTCATCTTGGGATGAGAAAACTTGTTCGAATAATCAAAATAATAAATAGTATAGGCATAAAGAATATAAAGGTAGTAAGGTATGGAAATATATTTACAGCAATTAAGCTACACAGAGGCGTCCACGTTTCATCCCCGTAGGTAATTGTCAGGCTAAGTGCCTATTGTATAAATTTCACATTGACTGTTAGAAGACAGTGGGTAAATCCTTTATACTGTCACAATGGGGATAAATTGCGGACGCCTGTGTAGCTTAATTGACATAAATATATTTTTATACCTTACTATATATGTATTATTTTATGTATCCACATGTTATAAGGATATGTTTTATGTACCGATTTTCTGTATTTACTTCACAATGCTCAATACGTAAGTAGAGCTAAGTAGTAAGTTATGTAAACATACTTATGACCATTAAGGTACACTGAGTCTTCCGCATTTCATCCTTGTAAAGAATCGTCAGGCTAAAATGTATGGAATTCGTGTTAACGGTTTTTTTTAATATATACACATGGTGTTTAGCTAGCTAACCTATCAGCTTCTATGTTATTCCATCCCACGGGTTAATGTTTTCATTAGCCAATGGCAGAGATTCTCATAAACAAAATGTATCTATATATATATATATATATATATATATATATAGGCAACACGGAGAGTTTTTAAACAACATGTGAAGACATTTGTGGAGACACTAGGACTGATGCCGCCTGAAGATTGTTTGGCAAATCAAATCGAAAGTATTCACGAAAAAGGAAGGAAGGATGAAGCAAAAAGCTCGCGGAACTTACATCAATTTGGCTGAAATGCTGGATGGACTATTCGGAAAATTTAAAAATTAAAAGGAAGTCTTATCAGGAAAAAACACTCCGTCTTTAAAGTTTGTCTAAGTGCACACAATATATATATATATTACATACATACATGTATGAAAAGACATTTTGTATTCCTATACGTCATAAAATAAGAAATAAAAACAAGCATTTATATATTTTTCACATTAATTTTTTTATACATATATACACACTAGAAGACCTGTCTAGACTAGGAAGGTTTAGTAGTACATTAAAACTATAAGCATTTGAAAGAAACAAACAAACAAAAACGTGTTTACGATTATTTAACATCGAAAATATTCGAAGTGTTAATTTATATCGGTTCGACCACAATAGTATTATTTCATCTAAATTGATTAATTTTAAACTCATTGCATATTTTTAGTGCACCTCCATATGAATAAACAGATGCATTCACTCTCTTAATTAATGAATGTTGGCAGACTTCTGCTTATCACACATACACAACTATATACATATGGTAATAGTTATTTTTATCCTTGCCAAATACACTAATATAATCTCTAACACATTATCTCATAAAGACAGATACAAGAATATTCAGTATCACATGCGTACACAATATTTTCAGAATATCCTGTCAAAAAGATAAAAAATAAACATTTAAACAAACTGAAAACAAAGTGAAAAAGCCTTATCCTTAATACTGACACCTCATAAAATGGTGTTTTATCAGGTTTCATTGCAGGTTTTTTTGGGGGGGAGGGGGGGAGGGTTATTAAGTTAAGAAACTTTCCTAATAACTGATAGCATTTATTTCCTGTTTTATCACAGTTGAATAATTTAAAGAAATGTAAAAAAAAAATTCTCTTTAATAAGATGCTATCTCCATTAGGAATTGTGATGTATCTTTTTCACAAACTTTGAAAAATTCACAAGCTGTTATCAAAACTGATTAATAAGATCAATTAAAAACCATCTTCGTCTGCTCCCTCCCCTGCTTGCTTAAAATGAAAAACAGGGGAATCAAGTTCAAGACTTTGTCAGCCATCTTGGCTTGATTACCCGTTTTAAATAATAAAAGCACATCTTTCATTCTTTTCTTTTTGATTATTTTAATTTTACGGCATATCAACCGTTCTAAATTATCTATCGGGGGCTCTAGAAAAATTAGCTCTTAACCTCCTGTTGAGAAATTTCTATGCTCAGAGCCTCAGTCCTGTAAGGAATTATCCCAAAATAGCAAAACATGTTTTTTTTTAATTTACATTCTTATAATACATTTACTTTTAGACAGGTTGTTATAAAAGATGATAATATAACTGTATTAAATTGTTATTTGCGCTAGAAATGATGTCATGTATGCATGGTTGTTAATAATAATAATAATAATAATAATAATAATAATAATAATTAAAAAATATACTCATTCAAAATTATGAAAAAAACTGGATGGTGAGTTTGATAGTAATTCAAATGACTTAGTTACAGTCATATACCGAAATAATTATTATGACCCGGATGTAAATGTCATGAGATCGATAAGTGTTATTTCCCTTGAACTGTGATGTTTAAAATGCATTTAAAAATAGATTTAAATAAGGTCATTAATTTTCATCATGCCATGATCCAACACATGTCAGCATGTTAAACCGATGATGATGATGATGATGTAGTAGTAGTATAGGAATATGAGCATCACTTCCAACTCCTGCAGGTTCGAAGTATATGGGACGTTAAGAATTAATACATGAATTGGGAGATATTTATAGTTTCTATTTTGTAACGATTTGTACAAGAACTTCATAATTTGTAATCACTCTTTAATTATTGACGTTATCCCTGGCAACATTACAATTATTATTATACATTTTTAGAAAGATACTTAGATATATTCTGCGTATTTGTATCTTAAGTACAAAACTCTGACGGTAAAGTACAAGGATCAGAGCAGCTAGATATATTTGGTAAAATGGAGAAAATCTGTTGTGGTTGAGAAAAAAAGCATGGCCTAAATCTTGCATTTGATAGAAAAGCGAAAGATCTTAAGAAAAAGACAAAACAAAAGAGGACATGTGACTTCCATGCAAAATATCGTGTGTTGCTTTGTTTTACGGCATATCAGCTCTTTTCGGGTTATTTAATGCCGAATCCAGTCATTTTTGTAAAAGTATGTATGCTTCAAGTTTTTGCTATCTACGAATATGTATCAAGAAAAAGGAAAAAATTTGTTTTTGTTTTGCGGAACCGGATTGAGTTTTGCAAAGAGAAAGGGAAAAAATAACATCAATGTTTGGTGCATTTTTGGTCAGGAAGTCGTTATCTTCAGACAGGCTGATCTGGTAGCACGAGATTCAAAATATGAGGTGTTACAAGCTGTAGCCAGCAAACAAGGGAGGCTAAAAGATTATCATTCCTTACGTCTAGTTGACGCCTTCCAACTTTCAATTGTCTTTGAAGCGATACAGCGCAGGTCATAAATAATTCACTTATCTAAGAAATGTGAATTTATCAGGTTGTACCTATTTTGTTGGAATATCTGCACGTCTGTCTACACACACACACACTTTTATTTCTTGCACTTCACACCGTCTGTTCGCCACCCACTCCTCTTTCTCCCTTTCAACCATGACCAACCTTCTAATGCATATTTGCTTTGAGACTTATCTTTCAGTACGGTGAGCCCACAAATGTTTCTAGTGGTGAGTATTTTGTTCGGGACCGACACTTTGCAGACGATCCATTTCACAAATATTCGTATGGAAAGAAAGATACGAGATTATTGTTAATTACATCTGGCATGATACTCTCAGGCCAGAAAATAATCTTAAAGGTACAAAAGATATTAAGAATTAAATCACATTAAATATGGATTATATTTTTACAGAAACTCGCCTTTTTAATATTTTTGGATAAATATGTTCTAAAATATGTTCTAAATAATCCCAACTTCACGTTACGCATCCGTTTTAGTTATTTACAATCAAACCTCTACATACGAATTTTTTGAGCATACGACGTGGAATTCGATCAAATTATCGACTCTACATCCGATGGAAAATCCAACATATGGCGTTGAAGTTTTGTGGTTAGCCTGCTATGTGGCAGCACACAACGGCATGAAGAGTTCAGTTCAAAGTTCTGCTTCGGTCCAGGAACGAATAAAATTCGTATGTAGAGGCTTGACTGTATACATGATTCACTGCACTTTACTTTGGAGGCAGCTTTTTCAATGTTTCTTGTACTCTTTATTTGAAGAACAGTGGACAACAGTTGAACTAAACGGATAAAAGTAGCCAGATACTATGGAATGTTTGATAACATAGGCAAATGCTCTTTTTAAAGAAAAATGTTCTCTTCATTGTTCGTTTATCTCAGTAAATGTAGCTCTAGTCTGAATAACTTTTGAACACACCTTATATATAGATTATGAAGTTTGATTTGGTCAGAAACAAGGAAAATTAGGGTAGAAAGGAACATTTTACTTCAAATTCAAAGCTTAAATCTGCGACACAATTATATATTTTTTTAATACAGTAATATATTTTGCCAACAAATTACCTAAGCAAGTTAAAAATAGCACTTGTTTAGAACATTTGAAGAAAAAACATGATAAACTCAGAAATCATGAATAAATGTACAAAATAGTTA